>JAVLUX010000029.1:3585000-4092500 GCA_032164185.1 Moxostoma hubbsi
TGGATTGAGGTCACTATGCCAACACAAGGACTTAGAATTAGCTTTGGTTTTTTTGTTGTTGTTTTTTATTTCTCCCCAATTTGGAATGCCCAATTCCCAATGCCCTCTAAGCTGAGGACACTCTGTATACTGCAGCCTACAGAGGACACATCCTATCTAGCACAAGTCTTCAAAATGAGACACAGCTGTTCAGTGCTCAAGCACTCTGTTGATGACAAACTTCTGGCAAACATTTGCATGTGAAAATAAAGAGTGGGAAATTAGTCAGAACTCTTGATCTTTGTAAGGGAAGCCACTTCCAGCTATTATAGCAATACAAAAATATGATATATATCCAGCAATATAAAGCAGCATAATTTATCATATTACCACTGATTATTATTTTCATTAACACACTAGTTAAAGTAGTTGCATATACTTTTACCGTTTATCACACTTTGCCTGTGCAACTCTCTTTGTGAAAAAATGGCAGATGACTGCTAGACCATGGGAACCATCAGGGTCATTCCTGGTATTCGGTGCCTTTTGAAACATTTAGAAAATCAAACACAGTTTCTAGAATCACTTCTTGTATAATCGTGTTAGGGAGATGTAAAGTATTTGAAAAATGATTTTGGTCAAGCTCAGGTAAATACATTCAAGCATTTATTTAACAAAATAAATCAAATGGAGGACCAAAAATATCCACCCTGTTTGGGACAAATGAACTTTTGTGTACATTATTTTAGAAACCCCATGTCCCTTTGTCCTCATAAAAGCTTATCAGTTTATAAATGATCATAATAATAACAGGGTGGACAAAACCTGAAACCAAAAATGATTTGGTGACTCTTTATTTATGACTATTCATTGTTATTTAAATAACAGGATTTACATTAAAAAAAAAAATCTCAGTGAAGCGTGGACAGCCATATTGCAAAAGGCTTGTAATTTTTTATTTCTTAATCTGAATTAATTAAGAACTTCAGAACAAAACAATGCAGAAGGAAGGATCAGAGCTCTAATATTATTGGACGAACACCTAATTTGGTGGAAACAGCCTATAGAAAAACCCATTAAAAACAATGTAAGAGCATCATGTGAAATCACAGCTCTGTAAATCTGCATGAACAAACCTTGAAATTAAAATCCATGTTTTTACCCATAGTCATGCTCTGTGCTTCCCAAGAGGTCTTCGATATATTTCCATGTCATTTTGTCAAGTTGGAATGAGGGTCTGTGGTTGTGTCTATTAAACTATTTGGCTTTCAGCATACCAACAACTGTCATCTCGTAGACCTGGCCAGTAGTATTTATTCGAACCATTGCAGTGCATGCAATTCACAGAAACGTTGCCTTCTTCAACATCAGCTATGATGCCTGGGTATGGCTGCTGGTCATCGTTTACCATACACCACTGGCCTATATGGCTTGTTGTGATGTCTGGACTCCATCTGGTGCTATCCTGTTCTGTGTTAGAGGTTTCTGCAGCCATGACAAGCACGACATCTTTGAGATCATAGCAGGGACAGTCCATTTTTGCCTTCCTTGATTTTACATGTGCAGCTGATATCTTTGCATTTAATCTAGCCAGGGCAGGTGCTCATTACCTGGTGCATCCTTAAGGTCTGCTTTATAGCTGTTAAAAGGGGCACCTAATAATAAAATCAAATATACATTTTCCATGATAACTAACTTTACCACCAGAAGATTTTAGCCGTGTGTGTTTATATAAAGATTCATGTGTGAATGTAATTTTAAACATCTCTTAAAATCAGTTACCTTTGAGTTCAACTGTTGTCTGACTGGCCTCAACCCTTATGTAGCTTTGGGCTCAAAAATGACCCCTTTTGAACTTTGCATCTTTAAAAAAAAACATGGTTTCCTTCATCTCAGTGGCATGAGGTTTGGTGATTTTCTTACATTTGCTATCTACACATGCGCACACACACACACACACACACACACACACACACACACACACAGAGACACAAAAGGTTTGGGTGGATTCTGGTGGTGTGATGAAAGCAAGCATATTTTTATTTGTCAAATTTAATCAATAAATCAGCCACAATGCAGAACATATACACACAGAAATTAAGGGGCGATACTATAACACATCCAAAGTGGACTTCCTCACACACACGCACGCGCACACACACACACACACACACTGGAATGAATAGGACTATATGGAAGGAGACTATAACAGAAAGCATTTTTATAGAATTTGTCAAATAAAATCAGCTAAAATGCAGAACACACAGAAATAAAAGGGTGAGAACATAACACATCCAGAACGGAGAACACACACACACAGAGCGAAATGAAAGGGTGAAGATCAAAGGCTGAGTTTGAGACAGTTTACCTTTTCCACTGTGGGAAAGTTTACGCTTAAAGGTGGGAACAAAATATTTATTGTAAGTATTATGCTTGTGAATGAATTATTACTATTAATTTTATGTTGATAATTATTGATAATTTGACCAGAGGGTGTCTGCCTGCTTTGATCTTTAACACTGTGCTTACTGTTTCCATCCAACCATCAAAAAACGCAGAATGGGAAAACACATTTAAGATGTCCTTGTATTTTGTCATCCATTGTTTGTATGCCTCCAGACCATCTGTAGGGGCTTTCAAAACCAGACATCCAGGTAAAAGTCTGCCTTTGTGAGCGCTAGAATGTAGCAGGAATGTTTGACCAGGTGTATCTAAGTATTTATTTGATCATTCATTTTTGTTCATACACCATGTTCATTATTTTGTATAAATATAAACCTCTCATTATTTGGGTGGCTGTGGCTCAAGTGGTAGAGCGGATTTGGATTCACGTTGATTTACCTTTTTTAGCTACAGCAGGGCAGATAAACATTTTAATTTATGGTGTTACATGGATTATATAACTTGCATCACTGGTGGAATTTCTTTTAACTCCGCACAACATTCAGCACTCGTGGATTCACACCGATGAGTGAATGCCCCTCATATCTTCACAACAGTGCAATGACAACCCATCTCACCATGAAACTTGTCCAAGTGTCTCGTGGCAATATGGACAACATGGACCCGTATAAGGTTAAATATTAGAGGTTCTAACTTTTCTGTAATTTCCAGAATGACAAAATATGCTTCATCCAGATGTATTTTTCAGTCATCCACACAAAACCTACCACACCAACAGTTGAACAACAGGAAATAAACACAACTCAATTCAAATTATGTACAAAATATGGTAGTTGTAAGTGTATTATTACAGGATTTATTTGCTTTGTTTTGACAGACATAATCTTTCCAGGAGCACAGTGGACTCAAATAGCTCTGGTCATGTGACTGTTTGCACCACTTATGCAAAAAAAACTCTGCACTGTCATTTACAATTGACAACTGTGTGCAAAATACATCAAAAACTCCTTTTTGACCGAGTCACAATTGTAACCGGTGGGATTAAATAGTGTAGATTACCTGCAGGGTTCCATCAATGTCTCCAACTTCTGCATTGACTAGTGCACTATCAAACACATACACTGTGACAGAACCTTGCACACAGCAGCAGGGTTTCCATTAGTCGGTAATCATGACCGCCACTCACTATACGCATATTATGCACCAGAAACTCCACCGGCTGCCTTTACTAGCACGTTATACATTATTCAAGGACCCGGTAGCTGTCGCCAGGGTTGGGAAGTAACAGATTACATGAAACGGATTACATATTTAAAATACAAAATAAGTAATTGTATTCTACTTCAGTAACAATTTAAATAATTGGTAATTAGAATAGTTACATTCAAAAAGTATTTTGATTACTGAGATTACTTTGCATTTTATTGTCATTTGTGTCATTTAATATTTTGTCCTTTCAGATGGAAAACATTTATCCATATAAATGATGCGATCTAAAGTGCATTTGAACAGTGAAACATTTTCTTATGATGCGTTACATTCATACGAGCAGAGAGAGAATTATGTTTGGAGCAGAAGAAATATAAATTGTCATCTTTATGCTAAGCTAAAATGCTATTTCTAGCCATTTTACATGCACATGTGACCAGACACCATCATATTTTTTATCAAGAATATTCACGTTGGATCATAATTTCTTATTTTCTAGTAAGATCTTTGATATTAGGGCAAAAATCATATTCTTGATAATAATTTTTGTATTGTTTTCCTGTAAAAATATCTAAAAATCCTTAAAAAAGATCGGTTTGATTAATCTTGTTTTAGAAACAACACTGCATAAGATATTTCGTTTTTCAGAGAATGTATTTTTAACATGTGTATTTTGTGTTACTGTACTGGCAGATTTTTATTAGTCAAAACAAGTGAAATAAATCTACCAGTGTTGAAGAAGTAATCTAAAGTATTTACAATACGAATTGACTCGCTTCTCATGAACTACGGTTTATTCAAAGGTTCATATTATGCGTAAACAAATTTTGTTTCAACAGCACGTATATATATATATATATATATATATATTCATACTTGCATATACATACACACACACACACACACACACACAAAATTACAACAATAAAAAAATGTATATGAATTAATTGATTAATATATTTAATGAATGGATGAGACACTGTTTATTTATTAAATAGTCAGAAAAAGAACATGCCATAACGGTAAAATTCTCATGAAAATGAAATCGAGGGGCAAATATTGCCCCTTACAGTAAAACTTAAAATACCAATGCAAAGCACATGATTTTATTACAACACACACACACAAAGTTATTTAAATTGTTTTAAAAAAGTGAAAAAGAGACGTATACAGAATGCTAATTTTTAACATGGCATGAGAGATTTCTGTATATAATAATAAGTTTAGATCACAACAGAAGTGTATTCTCAACAGCCGATATTCTTCATGTATCTTTACTTTATTTTCAGTTATTTCCCCCTGTCTGAGTTTAACTTTCAGAGGTGGGCATCTGACAATCATTCAGATGTCTTTAGTGGAGCTCACAGATAGTAATGGAGGAACCGACTCCAGACCAGAAGCGGAAACTGGGGAAGAGCGGTCCATCAAAATGTGTATGAACACTACATATTTCTTGGGCCTGATTATGGGAGACTCTGTAAAATGCCAGTACACCGGTCTGCTGGTCCAGGTACACCCCGATGCGTCTGGCTTTTGGACCTGCCAGTACAGTTTCTTTCCCAGCATGCCACATAGAGAACGCTTTGCCGGACCAGTACAGACTCCAGGAGTGCGAGTTGTGACCCAGTCTGGTGCTGTCATCGGCTGCGGAGCGTGCCATGTCTTTATACGCCACACCGATGGTCACCTGAAGATAGTAACTGAATCAATACTTTCAAGAAACAGAAAAAAAATCTGACACACACAGTGATAAACAAAACAGAATTGACACCACCATCACTAATATTATCAGATGTCTCGAAATTATGGACACTAAAAGAACTTCAAGTTAGAGATCAGTTGGAGAACAAAATTACATAAATCACCCAAAAATGAAAATGTATAATTTTCTCGCCCTCATGCCGTCCCAGAGGTGTATGACTTTCTTTCTTTAGCAGAACACACTCGGAGAAAAATATCTCAGCTCAGTAGGTTCTTATAATGGATGAGGAGGGTAACACGATTTTTGATGCTCCAAAAAGCACATACAATCAGCATTAACATCATCCACCAACTCCAGTGGCATTCATTTTTTTTTTGTCCCTTTTCTCCCAATTTAGAATGCCCAATTCCCACTGCTTAGTAGGTCCTCGTGGTGGTGCGGTTACTCCCCTCAATCCAGGTGGCGGAGGAAAAGTCTCAGTTGCCTTCGCTTCTGAGAACGTCAATCCGCGCATCTTATCACATGACTCGTTGTGCATGACACTGCAGAGACTCACAGCATGTGGAGGCTCATGCTACTCTCCGCGATCCACACACAACTTCACTCGCCCCATTGAGAGTGAGAACCACTAATCGCAACCACCAGGAGGTTACCCCATGTGACTCCACCCTCCCTAGCAACCGGGTAAATTTGGTTGCTTAGGAGATCTGGCTGGAGTCACTCAGCACAACCTGGATTTGAACTCAGGACTCCAGGGGTGATAGTCAGCGTCAATACTCGCTGACAGCTCCAGACTGTGTAAACAGCAAACAAATATGTGACTGCGGGTCATTGTGAAATTCTTTATTAATCCAATCAGAAGACTGATGCACTTTCTGCTTGTCAGTATTTTTGCACGTTGTAGTATTTGGATCGGACCATTCTGGTTCATAGCAATATTCAGAGTTCAATACATGTTAAGCTCAACTGACCGCATTTGTGGCATAATGTTGATTATCCAAAAAATGATTTAGACTTGTCTGTCTCCTCTGTATAAAAGAAAAAAATATGGTTCCCCGTCTGTCGCTCACTTCGACGTCGTGTCGAAGAAGCGACACTAGGGGTCTCTCTTGAGTGCCGAATATGCCTCTGATCTATGAAAAAAGGCCAATGAGAGTTGGAGAAAAGTATTTACATACCCCGCCCCCGGACATATGGTTATAAAGGCGAGGGAAATACACACGTTCATTCAGAAATTTTCTCACATCCTGCCCCGCCGCAAACCTGCCGCCACGGCTAAAAGGGATGAAATGAAATGAAGGAAAGCAATGAGAACTGTGCATCTCTTAAATATAATGTATGGGCTACAGTTTGACTTTCTCCATAGCGTGTGAATCAGAGATGCAATAAATTGGAGCAGTGCAGATCATTAGTGCTAGTGGTTCTGTAACAACTGTGTGAAAATGATCTTTACATTTTCATGTTTGCCAGAAGTTTGCAGCTCTTCACCAGTAGTGGTGAACCTCTGTCAACAATGGACAATTTTCCATAAGTTTTCTGCAAAAAAATCATTTGCATGTGAAATTATCAGTGGAGAATTTGCCGTGGTACCTTTGTAGCTGACACATCACTCCAAAGAGTTCATTGATTTGGGTAACGCTAACATGAGTCATTCCTTTAATCACAGCACTGAAAACACAGACAGAGGCTCCGCAAAGGTAAAAGACGTCTATCTAGCGCATATTTACATGGGCCATCAAATTTAATAAAGCACAATATCAATATTCATCATCTGGTGGCCGAGGTTGGTACAGCATGCTAACTGTTAGCTAGCAAGCAAAAAAATTATTAAATAATGTGTTAAGAAAAATGTTAGAGTGAAAAAAATTGTTAGAGAGAAACTTTTTTTTGTAGGAAATAGGCTCAGGAAGGCACTAGAGACTTTAAAAATGATATAAAAATACAATTAACGGTGCGGTGCAGGGCTCCCGTAATGCATAACTGAATATGCAGCCAGCAAGACAAAAACTAAAAAATTACACACAAATATCAAATATTTAAAAGTTGTTCTCTGTCTCTCTGTAAAAGCTGTTTTCTTCTACATGGTCCACACATGGGGCTGCCATGTTAAAATCACATGATCAACCGAATACTACTCGCTTAATCCCAGTAACCATCCTGTTATTGGACACTTTCACTCATTGATTGAAGTAATCATGGCTGACTGTGAATACTACATTTCTACAATGACATCTGAAACTGAAAACTATTGATTTTATACGACGCTGCATCCAAGCCACTAGGAGTCAGTGTAAGTCCAAGATGACACAAAGACAAAATGATACTGATTCTACCTTTAAGAGGTACCCTACGAGTTCAATGGAAGACCCTTAATTATTTTTATATTAAAATTTCTGGCCTTACATAATGAAATTTGCCTTTACACGAATGTTAAAATGCAACGTTAAATCCTATTCTAATTATTCACAGGACCGTAGACAAATTAAGTACAGGTAGCATTTAATATTCACACGCTCTTCAGGATCAAGTGTGGTCTGAGGTGCAGGGTTGATCACTGCTGTATCTGTGTCGTGGAGATGATAGAATGGCAGCAGTTTAGTTGGATACATCTAAACGGAGTCAAACATTTCAACCATTTTGTTTTGCCGTTGTCAAATGTGGAGAAAAGTCATCTAATAATCTCAGATTCACTGTTCATGTGGAAAAATTGCTGAAATGACCCTTACCAAAAAAATCTAAACTAGCCGCAAATTTTCCACTTGTTATTTTCACATGCAAATAAGCTTTTGATTCGTCACAAATGTTTGCCAGAGGTTTGCAGCTCTTCACCATAGCAAACCTTTGGCAACAAATGGACAATTTGCCGCAAAACCTCATTTGCATGTGAAAATTATCAGTGGTGAATTTGCAGCAAATTTGCCATGAACTCTGGATATTCGTAAGGGTATAAAGAATTGCAAGCTACCGCAAATAATGAGGAGAGTTGTTGAATTTGCATTAATTCTTGTGTTGAAAAATCCTGGAGGGACTGAATACTTGAAGATACTTGAACATTTTCTACTACAACATAAATTGCACACAATCATACTGTACCTCAAATGAGAATTTTGAAGCTGCTGTGTTTAAAAATATTGCTAATAAGTAAAGGCCTGCAACCACCACAACATATAACTGTAGGTACCTGAAATGAAAACCGCTGTGGTATTTATGGAGCAACTTGTTAGAAACAAATTCTTTTAAAAATATCAAAATTCCCCTTTGAGGTGTGACAAAAAGCACAAATCAGCAAGGTAACCATTCGGCTCAGTGGTGGAAAAGCCGTTGTTGTTTTCCAGCTTCGGGAATATAACGTTCATTTTACATTACCCTTTATGTACATAGAAAGGCTGCCCCTTTTGCATGTGTATGAATGAAACACAAATTGAGAACATGATCTAGAGTGAAATCAAATGTAGCGTCAATTCAGGCAGGTGATATTAGTCAAGCTGCAATCAACTGAAGCTCAGTTGATCATTACAAATCAGAGCAAATCCTCCATTTATTCAATGCTTTATCTGCCTTTCCATTGCATTGACGCAAGATGCACTTAACACCCCCTCCATCCCCAGCTCCACCTCTTGTCTGGCAGCTTTGCCTTAGTTTTTCTCTACATCTGTCTTGTTGTTCTGTGCTCTAAAACAATTGATTATCAATTGGAATCCCTATCTTCAATGTGTTATTTGTCCTTGCTCTAGATTTTCCAACTAGACACAGTATTTTAAGTTCTATTCAGTGCCGTTTAATCTATTATGCAGTGAAGTATTGTGCATTGTTGCACTGTCAGAATGTTTAAAGATTATTGTACAGTGCTGCAATATTTCAGCTGGATCTGTTCCTTTACCCCTGTGGGGAGTTTATTTGGTGCACTCCCTGTTCTGTCCATGCATTCCTCAATGGATGGGTGTTGAGTTTGCCCAGAACAGAACCATACCGCCAACACCAACAGATTGCTTCAATTCTTTTCATTCAAGTATTTAAGTGAGGTATTCATTTGACAGTCCTGACTGATTGCACCTTTAGGCAGATTTAATAAAAATCACGTTTCAAACTGCTTTGAGTAGCAAATACTTAATTCCTACTGATAATTTTGGTCTACATGACACATCACGCTTTTGTGAAAGGTGGTGAAAAACTCAAATTTCAGACAAACTCTAAAATTTTATGTAGGATTCTTTGTCATAGTATTGTACCCTCTGTCCAGTCCACTCCACTTCCCAGTAGTACGGGCTTCCGGCCAGTGCCTCCACACACATGATCTGCCTCCAGAAGGTGAACCGCTCGGGATGATCAGGGTAATTCTGGTTCACTGCACACAGTGTTGCTTTGCGATATCCATCAGACAAACGAATTTGATGGAAAGCACTGTTGTAATCTAGTGTAGGCTCAAATCGGTCTGAAAGAATATCCACACAGTCAAACATTAAATATCATTTTAAAAATACAAATTCTGATTTTTTTTTCATTATTATTAATAATAATATATACATACAGTAGAAAGAAAAAGTATGTAAACCCTTTGGAATTAGCTGGTTTTCTGCATTAATTGGCCTTAAAATATTATCTCATCTTTATTACATCACAGGTATAGACAAACATAACACAAACATTTATAATATTTCATGTCTTTATTGAACACATCCCATTAAACAAAAGTGAACCCTTGGATTTAATAACTGGTTGATCCTCCTTTGGCAGCATTAACCTCAACCAAGTGTTTCAAGTAGTTGCGGATTAGACCTGCACAATGTTCAGAAGGAATTCTGGACCATTCTTCCTTACAGAACTGCTTCAGCTCAGACATATTCTTATGATGTCTGGTGTGAACGGCTCTCTTGAAGTCATTCCCCAGCAGGGTCTGGGCTTTGACCTGGACACTCCAAAAAGAGGATTTTCTTTTTTTGAAGTCACTGTGTAGTGGATTTACTTCAATGTTTAGGGACATTGTCTTGCTGCGTCACCCAACTTCTACTGAGATTCAGCTGGCACACAGCCACCCTGATGTTATCCTGTAGGACAGGGGTTGGCAACCTATGGCACGCAGAGGGGTAATCACTGGCATGCCAGCAATGGCGAGAGAGGAGTAGACTATTTTATTTATATGAAATTCCGCACCTGCATTCCAATCTACATCTTGATGTAATCCTTCCTCATGATCACATGGTGTGTTTTCATGAGCTGAATGGGAGGCTAAACAAAAAGTTCAAATGTGACGAGACTGCAGTATACCCAACAGACTCACGCAGCGTGTGCAAACCATTCACACGAGCCGACAATGTTTAACTTTTGGTTAATTCGAGTCAATACGCCCACTTTGCTTCGGTCAGGATGACAGCATAACACGTGATGTAATAAAGGAAAACACCACTATTAATCCTTGCATACAGGTACACCCTCCTTAAACCATGGTCACACTCAAAATTACATTAAACGATTGAGAGAAAACACAAACAGCCATTGACCAGGAAAATTAAAAGTGGCAATCCACATCAAAAAGGTTGCTGACCCCTGCTGTACATTATCTGGATTAACTTGGGAATTAATTTTTCTCTCAACTATGGCAAGCTGTCCAGGCCTCAAAGCATCCCCAACTCATGATGCTCCCTCCACCGTACTCCACCGTTGGGATGATGTTTTCATGTTTGTATGCGATGCCCTTTTTATGCCATACTTAGTGCAGCGTGTTCTTCCCAACAATTCAACCTTAGTTTAATCAGTTCACAAAACATTTTATCAGCAGCAGTGTGGAGTGTCAAGGTGGTCTTTGGCAAACTTCAGATGTGCAGCAATGATTTGTTGGAAAGCAGCTGCTTCCTTCGTGGTGTCCTGCCATGGACACATACCCTTTCAATGTTTTCCATATTGTAGACTCATGAACAGAGATGTTAACCAGTTCCAATGATTCCTTCAAGGCTTTAGCTGTCACTCTAGGGTTATTTTTTACCTCATTGAGCATTCTGCGGTGTGCCCTTTTGACTCATCTTGGCTGGACGGCCACTTCTAGGGAGAGTAGCTATAGTACTAAATCATCTCAATTTATAGACAGTTTGTCTAACTGTGGACAGATGGATATCTAACGGCCACTTCTAGAGAGAGTACCTATAGTACTAAATCATCTCAATTTATAGACAGTTTGTCTAACTGTGGACAGATGGATATCTAAACTCTTCCAGATAACTTTGGAACCCTTTCCAGCTTGATGCAAAGCAACCATTCTGGATTGTAGGTCTTCTGAGATCTCTTTTTTGCGAGGCATGGTCCACATCAGCAGAAACTTCTTGTGAATAGCAAACTCAAAATGTGTGATTGCTTTTTATAAGTCAAATTAACCCTAACCCACACCTCAAACTTGTTTCATTAATTGGATGCAAGGTTAGCACTCTGGACTCTAATTAGCGTTTGTTGACGTCTTTAGCCTATGGGGTTCACATACTTTTTCCAACCTACATTGTGAATGTTTAAATGATGTATTCAATATGTACAAGAACAATACAATATTTTAATAATTTGTGTGTCATTTGTTAAAACAGATTGTGTTCATTATTGTGACTTAATTGAAGATCAAAGAGCACATTTCTACATAAATGCAGGTAATTCCAAAGGGTTCACATACCGTATTTTACAACACACACACACACACACACACACACACACACACACACACACACACACTCACACTCACACTCACACTCACACTCACACACACACACACACAACTGGCAAGTATAAACAACAAGCTCACATTTCAGCATTTCCTCTCTGGTTTTAGGTGATGGATTAAACGGACAACAGGCCATCGATCCCTCCACTGTAGAGACACAAGAAAGATGTTTAAACTATAAAATAATAAATATAGCTGCAGTCTTGGAGGGAAGAAGATAACATATGAAGTTTCAGGAGTCACCCCATACAGGATTTAAACCAGGGGAGTCAAACTCATTTTGGGTAAAAATGAGTGAGTATGAGTGTGAAATTGTGTATTAAAATTAAATGAATATTATATATTAAAGTTATTTACACAAAGCTATTTAAACAAAGTTAATTATCCTTAACACTTGAATCATATATAAATTATATTTCATCAACTTTTCAAAACTCGTGAGTTGGTGAATCACTGTTTTAAAAGTACCCTGTTCACAAGAGTCATTTAGTCATGAAACGGACTAAACCAGTCACCGTGTTTGTAGTCGAGTACAGCCAGCGAACACAATGCAATAGAAAGGCGTGCTTTTTTTGGTGTTATTCCACGGAGCACACTTGTTTTTATGTCATTCAGTTCAGACTGCAATTTCATAACTTGGGTAAAATATAATGTGTTTAGTGATGCTGGTCGTTCAGTGGTGGAGCAAAGGAAAATTGGAGCAGGAAAATAAAAAGATGCTGTTTTCATAGCCAACACTGGGGATGTGTCTGTGAATGCCCAATTTCTTTTCTTTTTTTTACCAGCTTTTGGATATTCATAAAGGTCGAGCTTGAAATCATGGTCGTGTCTAGAGACTGCAATGACAAATGTACAGTGAAAAAGGGGTTATATTTTGATCTTTTCTCACCTAACACCAACTGGATCACTTCAGAAGACATTGATTAAAACAACTGGAGTGTGAAGGATTGTGTTTATGCTGACTTTATATGCTTTTTTGGAGCTTCAAAAGGTCCGATCACCATTCACTTGCATTGTATGGTCCTACAGAGCCGAGATATTCTTCTAAAAATCTTTGTGTTTAGCAGAAGAAAGAAAGTCATACATCTTAGATGACATGACAGTGAGTAAATGAGAATTTTAATTCTTGGTTGAACCAACCCTTTAAGATTATCCCTAGCTAATCATTTCTGGTTCCCAGAACGCCCCAGGAATGAAAATGGAACATTCCCTTTAGGTTTCAACATGGTCCTAAACTCTATATTCTGATATATTTCCTGCAACCCTGCTGTACGTCAATAATCAATCTACAACTAATGTAATTTATCATTAAAATTAAACATGCTATACACACATTTTTTTACATGTAGTTGGTTTGGTCACCAACTTCTCGGGTATCCTCAGGACATCATTGTAAAGACCCCTACAACAACGATTTGGTGCCCCTTTTGTGAGAATTAATTTTGTTGTAGGTTTTTTTTTTTACTGAATTGGGATGCATTTTACCTGGATTCACAGATGGACTACCCTGCTCTTTGCGATGTTCTCCTGTTGCTAGAGAGGAAGCTTTGACTTTGGGTTTAACATCTGCTTTAGGACAGTCAGACTTTACTTGTGTAGCTAGGAAGAAAATAGACTTTAAAAGTGACAGTCTGGTGACAGGAGTTCATCATAAATTAAAACTACATTACAATGGATCCATGAGGGTAATCTGTGCTTGCCTGGGTTTTGTGAGGGTGTCTGTAAATTGCTGGAGATGACACCTTCATCATGCGCCTCAATGGATGTTTGTGCCAGTGCAGCTGCATCATTCACTACAAGATAACATGAGATTGTAAAGAATGTCTATTGACACAGTACCTTAGGATCTTTTTATAAGTATTAAGTGAAAATCATTGGTTCATACATTTAAAATCAGGTCGTAATCATAAAATAAAACATTACAAACACTACGTAAGAGGACACATTCTGAAAATCTGACTACTGGATTATCAATCCGAAGGGAGTTTAAGTAAGGGGGTGGGGGGGGGGATGGGTGTCTGTCAGAACCTCTTGTAAGAATGCTGTGAAACGGATCACCACATTTGATTGTGTTTTAGATGGTGTCGGTGGTCTCCATAATTACACACAACACAGATAAGTTAAGAACCATTATACAAACTTAAATGTTAGGCAAACAGAGAGTATGCAAGTTGAGTCATAGGACCTCAGTATACACCATGTGATCCGATTGGCTTGACATCACATGTGAGCGAGCTGATTGCCAAAAGGAGTTCAAAGAACCTATCAGTTTATGCCATTCAGAGTTTATATCTGAACTTCATTTATCTTTGTAATTAGCTTTAATATGCTGCAATAGCAATGACTGAATTTCTAAGTAATGCAAGTATACCAAGAATAAGGTTGTCCTAGCCCAGTTTAGTCAGATTTTAATAAAGAATCATTGAACATCAATCATTTCTTTATTGTAAAATATTTTTATTACGGGATAAGTATAAAATGTAGGTATAATGGGCCTTATGATCTTCACAATTACACTACAGCTCCCTCCCAGCAAGCAATTTTGCGTCTAATAGACGTCTAATAGCCGTCAAAACATAGCCCAGACGTCTAGGCTAAAACCAGTCTAATTTTGGGCTGTCCGTGAAAATCTAATAGACGTCTAACCAGCAGGCACATAGAACATGGCAAATAAATTAAGCCAAACACTTTGTAATTACAGTTGACTTTGCTAACATGATAGAATATCTTACATCTCGCAAGTTATTTTGGAAAAAATTACATGTAACCAGATTCAATGTTATTTAGGCTAGAAGTGGGTTACACATAGCCGGACTATATCGGGTCTATATTTTACCGAGACGTTGAAATGACGGCTATTGCTTGCTATCACTACTGTATTAACCTGCAGGCTTATTTAGTGTATATAGTTTTAAAAACATTAATCTGTGTCTTCTTGGCATATTCTGTCCAGACATGAAAATAAGTCGTTTCTAAATATGAAAAAAAAAGACTTGAAAAAATATGGTTGTACTGTATGGTTAAACTGTTGCGATGGAATGCGTAACTTTCTCCGAAAATAACTTCCATCCTCCAGTGACACCATGGGACTGCGAATCAATGTCCATTTTGATTCTATTAAAAAAAAGCCCCTCAAACATTCTGCAAAATGTCTTTTATGTTCCACAGAAGAGAGGAATTTTGAATATATTTGGACATGGAGTAAATGATGCCATAATTTTTTTTTTGCTACACTATTCTTTTAACATGGGCAAAAGGAATATGGAGAGTTTTTTATGTTACCAAATGTACTCATTACTCAAAGAACTTTCATAACAATATATAATATTGATGATTTTGCAAGTGGGCAGTGCGGCTCAGCTAAAACATTACACACCAACTCTAAAGATACTAGCCAGGTTGGTTTTGGTGAGATTATCCAACTCCTGTCTGAAAGACTCCAAAGCCGATTTGACCCCAGGTACCACAGACTCTGGAGTAAACATCTCCATTGGGCCATTTTCAGTCTGCTCCGTCGAATCCACGGCTCTGAATGTCTGCAGAAGTTAAAAGATTGAATCAATACAACAGTTGCATTCCTCCAGCCCATTTATGTACAGTAAAACTAGTATTGCAGTGCACACTGTAAAGGAATAGTTCAGCCAATAATGAAAATTCTCTCATCATTTACTCACCCTCATATTTACATATTTTGACTTACATATGCACGGACAATAAAGCCAGCTAAGTTACAAGTTAGTCAGAATGCATAATTTCTCTAAATATGAGAAATTCACAACAGAGTAACTTTTAAAACAGGGGTGGGGAACGTCAAAAAACATTCGAATTGCAAAAAGAAATGGCTATGCGCGAAACCACGCCGTAATCAATAAACGAGGTGCAGACGTTCCTCTAGTTAGCGACGAGCAAAACGAAAACAGCCGGAGTGGTTCAAACAGAAGTAAGTGGAAGTGGTTCGACCAAATGGACGCTATGGATGTTACGTTAACTCTATACTCTGCTGGAAAGCTTCACTTTATTTAGTTGACCAGCTACTGGAAGCTTGTTTCTAAAACAATCAGGCCAATTTAACTGTTACACTTATGTAATATCACCATCAACAACTGCTTTATGCAGCACAATGAGCTAGTAGCTAACAGCTAGCGGTCGTGTTATTGTTGGAAAAAAAAAGAAATTACGGAGTGTACCTTTAACACTGCCTGCAGCAAATAGTTAGAAAAGAAAGATTTACATTTTGTGTGCAAGAGACCAGAAATATCACAAATTAACTTTGATGTAATGATCATAAGATATACAACTACATTAACTTCATAGTAATCAATTGTTATTACAAATAATAATATTTGTAAATTAAGTCATATTTAAGAAATGTGTCACAATGGGCACTTCTTAATGTAGACCACTCAGATGATTATATAATAAAAAATATGTTGGACTGTGTGTAGACCATCATTTACATGGTGTAGACCTGTGTTATAAGCCTGAACTATTGCTGCTTGCATAATGAAAAGAGGAACTTACATTGAGAAAACTAATGGGATCTTGAATGTCGTCTAGCTTCTTAAGTTCTTCTTGTTTTTTGTGTAGTTGGATGATCTCTTGTTGTAGTTTGTAGCTTTGGGCCTCTATGTGGCAAGAGGAAGAACGCTCATGTGCCTGAAGAAGCTCAAACACCTGAGAGCCGCTGAGCTCAACGCTCCTCAAAATATCAGCAAAGATCATCTGACTGTCCATCATCAGCTTCTGCACTGAGCTCTAGAAGTGACAAATTCATAAACCATTCTTAAGAGGATGATAAAATGTACCCATGATTAAATATTTCCAAGCAATCTTCTTACCTTGTGTTCCTGTGAGACATGGGGAAGTCTTTGGATGACCTTCTCTCTTTCTGCAATGCTCCTGTGTACCTGAGATTTCACCAGTATGAGCTCTTGCTGTATAATCAGAGACATATAGAGTCAATGTACCAAAACGAGGACATTTATTTTGATACAAAATATTTTTCGATTACATTCAAGGTGTCCAATAAGTAATAGTATCTGGGATAATAAGCCCAATGTAGCAGGAGCTAAGGCCCCTTTTAAACAGTGTTTTTCTCAAAAGAATATACCGGGTTTGGTTACCTTAATTTGTAGCAGAATGTCGATTACCACAAAAATATATTTTCTCCTCTTAAAAAAACAGCAAAAAAACTAAAATCGAGGTTCCAGTGAGGCACTTACAATGGAAGTCAATGGGGCCAATTTCTGATGGGTTTAAAAGCCAGAAATGTGAAGCATAATTTTATAAATGCTCTTTTTTAATTCTTCTGTTAAATCCTTTGTGTATTTCTTTATTTTTTCGGTCATTTTTGGGTTTATGGTGTTACGCAGTCATGGCAACAAAGTTTTATTACAAGATATAACTTTACACAGAAAAGGTTAGTAAGCCATTTTATCACATTACAATCATGTTAACAATGTACATGTATATTGTTCTCATCTTGTGGTTATACTTTTGAAACTGAGTATTTTAAGGTTTACAAATGACCCCATTCAATTCCATTGGGCCTCATACATGGAACTTTCATAAAATATGCTTCATGGGATTGTAGTTTTTGCCCTCATGAAAGACGGTAAGTACATAGTTTTGTACGTTTGTCTTTATGTCTGATTTTCGAATCCTTTTTTTGCCTTAAAGTCTGTGAAGTTGTGATTCTCCTCAGAGGTGGCTGGTTTGGTTCATTGCTCACAACTCTTATGAAGGATTTTATAAAAAGACTATGGAAGAAATTAATGGGGAAAATCTTCTGATACCCAGATGGCTGAAAAGGTGGGCGGGCACTGTTGTGCTCTTAATAATAATAATCTGACATTAGATGACTATTAATTTGCACAATTGGGGGATTCGTTAGAGATTTCGAAGATTTTGAATTGTGTTCTACTAGCCGATAGTGTTATCCTTGTCAGTCGATTTGTCAAACTTTCATAAAATATATGAGTAATTTGCACGGAAAATGGAACTCCCCGATGACTTTCCGCCAGATTCACAAATGCTTCGTTCTGTCCTGATTTTTTTAGTTAAATGTGTGTATGTTAGTGAGTTCCAAACATTCGCAAAGAGGAGGCGTGTGCACGTTCAATCACAATTATCATAATCCACGGCCATGAAAATGGCATATAAAAAGGCACTCGACTCGCTAGTAAAATGCGTTTAACATCTATGCAGAAATCATTGAAATCATTTTTAGGAATGAAGTGCATTTACATCGAAAAATATTTTAGCAAACACAATAGCGTCTCAAAATTGTCATCGCATGTTTTTTGCTGTCATATGACGCTCTTTTGTGAATCAAACGATTAAAAAGAAGTCAATAAAAATGGTTTGACGGGTAAAAAACTATTTCAGTTCACGCCAAGAGGAGGATGTCCATTAACCTCCTTTGGTTCAGAGACATTAATAGAATGCCTGAAGATCTTTGACCGAAACGTTGTAAGATATTACAGATTTGTAGCTATCCGGCGGTGTCCCGTTGTATTGTGTAAGCACCTGTCCACAGTGTTTATTTATGGGTTTAACAGCATTAGCATTGACTATACATTATAAACTGAACGCGATTTACCAATGCCTATACTACATTATGAATTATAGAGCTCATATAAGTCAAGTTAGAGGGCATTAATGTTTTTGAGAAATCAAGCACTTCTGCTAAAAAAAACGATAAGCAGAGGTGAGGAAAACTATATACTTTGAAAAATAAATTCAAGAAGAAAAGTGTCTCAAGTTTAGGCTATGGTTTAATGTTTAAAAACCTTTTTCTTTTTCTTTTTTTATGGTTAATTTCACTTAAATTAAATGAGTCATGAAAAAAATAACTAATAATTAACTTACATAAAAATGTAGTCATGGCAGTTTGCCTGAAAGCACAACACATTTGGATGTCTTACGCACGATTTACACATGGTCGGGAGCAGGTGTGCATTTAGTTTGTACCAATTAACATTTTGAGAATTCAAAAATGTTCACGAATCCGAGAATTTACGTCAGAACGGCTTTACGAATGATTTACACAAAAATTTGTTCCACTCATGTTTCATGAATGAGGCTGATTGTGTTTACTCACTTTAACCCAGATTTTTGCTTTTTTTGAAGGAAGAAAGAGTTTAAATAAATTGTGGTAATCATCATTATTCCACAAATGCGGTCAAATTATCTTAAACTTGTAATGAACCCAGAATATTCCTTAAAGTGGGGGGAATAGATTTGTTATGAAGAATGTCCAAAATGGGTTCACATTGACTGATCTAAAAACAATTAATATTCAGTTGATTATAGATTACATAAGATTTTTTGAAATGCCAAATATGATATAAATGAATAAGAAATGGTGAACCCAAAGTGGTTATTTTGAGCTGTCTCAAAAGTATTTGCATAAGTTGAAAGATTTTGCAAATGAAAATCTATTTAAGCATAATTGCAGTTTTATTTATTTTGATTTTTATGTAAAATATGATCCAGGCATGTTCTTGACAGGTTTTGTGACTATAACCCAAATGTAATATAATTTTCAAATGCGGTAACATACCTGAATCTTTTGTCTTTCTTCATCTGGGCGGACCACCTGATGGCCTTTATGTCCAAGCAGGCTACACTCATCACAGATGCATTCTTGATCATCACAGCAGTACAGCTCCAACACCTGCTGATGCAGCGGACACAGCTGCGGTGAACTCGAGGGGAGAGCGGGATATAGACCACTCTGGGATGCAGGAATCTCAGAAGAGGGCTGCATATCTGGAGATGAGGTGATAGACTGATACAAAGAAGGGTTTGGCCCATCTCGTACACTCAATCTCAGTTTCTCTATAGCCTCCATGAGAACGTTGCTTCTAGCCAGGAGGGGCCTTGGGTTAAAATGTTGTCTGCATTGAGGACATTCATAGGAGCCTTTAGTCGCTGTCTGATCCCAATGCTTCTGGATGCAGAGGAGGCAGTAGGCATGTCCACATGGTAGTGTAGCAGGGTCTTTCAGTATTTCCAAACATATTGGGCAAGCAAAGGCTTCTGGAGACCAGGCAGATGTAGCCATGATTTCAGATGTAGGCAGGTCGACAATCCAAGTTCTCTAGAAGATTAGAGACAGGCTTCCTTTGTAGTAGCTGAATCCAAATACTGCACTTACGTCTCCCTTAAAAACCAAAACAGGCGTGGTTTAAACTGGTATTGCAGGTTCTTTGGAAAGTCCTTGATTACGAATCTTAAGAACCACCACAAGTTTTCCCTGGTCAATGTGACACAGGTAGAAAAGAATTAAAGGAAGGTGGAAAGACCTGTCTGTCTGGTTAGAGAATGGATGTTTTTAAATGCAATTTTACTAAGTGTGCCTACGCAGTAGTTTAAAATACGTCAGAGAATCCTGCGAATCAATTGATTTCAATGGGGATGGTGCAATACAAGGATGTACAGGAAAAACACTTGGGTATTCAAAAGTGTCACTCAGTCATGCAACCAAAAGTTGAGAAACTTGTAACTTGAATGGCACTCTGACATTGGCATCCGTTGACCAATGAGAATGTGGCTCCAGTTGTGCCATTGGAATTCATTCTATTTTTTACTTGATGATCTAAATGATTAATCAACAAATCAAATTGTTTTATTTGTACCTGCTACAAAATTATTAAAAATTGTTTTTGCTAATATAGCACAACAATGAGGTTCTGGAAGTAAAAATCCCATTTATTTATTCCATAAACTAATTGGTTTTCAACGATAACTTCTAAAACTTTAAAGACAGACCTACCTAAGATGAAGCCATCCATCTGCGTCATCTCAACTTCATTTAAAATCGTGTTTGATAACGTAATTCGAGGTAATCAACTACATTACCCATGGTACAGCAGAGAAAGATCCACCAATCAGAGAACCGCGGCCAGTGAAATATACCTCGGAGTGACCGCCCACTCCCATGACGTAATCGAGTTAGTGAATGACGTAATCGAGTTAGTCTGCCTTCACCCTTAAACTACTTATATTTGTA
This sequence comes from Moxostoma hubbsi, assembly GCA_032164185.1. NCBI lineage: Eukaryota > Metazoa > Chordata > Actinopteri > Cypriniformes > Catostomidae > Moxostoma > Moxostoma hubbsi. Next base: position 3,606,007 of record JAVLUX010000029.1, read on the forward strand.
CATATCGTAATATTTTGTGATAAACTTAAAATATATTGTATAATATAAAAATAAAATATTGTTTCTATACTCAACAACCTAAAATCAATAGTTTTATATATTCACATCATTTTTAATTCAATGACATCATTCTCAATGCTTCATGGGATTGTAGTTTTTGCCCTCATGAAAGACGGTAAGTACATAGTTTTGTACGTTTGTCTTTGTCTGATTTTCGAATCCTTTTTTGCCTTAAAGTCTGTGAAGTTGTGATTCTCCTCAGAGGTGGCTGGATTGGTTCATTGCTCACAACTCTTATGAAGGATTTTATAAAAAACTACGGTAGAAATTAATGGGGAAAATCTTCTGATACCCAGATGGCTGAAAAAGTGGGCGGGCACTGTTGTGCTCTTAATAATAATAATCTGACATTAGATGACTATTAATTTGCACAATTGGGGGATTCGTTAGAGATTTCGAAGATTTTGAATTGCGTTCAACTAGCCGATAGTGTTATCCTTGTCAGTCAATTTGTCAAATTTTAAATGGGCTACAATGCTAAAAATTTTTAGCTGTTCAATCACTGAAGGTGTTGAAACCAGACATATAAAATGCCTTATTCGGCAGGTTTGGATACGTCAACCGTGGCGACATCTTGGAACGGTCAAGAAGGAGAGCTGTTTGAATGCAAGTGAATGGAGAAGCAGCCTCAGACCGCCGCATAAACTACTTTCTTCAAGTAATTAATTGACTGACTGAGTGCCAATTTTCAGTATGTTTGCCATGATATATTCATTTGTAGAGGACTTTAACTTTTACGATGTGTATGACCTTACAATTGAAGTGCTCTGATTATCAACATTTATAAGAGTATTTTACCAGTTTTCAGTTTAATTTGGAATTTGCCTGCAAAAGACTCCAGAATGTTGCAGACCATACACGTTCATGTGCTGAATAACGGCTCCTGACCGTTCCAATATGGCGGACGTGCTAATGGACAGTAACGAAAATACAACTAGTCATTACACTACTTCAGTTTGTTTGTTTGTTTGTTTTTAAAGCCATGCCAGATTCTATCGCTATTTCCATGGTGAGAAATGTGTAAGGAATTCTATAAAAGGTTTTTAAAATAATTTTTTCCTAAAAACTTTAAAATTGCGTTCATTTGACTTTGTTCAAATTTACGTTGTTTCTAATGGGGGTTAAGAGCAGTACAGTCTAATAAAACATGTTTCAAGGTGTAAAGCAGTTTAATTGAATATAATGAATATCATATAAAATAATATAATATAAAACTGAACTAAAACACACAAACATAAACTCACAGAGCAGCTGCCTGTAATTATCTCTCTCGAACCATCGTCACCGGCCGCCTTTATCCCTCATGTGCCTCCATCAGGCTGATTGTGGACCGGGTGTTCGTTGTTCCAGCCTCCCGGTGTTGCCTCGGGTCGGGAAGCCCCCGGCATGACGTGGGGGTCATGGCTTGCGCCCTGTCTGTCGACGGGTCATCCCCGCCTTGCTCGACCTGGGAGGAGGCAGGAGGGTAAAAACAACAACAAAATAGGCGAGGGACAAAGGCCAACACGGAGCGACAGAGAAAGAGGAGAGAGAGAGAGAGAGAGAGAGAGAGAGAGAGTAAATAAAACTAGAATGTACATTTCCTGAAGAAAATGTGAGTGGTGCTTGCCGTGGCAAAATTTCTTACCACAATGTCCCACCTACTGCCCAAAGTTGAAAGAGGCCACCCCCATGACAGTAGGATGTTCTGGTGCAGAGATATAGGTGTTGTTCCGTGGTTGCTAGGGAAACCCATCTGGTTGATATGCAGTTATTAAGGTGACAGCCACCAACGCTACTTGCCATCCTGAGTAAAATAAGTCAACCCGGAAGTCTCTACGATTTTCTAGTACAGAGATATGTGATTTGTTACTTGGTTGCTAGGGTAACCCCATCTGGTTGCTAAGCAGTAACCAAGGGGCAAGCCAACAATGCTCCTTGCCATCCTGAATGAAATAAGTGAACACGGAATTCTCTGTGATTTTCTTGTGCAGAGATATGTGATTTGTTTCTTGGTTGCTAGGGTAACCCCATCTGGTTGCTAGGCAGTTACCAAGGTGACAGGCAACAATGCTCCTTGCCATCCTGAGTGAAATAAATCAACCTGGAAGTCTCTGTGATTTTCTTGTGCAGACATATGCGATTTGTTTCTTGGTTGCTATGGTAACCCCATCTGGTTGCTAGGAAGTTACCAAGGTGACAGGCAACAATGCTCCTTGCCATCCTGAGTGAAATAAGTCAATCCAGAAGTCTCTGTGATTTTCTTGAGCAGAGATATGTGATTTGTTTCTTGGTTGCTAGGGTAACCCCATCTGGTTGCTAGGCAGTTACCAAGGTGACAGACAACAATGCTCCTTGCCATCCTGAGTGAAATAAGTCAACCCGGAAGTCTCTACGTCATTCTGATCCTAAGATACACATCTTAGTGATTTTGAATGGATGTAAATGGTTGTTTGTTGCTAGGGTGCTTTAAATGGTTGCTAGGGTGTGGCTAAGTAGTTCACATGATGAAAGCTGAAGACTGATTACTCACCCAATGAAAACAAAGCAACTATCATGTCTTTAGGACATTCTGATGTGAAGATATCTTACTGTAATTGAAATCAATAAATGTGGTTGCTAGGGTGCTCTAAATTGTTGCTAGGGAGTGGCTTGGCAGCTGCCAATGATGAATCTCCAAAGGCTGCTTGTCAGTATGAATGATATAAACCAACTCCCATGCTTCTGTGACATTCAGAATGGAAGATATCTCTCTTTGGATTTTGGTTGCTAAGGTGCTCGAAAATGGTTGCTAGGGAGGGGCTAGGAAGTGTTGAGGGGATTCATGATTGGCTGTTTTACTGCCCCAAGTCAAACGAGACCACCCTCGTGTTTCTATGATAATTCAGTCCAGAGAAATCCCTTTGATCTCTTTCAATGGAAGTCTATGGGACTTGTTGCTAAGGTACTGTAAATGGTTGCTAGGGTGTGGCTTGATAGCTTCACAATGATCCTGAGAGACTGATTGGTCGTCTGAGTAAAATGAGCCCGCCCCCTTGTCTCTAAGACACTGTGATCCAGAGTTATGTTCAATACAAAATCTACCATAGACTTAACATTGGGGCAAATTTGGGCAGCTCCTGCCCCCAAGGGGTTCAACTTTTACCCCATTGTGAGGTATGTTCTCACAGAGCCTGTCAGCCTCTTCAAATGTGGTAAATCACACATGTTTTTAAATCCTTGCTCTGAGCTATGACTTGTCAAAGTTTGGCGCAATGTTAAGTCAATGGGATTTTTTGCACAATTTTTTGCCCCTGGGGCAAATACCGTACCCCCGATCACTTATAGAAGTCATAGCACACCATTCCCAAATAATCCGGACGATTTGACGCCTCATTTGTGGGTCTGGGAGCAAAAAATTTTTCAAAAAATTCCATTGACTTACATTGGGGCAACTTTGGGCAGCTCCTGCCCCCAAGGGGTTCAACTTTTACCCCATTGTGAGGTATGTTCTCACAGAGCCTGTCAGCCTCTTCAAATGTGGTAAATCACATGTCTCTGCAAAATCCTCGCTCTGAGCTATGACTCGTCAAATTTCGGCTCAATGTTAAGTCAATGGGATTTTTTGCCCAATTTTTTGCCCCTGGGGCAAACACCGTACCCCCGATCGCTTATAAAAGTCATAGCACAGCTCTCCTCAATGAGCCGGATGATTTGACACCTCATTCATATGTCTACGCCAAAAGCTGCGGGACGAGTTAGGCGCCGAAGTTTTGTACGGAAGAAGAAGAAGAAGAAGAAGAAGAAGAAAAATAAGTATGTGAGATTACAATAGTGTTGCTTTGCAAGCACCACTAATAAAAAAATCTCACTCACCGATTCTCAGATGCACCGTTGCGTGGTCCTCGATCACTCCTCCACTATCTCAGGCGGACGGCAACCACTCCTCCCCAGGTGGACCGGAGTCAGACCTACGACCTCCTCCCCTCGTGGACGGTGGTCTTCTTTCGACCCCTCTGCGTTTCTGGGGGACGGCAGGGCAAAAAATGCCCACATAATGACTTCCAGTGTTTTATTAATAATATCTGATATAGTTACAATTACAAACATTGCGATCTTCTTTTGACTTTTCACTGAACATTCCTCACACCATCGCGCACACAGACGGGCTCTCTGCTTCTATCAATCCTGACAGTTTGTGTTGTACTCGCGCATTAATTCCGTAACTGTCCTGGCGGATAGCACTCTCGCTCACGGTGCTGTACTGTACTTCCCTACCCTCTGCTGCTGTTTATCTGTCTGAAAAGCCATCACCCGCTAGAGACCAAAAGTATGCAGGATGTTATATAAAGAAGGTATGAGAAATCACAACACATAAATGTAACCAAATGCTACAGTTTACTTAATATCTCAGTATGTTAAATAACCATAATGTAAATTAAGATTATAATTACAGAACAGCCACTTTTATTGTTTGAGTCAATCATATCTCTCACTAAACACTGTGTGAAATGTTTATTTTTGCCTTATTTTATTCAGTTGTTAACAGTTTGCTTAATTTTATTACATATCTGAGTAATTGCTGCAATATCCTTAGAGGATAAATTTCCTCTAAGATACTGCATTATATTAGTTTTGTACAGTATGTTAATTTAATAGCCAAAATACTTGGACATATGTGAATAAACCTGAAATAGGAATGTGTTTCAGTCACAATACACATTATGAAGTTTGGAGACATTTAGAAATGTTACAAATGACGATATCTATTTAAATAAATGTTGTATTCTTTAAATGTTCTGTTTGTCCAAGAATCCACTTGCAGCAATGCAGGTCTTTGGCATTTAGAAGCTGCTACTTTAGGACCTTTGTGGAGTCAGTTTCTCAAACTAGAGACTGTGATTTACTTGTCTTTTTGTTGTGCATCTGGCCGTCCACTTCCCTCTCAATCCTGGTTAGAGATTCTTTTTTCAAAACAGTAATGCATGGAATTGTCTTCATCTCTCGAAAACAATAGACTTTAGGAGAAAATAGAAGAAAATAGGAGAAATGTATCTTTTTTTACCCATTTTTAAAACCATAATTTGACTTGCAAGTGTAAAGCAACTTGTAAGAAGTCAATACCTCAACAAATGGGGAAAAGACCCACTGTATTGTGATTTCTGCATGGTAGCGCAACCCTTTTCAATCGTTCTAAAATTAACATTTTCTTGAGTACTAAATTAGCACTTATGAATTATTTTGTAACTTCACACACATCTATATATATATATACACATTATCTCACAAAAGTGAGTACACCCCTCACTTTTTTGGAAATATTTGATTATATCTTTTCATGTGACAACACTGAAGAAATGACACTTTGCTACAATGTAAAGTAGTGAGTGTACAGCTTGTATAACAGTGTAAATTTGCTGTCCCCTCAAAATAACTCAACACACAGCCATTAATGTCTAAACCGCTGGCAACAAAAGTGAAAATGTCCAAATTGGGCCCAAAGTGTCAATATTTTGTGTGGCCACCAATATTTTCCAGCACAGCTTTAACCCTCTTGGGCATGGAGATCACCAGAGCTTCACGGGTTGCCACTGGAGTCCTCTTCCACTCCTCCATGACGACATCACGGAGCTGGCGGGTGTTAGAGACCTTGTGCTCCTCCACCTTCCGTTTGAGGATGCCCCACAGATGCTCAATAGGGTTTAGGTCTGGAGACATGCTTGGCCAGTCCATCACCTTCACCCTCAGCTTCTTTAGCAAGGCAGTGGTCATCTTGGAGGTGTGTTTGGGGTCGTTATCATGCTGGAATACTGGCCTGCAGCCCAGTCTCCGAAGGGATCATGCTCTGCTTCAGTATGTCACAGTACATGGTTCCCTCAATGAACTGTAGCTCCCCAGTGCCGGCAGCACTCATGCAGGCCCAGACCATGACACTCCCACCACCATGCTTGACTCTTTCCACCACTGCATATCACAATCCATTGGAACAGCTGTTAATAAGGTATTATATATAAAGATTTTTTTTCCACCTGGTGTGTAAGAGCCTGTTTGGCAGGATGGTCTCAAATTCTGCCATCATTCAGGTACACGCACAAACATAGCTTTCGACCCCAAGTGGCACTAGAATACACACTTTAATGTTTTCGCTAATATGTATTCACAACAATATGGGCTATAATTTCCGGACTCAAGTGAGTGAAAAAACTGTATACCTCCTATTTTATTTAAGTCTATAAAATTTTTCGAAAAATTTGATGAATCAATTCTGTATAACTTTATCATAGGGTCTATAGATGATACATGCTAAATTTTGCACAAATCAGAGTCTAGCACGAGTAGATATTAAGGAAAACTTATGAAGAATGGAATACATACAAATAAAAAAAGGTATTTTTATGAAGGTAAAATGCCTCAATTACCTGTCAGATATAACTGAAATAGGTGCCATGAAATTTCACACCTGTCTCTGTAACAGCCCTAGGCTCTGTATACTATGTAAGCGGGCTGCAGTCAGGTTAAGCAAGTTAGAAGACTTTCTGCCTGTCGATGATTAAGCGCGTTCACTGGGCAGCCCATACATGCTTGTATAAGTGCCGGTATGATCCTGCTCCCACAGAAACGCCCAGGGTCAGACCACAAATTCCTCAACGGGACCCTCCCCCCTCCATCTGCTCCAACACAACAGTCTCTAGTGTGTTTGTGCGCACTCATCTTTGAGTACACTGTTTTGGAAGGCCATGTGGGTACGGCTAATCAACAGCTAGTGAGGTGGAAGTTCTAGAACGGCCAAAATCGCTTTCTACAAGAGACTGTTTAGCGGAGACGGACTATGGCGATTAAAATGAACGGGAGAAATCGGAATGCCCAACGGTTGTAGAAAAGGATTTCCCAAAAGAGCCAAGAGCCAGCTTTATTTTCCCATTAGCTTTAAGATACAGAGATCACCTGATCACTTTGTTACAGCCCCTTAAACTAGAGTAAGTGTTTCTGAAATTACTTAGCCAATTGATGAAGAACAGACGTGTTGGGTCAATTTTGGCCATTTTCTTTCCACTTTTCCAAACTGCTTGGACCCCGATTAATTCAGTTTGTGGTTATATTTAATTATAGTATAATCTCTCTTAGATACTTATGAATTTATTCAGTTAGTCTTGTATTAGAAACAGTCATAGTTTGGCAGTCACCCGGTCTCTTGGCTTCCGATTAAATAGATTTTTTTTCTGATTAATAGCATTTACTCTAGAAGCAGAATATCCACAGGCTTATCTGCCCTCTAGCAGTCATCCAGCATTCATATTCAGATCCTTCTATACCTTATTAGATAGACTGAGTGATCCATGTTTTGGCATCACAACCATACAGATTTCCCATATATTTGATTGACATCAAAATGGCTAACCAGTAGTCAAGTTCTAGACTTCTCAAGTGTGAATGTAAAAAAAGAAAAATGTGCCAGGCTAATCCCAGCTATCTATCAGCTGGCTATGTTACACTCACGCCGTCAGTGAATGTGTTTCTCTATACATTTTGAAAGTGTGTCAGTCTCTAACATTCTGTCTAACATATTTTGTGTTCCACAGAATACAGAAGGTCAAAAGGATTTGGAACAAAATGAGGGTTGGGAAATTATGTCAGAATATTAAATTATGGCTGAGCGATCACTTAAATGTATAGTTCAAAAATGGGATAGTTCACGCAAAAATGTAAATTCTCTAATCATTTACTCACCCTCATGCCATCCCATATCTGTATGACTTCCTTTCTTCTGCTGAACACAAGATTTTTAGAAGAATATTTCAGCTCTGTAATTCCATACAGTGCAAGTGAATGGTGCCTAAAATTTGATGCTCCGAAACGCACATAATGGGAGCATAAAAGTAATCCATCAGAAGTGATATGATAGGTATGGGTGAGAAAGAGATCAATATTTGTCATTTTTTGCTAGACATTCTTCTCCTCGCCCAGCAGGGGGTGATATGGAGAGAAGAATGTAAATCACCAAAAACACAAGAAGAATGCGAAGGTGATCTCTTTCTCTGTTTCTCATATCACATCGCTTCTGAAGATATTGATTTAACCACTGGAGTCTTTATTTCATACTTTATGCTGACTTAATTCTTTTAGCATTAAGACAGTATTCAGCTAGCTCAGAGTTGCTTGTATGTTATTATTTAGCAGTTTGTTCAATTTAATGAACTTGCTTAGATAAGATACATTCATGAATGTAATACACAGAAGTACTTTTACTTCTACAGAAGTACTTGTGTGACGATTTATTTTTATTTAATGAGCAATCTTTTGTGTTCTTTAATATTTATTCCTAATTTTCACTGTCTGTATGCATCAGATGTGACTGCTTACATATAAGTATAGAACAGGTATTCATTGTTTTTATATAATAGGCCTAATGCAGATGGAGAGCTCTACAATGGGAAAAGAAAAGCAATCAACTAATGCTTTATTACTACTCCTGCAGTGAATATTGCTGAAAAGCGCATGTTCATTTAATTTCATTGTCATATAACATATTGGCTCCCCTTTGTTAGGAATTACATTTTGGAACTTTAAGAAATTCCTAGTAATTTAAGCCAGGGGTATTCAATTAAATATACGGCACCACAGTTTGCAGAGTGCTGTGTGGACTACACAGACACTGGAATACCAGCAGCAGATGGATGGGAGTAGCTGTGGAGTCCTCATCTAAATGTATGCAAAATAGTGTCACACCACAGGATCAGTTGTTGAAGTGCAAACTAAATCCATTAACGCTGCTAGATAAGATTAAATGTTGTGGTAAGATTTTTTTTCTTCTATTTATTCATCTGTCTACCTTTCCTTTTTCATTTAAAAATGCCACAATAGAATATTACAATGGATTTGTCTCCACCAGGGTCTTCTATTCTAACATCCCTTCTGCTCTTCTGAAATGTCAGTTAATCTGTCACCTAATGCTAATGCAGCATAAGCTTTAAACAAGTGAATTGTATGGGTTATCTTGCAGTTTAGAAAAATGTACAATACCATAACAAAAATTCCCTTGATTTTTATAATCAACAAGGTAATATAAATGCCTACTGCAAAGCCTGCAACAGACTGTATCCTGATACCAGATCTGAGAACAGCATCTTCACAATGATACATATGGAAGATTGTACAGATACAGCATGTTCACAAGAGTAGCTGTTATATACTTGGTGTATTATTTTATTAAATGTTCCATACAATGTTGTTACAGTACATATACATACAGTACAATTCCTGCTCCAGAAGGGAGCATTCCACCTGCATCCCTGTGTCCGGGGAATCTTCATACGGAGTATATTTGTGCAAATTGTAATAAACAAAAGGATGGCCAAAGACAAAGATGAGACCAAGATTGGAATTGACAGCTTCAGGCTAGATTTTTCTCAAGGTCTGAGCCATTGTTCCCACTATCACATGTGAGGAGGTTAAGCTCAGTGTTTCTGCTTGCATAACAAACATGATGTCTGTCATCTATAACATGCTCTCATTCACTCATACATTAACAGATTGTGTTCCAGTTGTTTCAGTGGCTTTTTGATGAGGTCCAACTGAAGCCAAAACAGGATCTAACCAGATCCTTAATGCCAGTCAATCACTGATATTGAATTCTTGACACAGCATTGTCAACCTCTAATTCCTTTTGTCCATTAAAAGGTGCATGGAGTATTGTTTTCCTCCTAGAAAAGTTGCACTCCTAAAGAAATGAACTGCAGTTTTGAAATGGATGTATTATATCATGATCACACAAGATAAAGACACCAGTCATAACACCAAGCCGCAAACTTGCCGCTTGTTATTTTCACATGCAGAATTCTTTTGATTCACCGCAAATGGTTGCCAGGAGTTTGCAGCTCATCAACAATAGAGGTGAACCTCCGGCAAACCTTGGGCAACAATTTACAATTAAGCTCATTTGCATGTGAAAATTAGCGGTGGTCAATTTGTGGCAAGTTTGCTCTTAATTTGCGTAAGGGAGATGTTCCCCCAAAAGAAGAATGAACTAAGAACTTGTGTACCTAGCTGATGTAGACCAGCTACACTGAAGAGCGTGAACATTATGGTGAGCAAATCAAATGAGGGATAATCCAAATATGAAAGAAACTGTTTGTTTGGAAATCTGAAGGCATTGCGTGTGACATCCCTAACAAAAAAATCTTAACTAGGTGTTTTCGTAAGGGATGATTGTGTTTCTCTCACACGCTAGCTAGAGAAAACAAATGGCGGGAAATAACGAAGCGATGAAGGACTGCTGTGCAGAGCTTAGACTGAATAAAAGCATAGACTGAATTATTGAATGAGAGGCCTGAATTGACTGAATGACGTAATGCATACTACAAGTCTTCCTGATAGAACTATCACTTAAGCTTCCATTTCTACGAAAGCTCTGACTTGACAGTTACAGTAAAATATCATGTACAAAAAAACAATATGGCAACGGCCTTAACAGTTTCATTATGCCATTGTTACCTGGAGAGTTTTCTCTATTTTTAAACATTTTGCACTAACATATATAGGTGAAATGATACAAATTTTACTGAACAATTTTTTTCCTGTAGCTCAACTGGTAGTGCATGGCGCTTGCCATACAAAAATCATGGGTTCCATTCCCATGGAACAAACAAGCTGTTAAAATGTTTACATGTATATTGGCTGTGTTCCACTTTATTTTATACATCCACTCTGTAACTTCCCTAAGCACTTCACCTCTGGGGAATCCCTGCTGCCATTTTGGAAGTTCGCTTTGTTAAGTGGGTGAGGGAAGTTTCTGTTGACAGACCCTCAGCCCCTAAATTTTGACTCTGGGAGAAAGCCTAATCAGATGTTCACATCAGGCAGCTCCATAAACCACAATGCAACTTGATTGTGACATCACAGCACAGATCGTGCTTAAACTTCCCTGATGGAAGTGAAGTTAGGTCGGAGTTGTGGTGGCGTAGTGGGCTAAAGCACATAACTGTTAATCATAAGGTCGCTTGTTCGATCCCCACAGCCACCACCATTGTGTCCTTGAGCAAGGCACTTAACTCCAGGTTGCTCTGGGGGGATTGTCCCTGTAATGAGTGCACTGTAAGTCACTTTGGATGAAAGCGGAAACAAGAACTTTTCTGAGTTTTATGGAGAAGCATACAATACAGCCAGGTCTATGCAAAGACTACTTAGTGGTTGCAGACACATAGCCATGAGGCACATGCAGAAGAGAAGCAAATCTAACAAAGAACACTCTAACGTCAATCCAGATATTTTGGGTTCGGTCCACCCGTTCTTCGGGCGGAATCTCTGGACCTCATCATTGGAGGTTGGTAATATGGGATTTGTAGACATCCTCAGCGTAATTGTTGAACCTTAAGACTTTGGTCTTCCAATTATCAATGGTTAAATTATCTATCAAGGCTTTCAGGGGCCATATCTTGGCTCCGGTCCATCATGGGGATTGATGGCTGTTCGTGATATCCTACTCTTCTGACACCAGCTGTTGTAAGATGGCCAAAGACAAAGATGAGACCAAGATTCATGAGACCTTTTATTTTAATTTTTTTTATCCCCTTTTCTCCCAATGTTGGAATGCCCAATTCCCACTACTTTAGTAGGTCATAGTGGCGTGGTTACTCACCTCAATCCGGGTGGCGGAGGACAAGTCTCTGCTTCTGAGACTGTCAATCCACGCATCTTATCATGTGGCTCGCTGTGCATGACACCGTGGAGACTCCGCATGTGGAGGCTCATGCTAAACCCCGCGATCCACACAAAACTTACCATGAGCCCCATTGAGAGCGAGAACCACTAATCGCGACCACAAGGAGGTTACCCCATGTGACTCTACCCTCTGTAAAAATGCAGGCAAAACTGCTAAAAATAGATATATTTGCCCCTTGAAGGTCTCTGCGTTGTTCTGTCTTTTCTGAGCACTGAAGCAGTTATTGTTAATAATTTACACTTTACAAATTCATCCCGTTATTAATTTTATCTGACTCCAATTTTATATTAATCTGACTCCAATTTTAAATTGACCTCTAATTTAGATTAAGGCTCTAAATACTTTCTGATCATTCTTTTATTTTTATCTTTTAAGTTATTGATTACTCTGAATCCTCTTCTATTCATGTACCTTTAGATCAGTTTCTAATGAGACTCAAACTGATAGTCTTTAAGTGGCTTCCTCCTACATTAAAGCTTCAGTTATGATATAAATTATTCTTAAAATGGTATTCTCCTGCTCGGTTCCTCCAGAGCGGTTTCTCCTATTTTAAAGACCCAGTGTTGATATAAATGATTTCAGAGGAATACAGAATAAATCAAAAAGTAACAATTTATTTGCCAGGTAGGATTTAAAACATAAGTTACAGAAACAAGTCAAAAGAACATACCTGGCAGTTGAGAAAACTACATGTAATTTCAAAGCATGTGAGATCTGAATGCAGATTTCTGTTATTACAGTTAGACACAGTGAGGTGTGGGATCGTCTGACTACAGAGAACCCTGAGCTCTGGGCCAGCCTTCCTTAAATATCCAGACAGAATACACATTGTGTATCAAATGGTATTATCCTTTGAACAATGAGAATTTGGGGGTGAATGGGTTCTTGACTTCCTGGTGTTCAACCTTCAAGGAGGGGGATAGACCTCCAGAATTATTCAGTATTTGGCAAAGACCTTATAACTTTGTTGTCATTAAGTTATACAAACCTGGGAAAAAGAACACTATACCAGACGCACAGAGACATTTTAAATGATACCAAACATGTTACACTAGTTACATTATTTGTATGCATCAGATATGATATTTTGTTACATACAGATATTAGGTGAGTTTGAGGTGATTCTGAGCTGAGGGGGAATGGATGAGGAGGAGGGGGGAGAGAATGGGACAGATGTGGAAGGGCAACAATGAGGTGTGAATTTGCAATCTTCGCTCGGTGGGGTGCGGTGCCTCAGGAAGAGATGCTAATTGTGAGAAAGTTATATGTTAATTTTCTCAAAGATCATACAGATGCTCTTTGCCTTTGAGTGTAAACACATTGGCACCCCGCCTTACACCTCCTTAGCAACCAGGCCAATTTGGTTGCTTAGGAGACCTAGCTGGATTCACTCAGCACACTCTGGATACGAACTTGCGACTCCAGGGGTGGTAGTCAGCATCAGTACTCACTGAGCAACCCAGGCCCCCCTACCATTAGAGCTTTTATTGAGTTTTATGGAAATGCATACAGCACAGCCGGGTCTATACAAAGACAATTTAGTGGTTGCGCACATAGACTTTATAGGCATGAGGCACCTGCAGAAAGTAAGGAAATCTAACAAAGAACATTCTAGAAACTTACACAGGTAACAGGAGAAGCTCTTAACCTCAGAACATTCTATAGACTAACACAGATAACAGCAGAAGCAGAAATAGCTGTTGCTTTGTATTTAGTAACAAACAGACATAGGAAGAAAGACATTATTTTTTTGAAAGACAACTCTGGGGGGAGTCACATGACAACATGCGAGGATCGGCCATGTGAACGATGAGCTCTGCGCACTTTGCTAATTTTAACACTTTTAATGATATAAACCGGTTAGATTTGATACACTCTGTTCCATAACTGTTCTAGGATGAATGTGGATGAATCTACATGTTGGCGTTTGTTTTATAGATTACATGTTGTGTAAATCTGTCACAAAATTTGTATAGAAACACCGGACTTGAGCAATCTGACAGCAAAGTTGTCATGGGGGCTCTCGTAGGCGTACATAGACTGTTTGAGTTTAGAGGGATGATGCCAGTTGGCACTCTCGTGCACAGGGTTAATGCCCACTTTTTTCTTTTTTCTGTTTGTTTGATTCTGGGGGAAGTTCGGGGTTTGAATGTTGCACTAATGTTGGAATGTGGTCTTTATAATTTTGTTTTTGACACACAATCTTTTTTATCTCATATGTCAACATGTCAAATGTTAATATGAGTGGATTGTCTCTCTCCACGTGGAATGTGAATGGGTTGGGGCACCCCATAAAAAGAAGCAAAGGTTATTTCTCTTCTTAAACATAAGAAATATGATATAGGGAGATGGCAGCCACTGGAGTCTGATCATTTGCCACTGACCACAAGATATTGATGAGACACCTAATGTTATCAGAAGAGTTACGGCTCCGAATAAACACCACCTGAGCTATATGTATAACAGATGTCATAACTGCAGAGAACCCCCTATAATGGCAGCAGAATATTTTTATGTATAAAGACCCCTTGATACTGTGTGAGAGAAATAGTAAGCAGGATAAAATAATTACAGCATTTTGTTTGCAAAATTAATTTGTTATGTGTTATCATTGTACTGAAGCCGAAATAAATTAAAATATTTTCATATTTATTTTTACTTTGTACTTTTTTCTTTTTTTTGTACATTATAAATATTAGATGTATAAACGTCATGACAACATTTTTGAATTCAATGCAAAATTATCTGTATAGTGCTTAAATAAATAAATAAATAAATCCATCCCAAAGCAGCTTTACAGAGAAAATGTCTTACAACACCCATGAGAAAGCTAAAGGAAACAGTAATGAGGAGATTAAAATAATCTAAATGTAGTATATGTCAACTTTTTATTTTATATAACAGTATTATTTTATTTATTTATTTTTACTCTATTTGTTTTTGTTTTTTTTGTGAAATTTTCTACTGACCGCTTTGGACCCCCTGGGGGTCCCTAAACCCCTGCTTTAAGTCAGTTGGTTTTTCTAGAACAGTGTTTCTTAAACTATGGATTAAATTTTGGTCCCAAATTAGGTGATGTAACCATAAATGTTGGGCCATGACTTGTTTTAATATAAATGTGCACTTATTTCCTGAGAGTAACTGAAATTGCACATGTGCTCTGTAGTTTGTGACTGACTGTGCACTTGAGATTTGAAGACTCAAGACTAGAATTGTCAGAAAATGGGTGAATGTTTTAAACATCACAGGAGAATTCTAAAGGGGGTGAAAAGGTTACTAATACAAAGCACTGAACAGCAGCAAGTACAACAGAGGGGGTACCAGGATGTCATGTTTGGGGGGGCATTTGGCTTGTTTGGGGGGGCAACATAAACAATTGAAAAAAATCGGCGCAAAATTAAGCTATACTACACACAATATGTTTTAGTGCAGATCTTTTTCTAAGCCAGGAACCCAGAGATAGGCACAGGGCCCCTATTAGACTATAGGGCTATCAAATAAAAGTTAATCAAATCAGGTCAACATTAATAATAATATGATGATATTATTATTGACAGATTCATATATATCAGATAAAGGTGATTTCCTGTGTTTGCTTGTGAGAAGACGTGCTACACGAGTAGGCTACCGAGAGGGATGAGAGTTTTTTAAATGAATCTGAAGTCACGTTTGTAGACAAGAGATAAATTAATTTGTTTCTTCTTCTAAACTGTCCCAGTCGTAGGTTCTACTTTTAGGGCTTAAATGTTTCGTGAATTACTCTTAGTAAAACACAGTCTAAAGTTATGAGTCACATGCCCATTATTTTTAGGAGTTTGGCCAGTTAGGAGCTACTTGTAGCCTCTTATAAGATTCTTTGTGAATGCGGCCCCAGGTAAACAATTTTGATATGCTCATTTGAACAGTATGAGAACAGTATTTGAATGTTATTCTCTGGTGGCTTTGGATAAAAGTGTCTGCTAAATGAATAAATGAAAAATGTAGGCCTAGATAAAAGGAAACATATTAGGCTACATGCAGGGGGTCAGGAGACCTAGAGAGTTGAAATAAAAGCTATTTTTGTGAAACAATAAGAATTGAAAGTATGATATGATTAGCAGAGGCAACATAACTTTTTTTAAATATAGTTTTATTTTTATTTTTATTTTTTTTTTATTTTATTTTTTTATTAGTGGAACTTATTCATGGATTTAATCAGGTCCCTGATACATCCAGTGTATCCTATCTACAGGACCAGTCTGCGGCTAGTCTTGGCAAATTCAGAAACAAATTGATTCATGTCCAGACCTTTTGTGATTTTCTTTTCGTGTGCCAAAATGACCAAATCTCTCTTCCTTGAATGCAGCATTGATCTTCGGAGAGGGGTGAGAATGCGGCTCAGGGTAGAAAAAGAACTTTCACATGCAGCTGCGGACACACCTATGATGAGTGCTGTGACATACAGCTTATGCAAAATGGGGAAGGCATCTTTGTACTGCTGAATGCACTTGCATACTTCAGAGAGGTTAGCATCAGTGGACAGTTTATTGAGCAACATTGCTTTTGCCACAGCAATTTCATTTTGCAAGGACATACTATTTTGCTCTGTGCCTGCAAGCACTTGAAGTGGCTCCAGGAGAGAAGGGTCAAGGAAAGATGCTGATTTTGGTAGGAGAAATGATGTTGCCCTCATTAAATCAACATTTCTTTGAGAGAATCTCGTCTCCATCTCCACAATAGCCCTATCAAGGATGTTGAACATAGCCCTTTTAAAAGTCTGATTAGGAGCAGTTTGGTCATCAGGGTCACCACCATGCCCTATTGTAGACAAGATAACACTACTGACAAGTTGTGAATTAACTATCCGTCTTCTTTTTGGTGGGTTGGTAGGCCTACTTCCACACTGAGAGAAATGCTCCTCCCAGAATGAGTCGCATCGCATCTCCTTCAGTGTGCCCAGGGAAGCTGTCACCACTTCCCCTGCAGTGCACAAATCCACTGTTTGGGACTGCAGAATTGAATTGGCTGGCTTCAGCGCACCAAGCACATGCAGAAGAAATTTGCCAGTGTCAAAGAAGTTCTGTCTGTTAAGCTGGGTCAAAAGACCACATGCCTCTGTGTTAATGTCAAATGGAGCACTATCATCCTCTGCTATCTCAGACAGAAGCCTCCTGATGACATCCTCATTGTGAACAATAGACTTGGTGACATCATAATGACTGGTCCAGCGAATTTCTAATAGTCTTTTCAGTGTGGGTGTACTGTATCTATTTGCAACATAATGTCTGTGACAAAATGTGTTTAGTGAACTGGACCAGTCAAAGAACTTCTTTGCCACAGGTTCTGCATGCATTGCATGTACCACTGCCAAATGGAGTTGGTGGTTGTAGCAGTGCACATATGGGATGTCTTTACCCACTTTGTTTTGCAGCAAAGCCTGCACACCGCCCCTCACTCCTGACATGACAGAAGCACCATCATAACACTGAGACACTAAATTGTCACCATTGTAACCTAGGTCAGACAGATTAGACAGAATTTGGTCACATACATACTCAGCATCAAGCTGATTCAATTCAATGAGGCCGATTAGGTGTTCCTCTGGGATTGAGTTGCGGACAAATCTAATGATGACTGACAAATTCTCAATGTTACACCGATCCCTGGTACCATCACTTTTAATACAAAGGCCAGGAGAGTCGGCCTCCTCATATTTGGTCTGGATGTCTTTTAGGACCATTTTGGCAAGAGTTTGAATCATCTCGTTCTGAATCAAATTGGACGTGTATTTCGCGTTTTCGGGAATGCTTTTTGCAATCTCTGCGAGTTTAGGGTCTTTTTGGAGGGTGTAATCAAATAACCGAATTAAAAGACCTTCCTCATCCCCACCCCCGTGATGGTGCCCACGTAGAGCAAGTTCATTAACCGCCAGAAACTGAATAACTTCCCCAATACTTTTTACATAATATCTGTTTTTTTCTATGTGAGTTTGACCAAGCTGGTGAACAATAGTATTATCGGTCTCTGTCCGGCACTGGTATTCCTGCCACGCAGACATGGCTCTGACATGCGCAGTGCCGGAGGCATGTTTCTGAAAACCACTGTTTTTTATCAGCGCTTTTTTCCAATTGGTGTAGCCTACTTTTGTGAATGCATCATCTCTTTCTGAATTGGAGACACTAAATTTACGGCAGGGAAAGCAAAAGCTGGCATCACGTAAGAGAGAATATTCGAGCCATGGTCGAGACTGATACCAGCCCGCATTGAAACACCTGAGAGCCTGTCCAAATGGGCGCTTAGGATAGCTACTTAGCTTGGGCTGGGATGGGCTATACAAATCTAAGTCAGGGGGAACAGACACACTAGAGCTGGAGGAGGATTGTCTGTTTTGGGGAGGGCAGAATGTTGCTGGCTCTGACACAGATGCAGAGCTGGAGGATGGTGCATGTGGATTTTGTGGAGGACATGCGTTTGGAGGATTTACCGTTTTGGATGCAACAAGGCTCTGCTCGGTGTCGGAAGCAGAGGTACTGGGCTTGTCAGAGGCAGCATGTTCACTGTTGCTAGCAGGTGAGCTGAGCTCAGCAGAGACAGCTTGTATGGAGGGTGAAGGACAAGGTGCCTGTTTTTTAATGAGCCACTTAAGCATTTTTATGTTTAATAAAAACTGGTCTAATTATTAAATCCAAAAGCCTACTTCATTGACTTCAGTCAGTCAGTGCCAACTTCAGTGACTAGAGACTATAGCAACTTAAGTGACTAGCAGCTAGCTAAGCAGCATGAGCTAGGGTGTGTTACCCAACAAATTAATAGCCTACTAAAATGACAAAAAAAAAAAAAGTGCACACAAAACTGTTCAACCACAAGACTTTCAGGAAAAGCTTATAAGTACATACTAGCATTAAATGAGAAAAGAACAAAGTTGTGATCAGTGAGACTTTTAACACGAGCTGCCAACAGATTCAAAACCTAAATCGTCTGCGTGCAGAGTGAATTTGACTGCTGCACTCTCTGGCTGTTAAAGTGATCCGGCAGCAGACTGACACACCCCCAATAACGGCCAATAGAAAAGCAATAGGCTAAAAAAAAAAAAAAGTAATGAACGTTCTGGTTAGGACTGTTCGTTTTTTATTTAAGGGGCTACTGGAGGAGTTTTGAGATATATAGTAAAAATAGACTTAGATAAATGTATTTAATTACATACTTATATTTTTCACAGTCGTCTTTTTACTTTAAGACCGGGGTAAAGCAAGGAAGACTACAATTTACCTCAACAAGGCGACAATAAACGACACTAGTCTCATACGTGGAGGTGGAAAAACAAGTTCTTTGTGAAATGCAAGATTTATTGTATTAAAATTTAAATGCAAAAGAAAAGGTATGTGTCTGCTGTTTTTGTCAATTTTAAGTTAATTTAAAATGTTTGCGAATCAGATTTTAATATAAATACATGATTAAATATTTTACCACTTGCTTGAGCAACTAAATATGTGATATGCGATCTGGGAAAACCCGTCAGAGTTTGAAGCTGCTCGTCTAAAAGACCTTGCTCGCCTCTCAATCTTCTAATTTCAAAACGGTTTTCACAGGTTCAATTTTGAGTTCGTAAGCTTTCGAATGATACGTAATCTATGATGATTACTAAAATATTTGATATGAAAAAAGGCAATAAAAAAGGGAGCACCAGTCGTCGCGCTAGCAGGACGTGACCATTAAGTAAACCTGTTTTTCTCAAAATTCCATTTCTGAAAATCATAGTCATCAGCCGACTTCGGATTACCACTTAAACTATAAAATAAATGAAAACAGATTTGGAAAGTGCTTGAACCCAGCTTTAATATGGTGCCAAACTACCAAAACCTGTAATATGTCAAATTTCACCATGTGGTGGGTTTTCCCAGATCGCATCACATATATTCTATATAGCATACGCACTGCACACGGCTTTCTCTCATTCATCATTTGGCCATTTCAGTAGATTTACTCACTAACATTGTTGTGGAAACACATTAAGCGCATGGAAACTAAAATATGAGATAGTATAATGCGCACATTCTATCAGCTGCAGTTCTGGCGCCACAGTCCCAATAATCGACGTACATTCACATCACATGTTAATGCCGCGCCGCGGTAGTTACCATACACTCACAGGACACTGCACTTATTCGCAATCACAAAAATTCATTATTTGCTCGTGCTTTAAAGCTTTGCCAGGTAAACATTTCATTGGCGTTCTGTTCTCACATTATGCACTTTTTCAGAGTGCGTCCGAAGCACGCGCACACTGTCAAACAGCACCAAACTGGATTTTTGTTGGGTCAGACCCTTCCGCTAGCGATGGAAAAATATGCACAAAACAATCCACTTTTAAATCTTAATTTATCATCAGATGGGCAGATCATTTCTCAGGGGAGGCAGGGCTTATCCTAGGGGAGGCACTGCCTCCCCCAGCCTCCCCCTAGACACGCCCCTGAAGTACAAACAAAACAAACGCATGATATATACAGTATGTATGGATACCCACATTTATTGTGAATTTGTTTTGAGTATATTGAAGTTATTCAAAACAATAAAGTAAATGTAATGAGATTGCTCGTGTGTCACAAAGCACTCTTCGATTTGTGTCCTCCCTTGGAGCAGTGACGCGGTTGTCCAGTAGGTGGTCACGTGCGTCTGTTCAACATTCACACACTCGTAGAAGAAGCAGTTTTGTCCAAACATCCGTCTAACATCATTGTGCTGACTTTGTTTTTAAGGTGAGGAACAATCTGCGTTTTTTTTTTCTGTTTTATCTGTTTTATGATCAATTTTTCTTTCAGTCTTCAATAACTTTCAATCAAATGTTTGTTCATATCGCTGTGGAGGACAATGCATATACTTACATATATTTAAATTAATAGAAATGAATGATCAGTAGAATTGTCTTGTGATTAAATGTCGTATTTTCCCATGTTATTTCTTTTAAATATGATAACGTACAGCTGCTTTGCTTTATGATCGATGTTTTGTTGTCTGTTCCTCTCATGTCAGTTTTGTATTTCATTTCAACATCTTAATAGAGTTTAGTGGTGTCTTTAAACTACTCTGTTAACTCATTTCTCTAATGGCTGAACAATGTTTTCACATTTTTACAAATGAATTAAAAGGAGAGAAATGTGTGTGTGTTTCTCGCAGCTGTAGGATATTATATGATGGTTTCAAACACATAGTCATAAATTATAATATTTTGTTGTGAATTCTATACTTCATAATATTTTTACAATATCATATTTTTTAATAGATGTGTGTAAAAAAAATAAAAAAAACGTGAACACAATAAAAGCAAACTACAAGGCAAACGTCAACTGTTTTCATTCATGTCATCAAATTGATATTGTCACGTACTGTATGTATACAAACAGATGCACATAGAATCTTTTATGATAAATAAGGTCTCGTGGTTTTAATCAAAGAGCCTTAACATAAACATGTAGGACAAAGTATTTGAATTCTGCATAATATAATTAAAAATGACATTATAAGAGAATATCCTAGTCTATAAATAAAAAGAGGGACATGTTTGAAGTATTTTTAAATAATTTGATATTTAAAATGTTATTTTTTCATTTCATTCTACAATGAGTTTTAACGGCTTAAAAAAAATCAGATATCCCCATTTTATTATATGATTCCATGTTGAATATGTATAAATGAACCACACATACACTTTAAAAAAACGAGACAGTTTGCATGATAATTCATTGTCATAATCAAATTATTTGTTTGTCAATCAGCCAAATTTCATAATTGTAGCCGTAGCCCTTATAATTCATCTACCTCAGACAGATTAATGAATTAAATTGCAAAATGACTTGATGTGGACAATGAAAGGACAATTATATGTTCAATGATATGGAAATAAACAATATATTGCCTTCTAAAGCCACACAATACTTTACTCGTCTGCCACAATAATGTATATTAATTATCTGAATTATTGTATTATAAAGAGATTTATTTATACTTTTTTAATCATTATATATTGGATTATTTATATATATATAGAGAGAGAGAGAGTTTTTCTGTGTGTGTTCCATTCTTTAAAAAAATAGAATTATTAAAAAAAAAAAACCTTATCGCACATTTAACATCTTAACTGTGTGTTTGCAGAATGTTTAAGACTCCTCACATGAAGACTTCAGTAAATCAGCTCGGATTGATATTGACTCTCAGAAACACTCTTCACATCAGGAGTGATCAGACAGTTTGCAGCGCCGCTTTTTTGAGAGGATATTGCTTGCGACGTGATGCCACACAGCAGAGGGGACGACACAAGGACATCTATTTAAAAACATCTCTAACATCCCTTCACACCCTCCGTTCAGTTTCCAGTAGATCCTCAGGTGTTTTGGACCCTTTCAAGCATGTACCTCCACCAGACACAATAATGCTATGCGTTACCTCTCATGCTCTATTAACACTCATTCATTTTAGTTCTATTAACAGGGTACACTCAGTAAACCAATCATCTCCATCAAAATATCCTCTTGCAGTTAAATCCATAAAGTGCCTGTTGCCCGAAATCAAAACAGAGAATCGACAAAATTCTCCTGACCGAGAAATGGCAGAACTTGCAAAAAGCGACACTAAAAGACAAACATGCTGCTACGCCTTAAAACAACACACAATTAGCAAAGGCATCTTCCTGAGATGGTCTTATATAGGCACATGGCTGTGGATGGGGCGTTTTAAAAGAGTGAGCCGATCGGCACCGGTTACTGTCCAAATCAGAGGACTGCACAGAAATGCACAACAGTGCGCAGTGCTGGACGAGTGTTTGTCCGCTGGAAACGAGGCACGCTGCAAACAGTCTCTGCGACCTAACGCTGCTCAGTATGAGCGGGAGGGAAAGAGTTGGGCGGCAGTGCTGGTGAGTTTGTGTGCTGTGAGTGGACAACCCGCCCTCCTCTTCACGCTGAGATCTGCAAAGCTGAAGGGTAGGCACAAAGGTGACGTCAGGTATGCCCTCATGTCAAGCAGTATAGGTCATTTCTAAACGGAAAGTGTGTATAGCTCCTGTGTTTGCCCTCTTCTCAGTTAATGATCTCTGACGTTTCATTGAAATGCCTTTTGGTTTTTCTCATAGACATGTTGTGTTCAGTTTTGCAGGTGGAAAGAAAGACCCATCGGACAGAGGTGTTGTAGATACAGCACTCAGAGAAGCTCGTGAGGAGCTGGGAATCCACATCACAGAAGATAAAGTTTGGGGTGTGCTGAAACCACTGCGGGATATGGTGAGTTTGGTGTTTTTTCTGTTTGTTTACACAAGAATTATTTTATGGTTGTTTTGATTTTGATTTCCATAATTCTAGAGACTGTTGTGTGTGAAAATCCCAGGAGTTCCAGAAATACTCAAACCAGCCCGTCTGGCACCAACAATCATTCATGCGATTATCTAATCAGCAAATCATAAATTCACATAGATACGGGTCAGGAGCTTCAGTTAATGTTCACATCAACCATCAGAATGGGGAAAATTGTGATCTCAGTGATGTGGACCATGGATGATTGTTGGTGCCAGATGGGCTGGTTTTGGTATTTCTGGGATTTTCACACACAACAGTATCTAGTATTTACTCCGAATGGTGCCAAAAAAAAAAAAATCCAGTGAGCGGCAGTTCTGTGGATGGAAATGTCTTGTTGATGAAAGAGGTCAACAGAGAAAGGCCAGACTGGTTTGAACTGACAGAAAATCTACGGTAACTCAGATCACCGCTCTGTACAATTGTGCTGAGAGGAATATAATCTCTGAAAGCTATTCCGAGATACGAGTTGGCGCTGTTTTAGTGGCACGAGGGGGACCTACACAATATTAGGCAGATATTGGAGCTGATCGGTGTATATATATATACATAACACAATGTAATATGACAGTAAATGACTAGTACATTTGTATATATTAACTTTTATTTAGCATTATTTTTTACACAAACTTTTTGATATTTTTATTTTTCACCAAAATTATTTTTGTGCTTAATAGATGGTAGATAACAACTGTTTCTGTTAAGTCATCACCTTTTAGTAATTTGTTCTTACATTTAGAAATAGTATTATTAGGCTAAGAAACAAACATACTGATAAAAGTAGTCCAGCATTTTCTCTCAAACTAACACTGCGTCCCATCTTTGGTATACCGTTTTGGCATACTGTAATGAACACATCTGGGGAGTAACGGAATACATTTAACGGAAATATGTATTTAAAATACAAAAAATGTGTAACTATATTCCACTACAGTTACAATTTATATAGTAAGTGATCAAAATACATTTACATTAAAAAAGTATTTTGGTTACTGAAGAGATAAGTATTTTGCATTTTATTGTCATTTGTTCCATTTAATATTTAGACTATTCTGTTGGAAAACATTGATCTGAGGTTTTGAACAGCAGCAAAACACTTTCTTATGATGTGTTAAATTCATACAAGCAGACAGAGAAGTAGGTTTGGAGCAGCAGAAATTGAAATAAACCTTCTATATATTGTCTTGAACATTTAGCTTTATGCTATGCTAAAATTTTATTTCTAGACAATTACATGCACCCGTTACCAGACACAATCATATTTTTATATCAAGAAAATCCACGTTAGATCATAATTTGTTTTCTCTAGTAAGACCTTTCAGATTAACATTTTTATTGGTTGCTCCTCTAGCATGACACAAAAAAACTTTTATGTACAGAGTCAACCATTATCCCCCTTAAACCCCATTATTTCCCTTCCCCCCTCCCAATCCCAAACCCCGACAAACATCCCTGTGGCCAAGCCCGAGTACACACGCAGATCAAAAAATTAAATAAATACAAATACATATTTATATTAGTGCCTGACCGATATATCGTATCGGTGTATATGCTACCAATATGCGCTTTTTTCAGAACATATAATGCAGAAAACAATGCTTTAGAATTGGTGTCATTACATAGTTTGTCCAGCAGAGTGCGCTCCGACAGGGCTGACTCTAAGCTGAAGGTGGTTCTGCAGACAGGGTTGGAGTTAAGCGGTGTTCTTTTGTGAAATACATACTGGAAAGTTAATAAAAAATGACCCCATCATTTTCCCTTTTCAATACAACTAATATAACATTAACACTGTCCCTGACAACCATGTCACTCATGTCTGTTTGCTGATGGCCAGTTTGTCAGTGCAGTCAGTTATGTAGCAGATTGAAAGGAAACATCAGAGCATCTTTTTGCAGCTCAGGAGACAATAGTGCGGTGGTGGATTGTGTCTGATGAGTGTTTCACGCTGGTCCATCTTTTACTTGACAACCGGCTCATAGCTAACTAGCTAGCTGAAAGTAGCTACTTTCATTGCTTTTCAGCTGAGTGTAAGCTAATGTGTAAACATGTATTCACCAAACTGTTTTGTTCAGGATTCGCTCCCTTCAACCGAACAATTCCAGTCTTTGCATATATAAAATATAATATTTAAAAGTCTGGTTTTCCACCATTGATAGTTTCCCCTGAACTTGTATAGCAGAATACGGTGTAACGGCCGTAATCTCTTAGTCGCGCCATTTATCTCTTTGTCTCGGCAGCTGTAAATGCTTCTTGTTTTACAACTGACACTAATTGACTGGCAGTATTAATATAGTCAGCATTTGACTGATACTAAACATACAGTACTGATATTTTTTAAGCTATTTATTGTATTTTTATTTATTCTTTATTTTCTCTGTGTTCATTTCTAGAATTTGTTGACAATGTATAATAATATTGTCAAATATCCTTTTTTTAAGAAAGCTGCCTTCTGAGTACCTTTGCATAGTCATATCGGTGCAAAATCCACACAGAAAAGTTCTGTTTTCATTCTAGCTTAAAACTTAACTATATCGGCCAGAATATCAGCAATCAGTTAATTTTCCCCCACTAAAATCGGTATCGGTCCCAAAAATCCCATATTGGTCAGGCTATAACATATATATATATATATATGACAAAAATAAAATACAAAATAATAATAATAAATACACATTTAAAGCTATAAGACCCTCTCTACTGCCCCTCCCCGAGAGCTTTATTGCCAAGTATGCTACAAATACAAGGAATTTGTCTTGGTGACAGGAGCTTATAGTGCACAACAATACAAAACAGCAACAAGACATAGACAATAATAAAAAAATATTGAATACAAAAATAAAATAAAAATTGAATAGAAAATAAAGTATATATAGAATACACAAATAGACTATATATACTGTATATATATATATACACATACATACATACACATACATATACAAACACAGACATTCACACATACACATATGTAGTGCAAAACTAAATACAAATCTGTTATATACAGTGCAAGGGAATGTAATGGCAGAAGAAGTTGGATGTGTTGGATAAATATAAAAAGATAAGACTGTGAATTGCACATAATTATAATAACATAATTGCATGTATGGGGCAGTTTGAACTGTTTATGAGATGGATAACCTGAGGGGAAAAACTCTTCCTGTGCCTGTTGTTTCTGGTGCTCAGAGCACTATAGCACCGGCAAGAAGGCAACAGATCAAAAAGGTAGTGGGCTGGGTGAGTGGGGTCCAGAGTGATTTTTCCAGCCTTTTTCCTCACTCTGGAAGTGTACAGCTCCCAAAGGAATCCTCTCAGCAGTCCGAACTGTTCTTTTGTAGTCTTCTGATATCCGATTTCAGGCTGAACTAAACCAGACAGTTATTGAAGTGCAGAGGACAGACTCAATGACTGCTGAGTGGAACTGTATCAGCAGCACCTGTGGCAGGTTGAGCTTCCTCAACTGGTGAAGGAAGTACAACCTCTGCTGGGCATTTTTCACAATGTGGTCAATGTGGGTCTCCCACTTCAGTTCCTGTGAGATGGTAGAGCCCAGGAACCTAAATGACTCTACTAATGACAACCTGAATGCTGCCACGGTGCTGTTTAGAATTGTGAGGGGGGACCGTGTTGGGTTGTTCCTCCTAAAGTACACAATCATCTCCACCGTTTTGAGTGTGTTCAGCTCCAGGTTGTTTTGACTGCACCAGTGAGCCACTGGGATGATGGTGTTGAAAGCCAAACTGAAGTCCACAAAAAGAATCCTTGCGTATGTCCCCGGTCTGTCCAGATGTTGCAGGATATGATGCAATCCATGTTGACTGCATCATCCACAGACCTGTTTGCTCGATAAGCAAATTGAAGGGGATCTAGAAAGGGTCCAGTGATTTTCTTCAGGTGGGCCAACACCAGTCATGACTACAGATGTCAGAGCGACAGTTCTGTTGTCATTAAGTCCTGTGATTTTGGTACAGGAATGATGATTGAGCATTTAAAGCTGCATGGGATGTCACACTGCTCCTGTGATCTATTGAAGATTTGTGTGAGGATGGGGGCCAGCTGGTTAGCACAGGATTTTAGACAAGTGGGTGAAATACAGTCTGGGCCCTGTGCTTTCCTTTTCTTTTGTTTTCGGAAGACACAGCACACTTCTTTACAGATCTTAAGTGCAGGTTGAGTAGCAGGAGAGGGTAGGAGGGTGTTTGCATGTTTGTTTGAAGTGAAGGTCAGATTGGTTGTGGGTGTGAGATTTGGCCTTTCAAATCTACAGTAAAACACATTCAGTTCAGCCTGTTGTTCATTCCCTACAGTGTTGGGGGATGATGTTAGTAAATTCTTTCAGGCCACTTCACACTGATGCAAGGTCGTTAGCTGAAAACGTGTTTTTCAGCTTATCAGGGTAGTGATTTCCTGAATTTGTAATGCTTTATGGGATCGTAGTGTTTGCCCTCATGAAAGATGGTAAGTGACAACGGCCTTGTACCTTTGTCTTTTTGATTTTCAAATATTTTTTACCTCAAAACAAACATGGTTTATCTTTTGTTATGGATTAATAATATGGTAATGCTTTCTAATACCTAATCCAATTTGAAACAGTATGTGTATATTGGAATACCATGAACAAAATCACAAAAACTCTATGAAATTTGTTTAATATTTGTCAAATTGAGAAAGTGTCCACTAGATGATTTACGTTAGACAACTTGTTTAAAGCTAAAAATGGAATCAGGTGCGTGGTTTTTGACTTTGAAGATCTCTTGACTTTTGAAATAATTTTGTCTTTTCTTGCACTGAGCACTTTTTGTCTTGAAATAAAATCATAACCTCATAATTAGAATAATAAGAAGGTAATCGACATTATGCCACAAATGCTGTCAGTTGAGCTTTACTTGTATTGAACTTGAATATTCCTTTAAATTAATGCTTAAATGAATGATTTGACTATATTCCCCATCTGAATTTGTCTATTTATTTATTTGTAGTCAGGAATGATGATTGCGCCCGTAATAGCCAATCTTGGACCACTGGAGGCACTCTCATTTCGACCTAATCCAAGTGAGGTAAGTACAACACATATTACCTCACAGTACAATACACATCTTAATCTGGAGTACTTGTCAAAGTCTATCCAGTTCTTCAAAATAATTGTAAAAAAAAAGTATTTGTGCTTGGATAAGAGTTGAATGATGCTTCACTTCTTTGTTTCACAGGTGGAAGAGATTTTTACGCTCACACTTGAGCATTTATGTCAGCCCCAAAACAGAGGCTACACGCACTTTCGCACCGGTGATCGTTACGGATACACGCTCCCAGTGTTTCACAGTCCCAAGTATCGAGTCTGGGGCCTGACGGCAGTGGCTTTGGATCACACACTCAGAATTATTGTCCCACCATAGCAACTATAAAACCACAGCTCGGTCCAGTAGCACCATCAACACAGAGGACCAGCAGTAAACTAAGGAAATGCTTTTATATGGCAGATGTGGTTTTCGGATGAATGCCACAAAACCAGTCAAGAAATGCAGGGGTCATTTTTCACCTGAAAATTAAATGAAAAAACAAGAAATCATATTTTGTGTCACGATTCACTGTTGTCTGGCCTGTGTTTCTCCACTGTAATCTGTTCCCGGACTACATAATTCCCTGCTCTGATCACCTCCAGCTGTTCCCCATTGTTCCTCACCTGTGTTTTTCTCATTTGTATTTGTGTATATCATGCCTTGATTTCTGTTCAGTTTGGTCAGTTGTTGAATGTATTCCTGACTTGTTCTCAGCCCTGTGTTTTTGTTTTTTCTTTATATTCTGTTACCTGGATCATGTTTTGTTTTCATCATTAAAAGCTGCATTTAGATCCTCATCCCTCATCTGCCTCGTTATAGAACCGTTGACTTGTTGGCCGTGGCAGGCGTGGGCGTTGGCCGAGGGACGAGCCATGGAAGGCTGGGGGGTGACCACTGTGGGAGGAGATGTAAAGTCCTCTTCCACTACACCCACAGTGAACGGCGAGCCACGAACTCGAGGAGTGTCCAGTGAGGATACGCTGGAGGCAATAGTTCCTGTAGTGAACTACTGAGACCCGCCCTGAAGAAAACCACCAAGGAAAATTCTGGGTAGTCCACTACATTTGCCAGCTCTAAGAACTCACAAACGTGATCCTCAACTGGATGGTCCCCTTGCCTGAGGAGGAGAATTCTGACGGCTGCTAGATCCATTATGGTCAGTTGTTCTGTAACGAGGCAGACGAGGGATGAGGATCTAAATGCAGCTTTTAATTATGAAAACAAAAGATGATCCAGGTAATAGAATATAAAGAAAAAACAAGAAAACAGGGAACCAAGAACAGGGCTTAGAAAAAGACAGGAAATAAAACACAGGTGAGGAACAATGGGGAACAGCTGGAGGTGATCAGAGCAGGGAATTATGGGAAGTGTAGTCCAGAAAAAGATGACAGGGGAGAAACACGGGCCAGACAACAGTGAATCGTTTAATTTTGCATAAAGAAATTGAAGGCTTTTTTCAAGACGATTAGATTTGAATCATGACATTATTCCATTATTTACCCCAACTGCCATTAGCCTACAAAAAAATCTAATCTTCATTACTGTAATGTGATCAAAATTATATCATAAATTATAGAAGGATTTATGCATTGATCTTGATTTAATTTATCCTTATTTAAAAATCACTGTGATGTTCATTATTACATTACTAGTGATGAGAATAAGCATTACAGTAATGACAAATTATAATAATGAGAATATGGATGTATGATGTGTTCAGGGCAAATAATGTAACAGTGCAAAAGTCTTAGAAGAACTAAAAACAGGCTTCATTCCATTTATGTTCTTCTTTCTGTTGGTTTTGTGGTAAAACATGACCCTGGCATGTGTTGATGTGAGATTCTTCTTTGAAATACTGAGTTTAATAACTACTGCAACAGAATGAAATGTATTGGTTCAGCTGGTGTATTGTTTGGCAACGTGTCTCCAGTAATTATTTATACAAAACATACTTTTGGGAATTCATTTTTTTCTTACCTTTTCCTTCTATTACTTTATTACCCTCAACTCAACACCAATGATTAATTAACGGCTACTTTCAAGTGTAACTTAACTGTCATTTTATTTAACACCAATAAACCTGATAAAAAGATGAAAGTTCTGCAGATTAATACATTTTCAGTCTTAATTTACTGGAGGAATTTCATTCACACCCCTTCTGAAGTCTTCCCAAACTAATCTGAGTACTCTGTTTTACATTAAGTAATTCGTGTTTCATTTTTGGATTACTTTTCCATTCTTGTGTTTTGTGCTTATTCATTTATATTTGAGTTTGTATGTGTGTGACCTGTGGTTCTCAGCTTGTGTGTGTGAGCAGCTCTGGCTCAGCTGGACGAGACATCACTGGTTCAGAAACTATCATGAATTGAGCTCTGTATCTGTGTTTGACCAGGTACTAGCAGTGAACGTGTCTAATGAAGAGAAATACTTCTCTACATCAGTCAGTGAATAAATGAGGAACAAGACTTGGTCTCTGACTCATTCTTCTATACATTTTCGAAAGTCTTCTTTTAAATCAACTATTACGTTTTTACTTTTCAATAAATGAACTACAAAAATGATGATTTGGCAGCTTTCCAAGATACCATTTCTTGCATTGATGAATGCTTGCATGTTTTTGTTCCAGTCCCCCCATTCATTTGTAATATTCCAAGAATTTTCAAAGTAAATGTGCTTTAATAATTTTTCATGGGCAGATGCCAAACGAGCATGTCATTCTTTACTGGTTCAAGACCTGACAACAGTTTGCAGTAGTGATTACTAGGGCTGGGTATTTAGGGTATTAGTTTTTCCATCACATTTGGTCACATTTTAGTTTTAAAAAAAATGTACAAATCCCTGTATTCCTTTAATAAACATGATGTCTTGAAATGGAATATATTAAAGCATATAAAGTATTTCTTTTGATATGTAGAACAAGTGGTAAAAGTGTACTGTCTCTTTAAGAATAGCGGCAGTTCAGCGAGCGTCTCACAGAAGTGTTTTGATTGAGCGCATATTAATGAGAGTGGAGTCACACGTTTTTTTAATCTGATCCATGCTATGTGTGATTACGGTAAATCGCTGTAAAAGAACATAACGGATATTAAAAGACATTATCCAATGGCGTATGGATTGCGTGGATCTTGTCTTTGGACACACAGAACGAGTCAAACCAAACTTTTACTCTTACCACAAAGGGAAAAGATCTCATTGCTGAACTACTTCTCCACTATATTACTCAATCACTGCAGAGTGAACTCCGAACATTTACCAGCCAGCGGCCAATCACAGACATTTTTAGTCACATATTGTGAAATTTGGTTGTATTGTAGAGGATTGCGCATAGAGTAAAAGATCAGTCTTTGGATTTTAAGAATCAATATCGTGATTGTTCAAATGAAGATCGCAATTTATCCAAAAATCTATATTTTTAACCAGCCCCAGTGATAACAATTGTTTAGGATTAATCAAGAATGATCTTCTAATAGAGTGTTGCATTAGATCAAAATTTGTTTATTTATTCTGTTGTTTGATATAATCATTTGACATAGCATGTCTGATACATTTCAGGTCTGCAAGTTACTTGCCAAGATATTACAAAAACATCTGTATAATTCCTGCGTGGCTTAGTTTTGCAATGGAAGAAACTGCAGCTCTTTATGAAGGTGCTGTTTGAGCCAGGTCATGAGAGGAAACACACTGATGTGGAAGTCTCGGGCATCTAAAGGCCACTCATCTTTGACATCAGTCTTGGTGTCACACAACTGTTTAGTGCCCCAGCTAATGACTGCCACCTGTGGAAGAACAACACATCAAATTATAGTGTAAAAGTGTACTTTGTTAACACTTGGACTAATCAAGAATTAACCAAGAGTTAGCTAAATCCATATTAGTACAATAGCTAATGCATTAATCTACACATGGATAAACTAAATCAAATGGGCTTTATTACAAAGAATATACAGTGGCATACCATACATATTTGTAATCAGAATTTGGTTGGTTCAAAAAAAAATTTCACTCACGTAAATTTCAGCAGTAATAAATTACATTTCCATTGAAATACGATAAACACACACACACACATATAATAGTATATTTAAAAATGTAAATACATTTTTTATCTAAACTTAATAATGAGCAACAAATAAATACCAATACAAAAGACTGAAAAAAATTGACATTTATTTAGTGTATGTGTTAAGCCTCTGCATGCCGATGATGACGGGAAATTGCACCGTTTAGATTGAAAAGGAGTCAATCATTTACATAATGTAATTTTTAGAAGAATATCTCAGCTCTGTAGGTCCTTACAATAACAAGTGAATGGTGATCAGACATTTGTATCTCCAAAAATCACATTAAGGAAACATACAAATAATCCATAAGACTCCAGTGGTTTAATCCATGTCTTCAGAAGTGATATGATAGGTGTGGGTGAAAAACAGATACAAATTTAAGTCATTTTTTTTACTCTTAATCTTCACTTTCACTATTACATCTGAAAGTCAAAGTGGAGATTTAAATCAGCACTTAAATATCTGTTTTTCACCCACACCTATCATATAACTTCTGAAGTCATGGATTTACCAACTGGAGATTTATGGATTATTTGTATGTTTCCTTTATGTGTTATTTGTAGCTTCACAGTTCACTTGTATTGTAAGGACCTACAGAGCTGAGTTATGCAGAAGAAATAAAATCATACATATCTGGTGAACTTTCATTTTTGGGTGAACTGTCCCTTTAAATTTCAACTGTTACTCCTATTTGGAGGCTGCCATAAATATGTAGTTTACACATAAGGTTATGTTACACATATGTTTAATGGTGCAATGCTCAACACTTAAACTTGAACTTAGCATCCATTTACACTACAACTAGTCTAAGTTGTGCCTTATGCATGGCTGGTGCAACTTGCCCCTGGTATTTTATGTACTTCTGCTGTAAATTCACTATCCTTTCTACCATTTCCTTTGCCCGATCCAGTTCTACAAATTTAAAGAAACTTCAAATCACTAACTTGGAAATATCGCATCCTCTTGCGCAGGAAGAGAGCTCCTCCAGAATCCCCTGCAAAGAAACATTTTCATTTGATCATTGGTCAATTCATTAGTAAAATGATTCTTACATAAACTGTCCCAATATGTGTTCTCTACAGGGGTGTAACACTTGTTACACTGCGAGTAACACGTGACCAGTTTGAGTGCATCTCAAACCACCTCCTGAAGTGATTTGAGTAATCGGATTGATCACCTGGTCTTTTCATGATCGGATAGCTATCCAATGCAAGTGGCCAAGTGTAAATGGGCCCTTAGTCATTAGTGGGTTGGCAAAATAGCACGCATAAAGTGTGAATGGGTTGGGTCAAGTGTCATTTAATTCTGTGATTCTTCTTCGGCTGTTGTGTCATCTTTGTCGTCTGGCATGAACCGCACGTTTGAGATCTTCCCAGAGTGGCTCGATGATATTAAGGTCAGGAGACTGTTATGGCCACTCCAGAACCTTCAACTTTTTCTGCTGTAACCACTGGAGGGTCAACTTGGCCTTGTGCTTGGGGTCATTGTCGTGCTGGAAAGTCCAAAAGCGTCCCATGCGCAGCTTTCATGCAGAAGAATGCAAATCGTCTGCCAGTATTTTCTGATAACATGCTGCGTTCATCTTGCCATCAATTTTCTCAAGATTCCCGTGCCTTTAGGGCTCACAACCCCCCAAAACATCAGTGAGCCACCAACATGCTTCACAGTGGGGATGGTATTCTTTTCACTATAGGACTTGTTGACCCTTCTCCAAACATAGTGCTTATGGTTGTGACAATAAAGCTCTATTTTAGTCTCGTCACTCCAACTTACAGTGTGCCAGAAGCTGTGAGGCATGTCAAGGTGTTGTTGGGCATATTGTAACCGGCCTTTTTGTGGGATTGGTGCAGTAAAGGCTTCGTTCTGGCAACTCGACCATGCAGCTCATTCGTTGTCACGATTCACTGTTGTCTGCCATATGTTTCTCCCCTGTTATCTGTTCCTGGACTACACTTCCCATAATTCCCTGCTGTCATCACTGCCAGCTGTCTTCCATTGTCCACACCTGTGTTTCATTTACTCATTAGTCTTTGTGTATTTAAGGCCCTGTCGTTTGTTCATTCCTTGTCAGTTGATGAATGTGTATGTGTTTGACCTACTGTGTGTTACTTGAGCCATTGTAGATGTTACCTTTGTTCCTGTGCTTTGCCCATTGTTTATGTTTCCTGTGTTACCCATCGTGGATGTTTTGTTTTGTACTTGTTTATTGTTAATTTCATTAAAATCCTTTTAGCCACACCTAGATCCAGCACTTGAATTCTTCCCAGCATTACAGTCGTATTGTGCTCCTTGAAACAACCACACCGTCTTTTTCCAGAGCAGCCTGTATTTCTCCTGAGGTTACTTGTGGGTTTTAATTTGTATCCTGAACAATTCTTCTGCAGTCGTGGCTGAAATATTTCTTGGTCTACCTGATCTTGGCTTGACGTGGAGGCAACTGAGGTTCGTCCTCCGACACTCGGATTGAGTCACAACGCCACCACGAGGACTTGGAGCGCATTGGGAATTGGGCATTCCATAATGGGGAGATAAAGGGGAGAAAATCTAAAACAAAAAAGGTAAACAAAGCCATGGGAACCGCATCGACATGCACTGTGTTTGATACCTGTGCCGTGTCCTAGTTGCGGCGTGGCACTTCTCGTCCGGTGAGTGACCGCCTTTAGCGTTCTCACAAAAACTGGATAAGATGCAGCGCGCAGACATTGTGCATAGCACCTATTTATTCATGGAATTAGATTATTTGGTCCTGAATGTAAAAAAGGCCCTAAATATAATAACTTTTGGATGTAAATGTAATTAACACTTTTAATGAAATGAAATAAAAGCCCTGAATGAAATAACGTTTAGTACTAAATGCACGAAAGTGTCTAAATATAATTACTGTTGGTCATAAACGGTTGTAAATGTAATTAGTTTTGTTCTTAAACGTAGTAATGGTAACACTTTACAATTAAGTTATATTTGTTTTAAATAGTTTTATTGATGACTAATAACTCATTTCTAAATTAGTTGATCATTGATATGCAGTTATAACAAGAGACTGGCATGCAATATTTGCCAAATTGTGAGACATTTTTATGTCAACTGTTCAATAAACATTCATGCTTTTTTTTTTATTATTCATTATCACATTTTGTTAATTTATGGCCTTTATTACATATAAAACAATATATTACATTTGTGCCCTCAACATGGCTATTAAGTTCCTTTGTTGTTTTTAGCCTCTGTCTTTTGTTTCCCCAGACTACATTACCCATAATTCACTGCCCTCATCACTAACAGCTGTTCCCAGTTGAGTTCCATTACCTTGTTTATCCTTGTGTACATAATACCCTGATGTCTGCTCAGTCTTTGTCAGTTGTTATGAGTTTTCTCCAGTTTATGTACCGTTTGCTATCTTGGATCACATTTGATTTGTTTTCCTAGTCTTGCCTTGTTTCGAGTGTTCATGCTGTTTTTGTCATTTTTATATATTTTGTATAAAATTTTAAGCTGCATCTAGATCCTGCTCTCAAGACTTCATTCAAATGTTACAACGGCACAAACACGAAATAAAATTTCACTGATAAAGCAATGCTGACAATTGCAACCTGACCTCACAGTGAAATCGGAAAGAGTAGATAGACTTTTCTTTCATCAAAATCGGCATGCTTTGACCAAAATTTCGAAACACTGCCCCCAGTGGCCAAAGCGGTAAGTGTTGTAGGACATATGGGTACGTGTGAGCTCCATTTATGTCCAGGAGAGGTCGACAAAATCTAGTAGTGAAACAATTTCTTTTTCATCTTTACAGAATGTTACACAATGAAGAGAAAATACATATATTTATAGATTCTATCCCCCAACCCAAACTTTACCTCAACCATTAGTGGAGTAATATTTATATTACTATATTTATAATATATAATATTTATAAAATGGATGTTAGAGGGAAAAGTTAAACCTCAGAATAATGCTTGTCATTGATTATTCAAATGTGGTTACCACCTGGCTTTGAACCCTAGTCTCCCATGCAGCTAATGGAACATGCTGCCAATCACGTCAGGTGGAAAGATAAACACAGAGAAACCACAGCGAACATGGTTGATAAGAATTCTGCATTTCAGCTCGTCGGCATACAGTCGCTGATCCTAGGGTACAGAAACAATCTGAAACATCATGCCGACTTCACGTGTGATCATGTTGACATTTGTGAAGGCAAAACACAAGGGTTTGCAAAAAAAAGAAGCTCCGTCATGAGATCAAAATTTTAGAACATTTTTACTTTGCTACAATGCAGCTTTAAGAAGATTCCCCAATGAGTATTTTGGGTTGAGTTGTGCATTATGAAATTCAACTCATTGTTGCATTCAATTTGAGTTAAACAAAAGTGCACTAAAGTGGCGCAACTGTTTAGTTAATTCACCCCTCTATATGTATACATGTGTGGATATGAAGATATCTTTCTTTTACTGAAACAAACCTTTACAAGTCATTTGAAATCTTCTTGTCTCTGATCCTCCAGTGCACATGAATCTGTCTGTGATGACATCTGTCAGTGATGCAGTGCTGTTTGCAGGAAATGATGATCTTCCATGATTAATGCATTTATCTCTCTGGGGAAGAAAGATGTATATTTTATTACATCGGAAATGTTCTGAGGGTTGTGTAGTGATCTTTTTTAAAAGGCAGCACTCACTTCTGTTCCACTGTGTATAAGTGTGTCCGATCGTTGCGTTCCCTGTCTAATGAACTGAGCTGGAGTCTCATTCAGATCCATCAGCAATTTCTCTGACCACACACACACACACACACTTTTATTTCATCATGGAATTAGACATAATATTTGTTTTTCAACTTGATCTTACTCACTAGAATGTGTTTATAACATTGTATTTAATTGAGTGAATTTAATACTCACTCTGCTGTTCACAGGTGGCGTCTGAACCCTTTCTGAGAGCTCGGCTTGAAGACTTGGTACAAGGCAAACAAATGGGCCTGTGCAAGAAGTTATAGTAGTAATGTACTCATTAATCTAAGCAAATATTCTGGAGACAGTTATGTGGATGAATCTACACGTACTTTGTATTTATTCTGCCTATTGGCTGGATTTTGTTTTATAGATTATTTTCTGTGTAATTCTTAAAGCACCAAATGGCAAAGTTGTCGCGGGGGCTCTCGTAGGCATACATGACTTTTTGAGTTTAGAGGGATGGACACCGGTTTGCAAGGTCGTGCGCAGGGTTAATGTGCATATTTTTATTTTTTCTGTTTGTTTGGTTTGGGTGGAAGTTCTGGGTTTGATTGTTGCATTAATGGGGAATGTAGTATTTCTAATTTTATTTTTGACAATAAATTCTTTATAATATGTCAAAATGTCAAATGTTAATATGAGTGCATTGTCTTTCTCCACGCAGAATGTGAATGGGTTGGGGCACCCCATAAAAAGAAGGAACACACCTTTCCTTGCAGGAAGATGAAAATTTGGGAATATATGGGGTGGACATGTTTTCTTTAGTTCTGGCTCATGTAAGAGCAGGGGAGTCATTACACTGATACATAAACATCTACAATTCAAATGTCTCAAAAAGATTAAATATAAATTAGGAAGAGTCATTATAATTTTAGCAGAAAGTCAGGGGCAAAGTTTGATTTTGGCTAATAATTACGCACCTAACACTGATGATCAGGGCTTTTTTACTGATCTTGAAGGGTTGTTGCAAGTCGCTGGCACCCCTCATGATATAATATTGGGTGGAGACTTATCTTTTGATGGACTCAGTCCTTGATCATAGAGAAGCAAAAAAGTGTAAGCCCCCTGACGCTTCACAGGATGTGTAAAAATCTTGGTCTTACAGATATTTAGAGAATTTTGAACCCATCTGATAGGGACTACTATTTTTTTTTTTTCATCAGTCCATATGATTTATTCTAGAATAGCTTTTTTTATATTTTATATCTAAGTCCCTCATTTCATCTGTTGTTGATTGCTCAAATGGAAACATCTTAGTCATCTTAGTCTAGATCACACCCTGGTGAGTTTAGAGGTTTTGCCACATATGGAGAAAAAGAAATCATATACTTGGCACTTTAATGTATCCCTTTTGCCAAATCCAGATTTCCAACAAATGTTAAAGGCTGAAATCAATGTCTATATAGAGACCAACTGGTCCTCAGTATCCTCAGTGGGCGTGGCTTGAGAGACACTTAAGGCGGTTCTTAGGGGATGGATTATACAGTATGCCTCATTCATCAACAAATCCAAAGCATGAGAACTCATGGAGTTGGAAGGGAATATTAAAAGTACAGAGACAGAACTGAAGTGCCGAACGTTGTCTGATGGCCTCAGAGAATTGGCCTGATTGAAATACAGATATAATACTATTTTGTCATGGAAGGTTGAATTTTGGCTATTCAGGGCAAGACAGTCAAACTTTGAGTAGGGGGACAAAGCAGAGAAGCTTTTGGCTAGATATATAAAGCAGAGAGAGTCTTTTTCTACCATGCCCTCAAATTTTTACCTCGGCCATTGATATTAATAATATTGAATTCTATCTTGATCTTTGTAGTTCCGTGTCTTCATCTACTGATGAAGATATTAGAAACTTTGTTAGATCTCCCTAAACTGACGACTGAGCAAAAAAAAATTCTTGATTCTGAGATGATCTTGGAGGAGCTTGGTGAGGTAATTAAGGCCTTTCTTACAGGTAAGGCTCCGGGGTCAGATGCTTTGCCACTGAATCTTTTAGATCTTATGCTACAGAACTGGCCCCACTTTTGTTAGATATTTATATTAAATCATTAAAGAATGGAAAGCTTCCACCAACCATGACACAAGCCTAGATCAGTCTGATTCTTAAAAAGGACAAAGATCCAAGTGAGTGTAAGAGTTACTGTACAATTTCCCTGATCCAGCTAGACATTGAAATTTGGTCCAAAATTCTGGCTAACCGATTAAGTAAAGTTATGACATATCTTATACATATAGATCAGGTGGTGTTTATTCGGGGCTGTAAGATTTTGGAAATGTACGTGTTCGGGAATACTTTTATTGAATGGATTTAGTTACTTTATAGACTCCCTGTAGTGTGGTACAAACAAATAATTTAATTTCAGATTATTTTACCCTGGACAGGGGAACCGAAGGGTTGCCTTCTTTCCCCATTATTGTTCTGTCTTGCCCTGGAACCATTAGCAGCCACGATAAGAAAGGAGGATGATCCAGGGGTGATGGCGGGAGGTGTGGTACATAAGCTTCTGCTTTACGCAGATTGTATTTTATTATTCTTCTCCGACCCCACTAAATCTATGCCTTGCCTCCACCAAATTATTAATTCCTTTTCAAGTTCTCAGTATACAGAGTCAGTTGGTGTAAATCTGAAGCTTTGGCTCTGACAGCTTACTATCCAATAACATATTTTCAGCTGGGCACCTTCCAGTGGCCCAAACAGGGCATTAAGTATTTGAGTATTTTATTCCCAGGAAATTTGTGTGATTTAGTTAAGAGTTAATTTTGACCCCTTAATAAAATGTTTTTATTCAAATTTAAAATGTGAGCGATGTTGTCAGGTGGGCTTCCTTACATTTATCTATGATTGGGAAGGTTAATGCTATTAAAATTAATTGTTTTCCAAAATTCAACTACATGCTACAGTCTCTCCCTATAGATGTCCCACTCTCTTATTTCAAACAATTTGATAGAAGAGAAAAGTCCTTTATTTGGAATGGTAAACGACATATCAATAAGTTACATATGCCAACTGACAAATGTGGGCTAGGCCTACTCAAGATTTTGTTATATTATTATAGTTTCGGTCTCAGACATTTGGCTCATTGATTGCTTCCACCAGAGAGCCCCTCCATGGTTTTGTATTGAACCGGAAGTTCTTGCCCCTATTTCACCATTGCAAAGCCTTTCTATCAAACTAACTGAAAGAAGTTAAGTCAAACCCATTTATCTCACATTTGCATGTGGTTTGGACAAAAGTGTCCAGAGTGTTTAATTCTGACATTTATTTAAATGTTGCCTCAAGCAATTTGGCTGAATCCAAAATGACATATTAATAAGTCCCCTTTCTGCTGGCCAGATTGTGAGGGGTTTACTACACTCGATGACCTGTATGAGAGTGGAGTGTTGAGATCCTTTAGAATTTGGTTAATCATTTTGGGATTCCCATATCTCAGTTTTATAGGTATTTACAGCTGTGCCACCTGCTCTGTATTGATTTTAGGAGTAGCATACAGTAGATCCAGATTTTTGGTTGAAGGTTCAGAGTTATTTGTGTACTTTGCCCCAGAATTTTGTATTTTGGGTGATGGGGCGGTCATTAATTTGGGGAACAATATATAAAAAATTGGTTACTGACTAGTATTATGATTGGCAGGCAAATTATTTTAAGGGGTTGGAAGTCAGATGGAGCACCATTATTTCTGGAGAGGTGTGCAGAGATGGGGAGGGTTGCAGCTTTTGAGGAGGTTGCAGGTTGAAGGCTGGGGTTTGGGGACTTGTTTTTCAGAAACTGGGGTAGGTATTTGGTGGTTTTGGGGGACTCTCGGGGAAGGAGGGATGAGGAAAATTAAGTTTAATTTATTCATGTATGTTTATTATATATATATATATATATATATATATATATATATATATATATATATACAGTATATATATATATATATATATATATATATATATATATATATATATATTTTTTTTTTTATTTTTTTTTTTTTATTTTTTTTTTTTTTTGGTTTGTTTGTATGTGTACTATTATATTTGACCACAGGGGATAGGGTGGGGTTGGTGTTTGGGGAGGGATAATAGTGAGGATTAAAAGTTCAGTGTTGAGTCGGTGTGTATCTGTTGGGTTTTTTTCTTTGAATCAATTAAATATATTTAAGCCAATATTCTGTAATATTGTAGATTTCTATTACAAGACATCTACAATAAGTAAGACAGCTGGCATATGTCTGTAGTAATCAGAATTTTGGGTTGTAAACACTTTCCTTGGAATATTCAATAAAACTGAATTTACATTTAGATCCATCTGAGGTGGGGAACACTGCTCCTGGAGGGCCACTATCCTGCTGAGTATAGCTCCAACCCTAATCAGACAAACCAGAGGAAACTAATCAAGGTCTCCAGGATTACTTGAAAAAATAAAGGGCAGGGGTGTTTGATTAGGGTTAGCGTTAATCTCTGCAGGACAGGGGTCCTCCAGCAGCTGGGTTCCCCACCCAAACTTAACAAAAGTAATTTTGAGTTCTACCAGACACAGTTGTAATAGTTCAAGCACTAGAATAATTTTTAAGGGAACGAATTAACCATATCTGCAATTGGGCACATGCGACAACAACAATTTTTTAATTTAACTGCTGATGGTCTGGTGCTGAAGTGGCTCATTACAACACTGTCACATGGTGCCTGTTACTTTTGTCTGCGCTGGTGATTTTATAGGTAAAAAAAATCAGTGCATTTTTACGTTTTTACACCAATTATGCTTAATAAGCCAACAATGTGTGTGGTCATGTAAACTCATTAAATGTCTTTCCTTTATTGTTGTAAGGTCATGAACAGTTTAGGAATAAACTGATCGACATGGGTAGATGTTTGTCCTTATCCCAGATTTCACGGTGCAGGTTCTCTAAACACCTTAAAGGGACAGTTCAACCAAAAATGAAAATTCTGTCATCATTTACTCACCCTCATGCATCCCAGATGGGTATGACTTTCTTTCTTCAGCTGAACACATATGAAGATTTTTTGACTATTTTTTGACTATTTTTTTAATTTTGGCACCCATTCACTTGCATTGTGAGAACCTACTGAGCTGAAATATTCTTCTAAAAAAATGTTCATTTGTTTTCTGCTGAAGAAAGAAAGTCACACACATCTGGGATGGCATGAGGGTGAGTAAATGATGAGAGCATTTTCATTTTTGGGTGAAATATTCCTTTAAGCGCCTTTCTTACCGGTTTATCCAATATTCGCACATGTTGTGCGCATGCATCTTGATGGTTAAAAAAGTAAAGTGATTATTTCAAATGTCATGTAAACACGGATTTCTTGCTTTGTCAGATTTTTTAAATAAGCTGATTTTGGTGAGTTATCAGCATACTGGTGTGCATGTAAACAGGCTCAATGTCTCCAAAAAGACATAAAACTTCCTCAGAATTTGAATGGTCCCCCCTTGAGGATAAAAATATTGTGTCTCATAAAAAAGTGGATGAAAAACTTTTGTAGGTTCGTTCTGTTCCACGCAAAGTTATTGTATATTTCTGAAAAACATGGAATATAGCACATGAGTCATATGGACTACTTTTTGTGGCCCCAATTATTCACTTTCATTGAAAACAAGAAGCTAGAATGTTTTACTACATGATATTCCACGGATGAAAAAAATGACAAGAGATATGAGGGTGAGTAGTAAATGGTAACAGAATTTTGGGAGTGCTATAACTGTTCTTCTTTTTCTGTGTACTTTATATGTCTCACCCTGGAACTGTTGTAGGTAGGCTTAAGAATCTGATTCTACTAGCTACTTGTAGCCTAATGTCTAGTATAGGCTTATTTGACAACTTGTAACTATATGTACTTTAGTAACTACAGTAACATTAAGTGCTGTACTGCATGTATTCAGGACAAATCCAATAGCAGTGGATCGAGCTTCATTTTCTGAATAAAGGCCTAAGCAGATGTACATGATTGTTCATGATAGCACCGTAACGATTGTGGGAGACCGAAAACATTTTGTAAACCTCAAAACAGATTTTCTATGATGCAAGCATCTAAGTAAATGTGTCCTGCTCCATTATTTTGAGTCACACGGACCCAGTTTTATGAGTTTTATGCACTAAAGTAAAAGAAGTTTAAGCTTCTGTGGGTGTATTTTCAATAAAATTACACTTAAAACTGTTCAAACATACATTACTCCAGTAGAAATTGTGCATGGCAACAGATTTTAGGATAAGATTGGTCAGAAATGCAGGGCGCAGGGTCAATTGTATAATTATTATATTTCAATGTCAAACTGTTACAGAGATATAATCATTTAAATGTTGGCTGTCATATACCCTTGTTACTGAGAAAATGCAGAAACTCTGCAGATTCCCAATATTGTTCGTACATTATTTGGCAGGATTGGAAGATTTATTGTAAGTTAATTTTCAACAAAATCTGCCTATTGTGACTTTCAACTCAAAACGTGCT
Source organism: Moxostoma hubbsi (assembly GCA_032164185.1). Lineage (NCBI taxonomy): Eukaryota > Metazoa > Chordata > Actinopteri > Cypriniformes > Catostomidae > Moxostoma > Moxostoma hubbsi. The sequence goes on from JAVLUX010000029.1 coordinate 3,649,362, forward strand.
TTTCTACTATTGGGCCAAATGGTCCTGAGCACGATGAGTTCAGTTTTTCCACTTAAGCACCGTTCATTACTGTACACTTACAAACCGTTCCCAGTCCGGAATTCTCCGAATGGTTATCTAACCATATTCAGAATCAAAAACTGTGCATATGCAACACATGTAGTGACATGGCGTATTGCGATTGGTCACTTGACCAGTAAGTCCATTCTAATCATGATTTTGCAGCACCACAGTGGAGAAAGAAACCGCTACCGTGCCAACGAGTAGATCAGCACGGTCCCACAAAGAAAACCGCTCGCATAGACAGTGAAAAAGTGCCTGATAGAATAATAGAGCTCATCACAAATATCCAAGAGTCACATAAGTTATGATGAAAAGACATGTAATATGAAACTGAAAAATGTAGCCAAATCTTACCTTGCCTTCGACGATATTGTGATTTTTTCGCTCACCCTCACCAGAGCAATGTCGTAATCATAAAACTCCTTTACGTTCTTGTCTTTAAGGCCTTTCACATTAAACTGTGGATGAAGAATTAGCTCCATGGCATTAACTTCGCCATTACCTAGGTAAGATAATTGAGACATTGGTAACGTTCGTATTGTGGTTTCGTTTTGGTGCTTGACATAATTTAAAGTCAACGTGAAATCAAAATTTAATAGATGTTCCTGAATTTGTGGTGCACAATTAGCAGTGCACGTTATTCCAAACAGAAATGTCCTAGGAATCATTCTTCAAAGCAACAACTTGCTCCTTTGCAACAACGGCTTTCCTTTTAGGACATGGTCACATTTACCTTTGCACTTCAAAATTCTGAGGAAAGAAAGGTGTGGGTGGATGTTAGCTTTTGAAACCAGCAAAAATACTAATGGCCAAGCAACCTCTTTTTAATGCATCAATTTATATTCCGGTAGAGTGAAGTTAAAAGGAAACCTGCTGCAAAAATGATATCCTTGCCCACACAGAGGTCACTGCCAAACCAAGCAACTTCCTATAGGTTAACTTGGTGAATTCATCTGTCAAAGTTTACTAAACTTGAACTCCATGCAAAATCCACGAGGGGAAATTGTTCATCATTGGATGCCCATCATGCATACACGAAATCCCATTGAGATGACTGTAAGAATTAGCCTGCAGAATTTCGCCATGCATGGCAAATGTGACCAGGCGAACATCACAAATTCCTCTTTATTTTTCAACCCCTCCTACCTAACCACCTGTATCCATTCTGGTATGGAACACCCAATTTTTTTATGATCCAATCAATCTTCCATGGATAAAAGCAATTCCCATCCTTATTGAATATCTTGTTTCAGTCCGAACATCACATTACAGGAGTAAAATGGGTTGTGAATTAGTGGTCGACCGATATGTGTTTTTTAATGGCCAATGCCAATATCCAGAGAGCAGGGTGGCTGATAGGCTGATACAATGCTGATTTAAGTATCAAAAAAAAAATACTGTATTTTAAATGGTAGGTAGCAGTTTCTTCTGATTTCTGTCTAGTCATAAAATTTTTGGAATTTATTTGCACATGAAGAAATTGTTAAAACATTAAGAAGGAAATAACAGTACACACAGTAGTCCTGCAACCATGGATGGCATGTCCACATTAGCAATCACTTTTACTCAAAAAATACTGAATCAAACCAATTGCACATACAGTACATAGTGAATAAAAATGTACTTATTGCACATGTAAAGCGCTTTTACTCTGATGTTGCACTCACACGCTCGTACCAATACAGCACGAGCAGCAATGTCCTGACAGTTTAAATGACCTGGATCGCCTGCTTGGATTGACATGGACTGACCTTCATGATTTGTGAATCAGAGGAACTTTTGATCCTGAAGTTTTTGATTCTGGCTGATAGAATATATGCTTCATATAGATATAGACAGATATATATATATATATATATATATATATATATATACTGTATATATATATATATATATAGAGAGAGAGAGAGAGAGAGAGAGAGAGAGAGAGAGAGAGAGAGAGAGACAGATAGATATATATAGAGATATATATATAGACAGATAGATAGATAGATAGATAGATAGATAGATAGATAGATAGATAGATAGATAGATAGATAGATAGATAGAGATATATAGATAGATATAGACAGATAGATATAGATAGATATAGATAGATAGGTAGATAGATAAATAGATATAGACAGATATATAGAGATAGATAGATAGACAGATAGAGATAGGTAGATATAGATAGATAGATATAGACAGATATATAGAGATAGATAGATAGATAGATAGATAGACAGATAGAGATAGGTAGATATAGATAGACATAGACAGATAGATAGAGATATATAGACATAGATAGATATATAGTTAGATAGATATAGACAGATAGATATAGACAGATATAGATAGATAGATAAATAGATATAGACAGATATATAGAGATAGATAGATAGATAGACAGATAGAGATAGGTAGATATAGATAGATAGATATAGATAGATATATAGAGATAGATAGATAGATAGATAGATAGATAGATAGATAGATAGATAGATAGATAGATAGAGATAGGTAGATATAGATAGACATAGACAGATAGATAGAGATATATAGACATAGATAGATATATAGTTAGATAGATATAGACAGATAGATATAGACAGACAGATAGATAGGCAGATAGACATAGATATATAGATAGAGATATAGACAGATAGATAGAGATATATAGATAGATAGATATATAGTTAGATATATATAGACAGATAGAGATTGATAGATACTTTAACTTTGTCTAAATAAGTTTAATAATTATGTATTACCAATTATTAATTATCTTTAACATAATTGTATCATATATAAACAAGGGTAATGACTGATGTATGTTTCAATAACTTGTACACAAAACAGTTGCAAAAAATCCCATATTCATTCAGCTCCTCCGAGTAATTCATTAATTTAATTCACTGAAGGATTCGTCAAACTGATTCATGGCGTTTATTCGGCCAAATGTTTGGAATTAAGCAATGTTGCATTCACAATGTGTTTAAACACTAACTGCTCTGTGGAAATCAAGCAAACTAAACTTGGAGCACCTCCTGAGATGGTCTGAGATCATTTGCAGCATTGTCATGGACGACAATGTTCTTGCAGTTGCAAATTATTTTCAGATGAATGAAACAGAAGAAACAGTGAGCACTCTGCATGCACGTGTTCTATGAGAAGCGCTTATGAGAATCAACGGCTTTTGTTTCGTCTGTTCTTCAAAATATAATCAAGTGTGTTTCTTCAAGCACACGTCTTTGTGTCTGACAGCATTTCTTGTCACATGTCACACCAAGATTTTTAGCCTGATTAGTGTCCAGGTGTGCGGAATCACGACCCGGCCCCGCCCTGCCACAGTTGACCGCCACAGAAATAACCCACCACTGTGCAGAAAATATCCACATTTGACAGATTGGCAGGTGCTAATTTTACTCTGAATAAAATTAAAAACACGGAATTTACTCATTTGATTAATCAGAGGTTACATCACAAATACACACACAATTAGTTGAACGGAATCAAAATAATAATATTTACAAGAAAAAAAAGAGAACCGTTCTCTCTTTGACTGGAGCTTTAGCCTCAATAAACCATCTGAAACCAAACATAAGTGCCAAGAAACTGAAACCTGCTTACTATTAATAATAGTTCAATGGGAAACAGTGCAACAGAACAGAAACTTCACTGTGGGAATGTGTGGCCATGGAATTGTGTCACCCTCAGACATGTGGGGCGTTCCTTTATTTGCGTGACTCTTTGAGCGTTGAATGTCCTGCGTAATTAGAAGAAATTCCACTGATCGTGCAAGCTATAACATAGCTACATGCAACACCACAAATTTTATGTTTATCTGTTCTGCTGTTGCTAATAAAATAACAGTATGAATACATCTTACCCAAGTTACAGGCTGAACCAACGTGAATGTCCTCAAACATTACTTATTTATTTGTTCTGCAAATCATCCCGCGGCAGGAGATTACTCTTTAGCGGGCTGTAAGTTTAACACCTCTGCTTTAGAGATAAATAAATGAGTGCTACACAGGATACTGGATCTGCTCAAGTTTTGTGAGGTTTGTTTATTACATCTGTTTAAATGAGATATGCACATAATTGCAGATGGTAAATGATATTAATTATAGTGATATTTGCCTTTTTCTCATTAGACAAGACAGTTAACAGTTACAGGGAACTGTTGAGTAGAGAGAGGGAGAATGAAACAGACGAGCACTTTAATATTATGAGCTCAAACTCATCTGCCGCGGCTCTGATATGTGGACCGTTTAAATGACACTGTGTTGCACACCAGACTATTATTGTAGTAACACGATGGCCTGTAACAAGAAAAGAGCCGTGACTGGTCGTTTACATGTCTCAGTCGCTTCACATGCAAGCAGGCAATTCTCAGCACTCTCTTCCAAATGGGAAAATTTATCAGCTGATAATTAAGAAAAGTCAGAATATCAGCCTCTGTGATATATCGGTCGACCACTATTGTGAATGGCATGTCATAGTGACTTTAAGTAGAACAGTGTTAGTTACACCCCCCCCCCCCCACCCCATTGCACCATAACATTGATTGAAAAAGAAACAACTCTTACCATGCACCACTTTTATTTCCGCTGCATTGGCAAATGATATAGATTCATCAGTATTGACATTGATGAAGCAGTGGGCTGCTGTCAGCACCCAATTCTCAGTCAATATGGAGCCTCTGCATGTTCTATGAACCTGGATGACAGAGAACATGCAGAAATATGATCTAATATCTGAAAGCTGAGATGCAGCACTGAATTTTATTGGTCTTCATTTCAAGTTATTAAACTGTTGAAATCTTGATATAAATGCACCAACCCAGAAAACATCAACGTGCCAGGGTCTGGTATAAGCGTCTATAGACTCTGATGTATTATTCTGTTCCTCTTGTGCCACTCCACACTTAGTCACAGCAGAATCACCTGGGATTCAACATGGAGGATGTTTACTTTGTGGAACTCCAAGTGTTGTATCTTGGAAAATGGGATTTTTGTTGCTCTTTTGAAATAGGCTATACTTAAAGTTCTCTACACAGTCTACCCAGACCAAATTTTTTAAACTAAGTGCCAAAAACTGGATTATTTTTGGGTTTTGCCCAAATGCGAAAATTGGTAGAAAACTGTGGCCAAAATTTCTTAACAGAAACCAAAACTTCTACATATCTGTTGACTATTAATTAAGCAGTTGATTAACTGTTAAAATCTTAGTATTATTTTACTAGGTGAAAACGGAAAATTCAAATGTACAGTAATTAAAGGGTTCATGTCATGAGGAATCAAATTTTCCTTGATATATTTTGAGGTCTTTCTACGAACTCAAAACTTAATCCCCAGTGCAATTAAAGCATTTATTGAAACCAAGCTGCAAAAATGCCTTTTTCTGTAACGAGGCTGCCGTAGGCGGGGATCAAACCCAGATCTGTAGTGCTTGAGTGTATGGTGTTCTACCACTGAGCTAACTCCCCAATTGTTAAACCCAAGAGCAGAAGAGCAAAGAGTCAGAAAACTAGTGTCTCTTCCAAATATATATAATCTTTTAATCGTAGAAAAAGGTAAAGTACAAAATAAACAGGAAAGCCACGCTTCCACAAAACTGAGAAACAAAAGGGACACAAGGTACATCAAGGATGAGGCTTAACTCGAGAACTGGTCACAGGAGGAACACAGTACAAAGGCTCAAAACTGAACACATGGATGAGAAACAAGCAGGCTTATATAGGGCTATGTACAGGTGCAGGGAATGAGGGTTAATGAGCAGATGGTTAAACCGGGTTAGGGGCGTTTGTGCCATCTGCAGGTCTGGAGGGGAAAAGCACCCCAAAGTGGAGAACCCTTACATGTTCTCTACTTGTGCGACTTTCCTACATGAATAGGAGGAAAAAAACATCAACGCCTGCTTTACGTCATTCAATCTTTGGCCCCGCCGAAAGAGAGCAGGAAAACAGGCCTAGTGTGGCCTTCCTATTCCTAAACACTAAAGGGGACCCAGCTGGACTATTTTGGATTATTTTTGTATATATTCATGCACTGCACAGACGTCTTTAACTGTTGTTATTTATCTTGCGGCACTCTGAAAACGAGGCGCCAGAATGGAGTTTTACAGGCCCAGCTGCGAACACTGGAATCAGGTGAGTCTCTCCAGAAACAGCGTGAGGAGGCTTGTGCATCGCCTGACCGCGTCATGAGCACCTGCTCAGCATGCACAAAAGACAGGCATCCAAGTACAAGCAGATCATCGGCATGTGCATATTTGTCAGCTCATATCTTTGGTTGTGAACTATTCATAATACAGTTCAAGTTTTGTAAAGCAACTATTATTGAAGTATGGGCAGTTAAAGACACTTGGATGCGATCGCAAAACATTTGTTTTATCCATGAATATTTAAAATGTTATGTTTGATAGTTTATGGCTGTGCTTAAGATGAACAGTTTAATATATTCAGATGCAATACGTTGGATGTGTGTTATGTGAAAAACCCTGACATTTTGTTTTATAATGTTTTGGAGCTTGTTCGTTCTCTTCTGATTGAGTTTCAAAAATGGCTGTTTTTGAGGGGCTGCACAATGTTAGCCAATCGTAACAGAGGGCGTTTACGTTGAAGATTTAAAGAGGCACTTAGACCAAAACCAAGCGTTTCAGACAGAGGGCCACAAACAGGATGGAAAATTACCATATATTACTAACTTACGACTGTTTTGGTGAAATCTTTTTAATAATAATTTACTAACATTATCAGTGGACCTCAGGGAAGATAATAAAATGATTAAAAAAAAGGGCATTAAATTACTCCTTTAATACAAGTAAACTAATAAAGTTATTAATAAAGTAATTAATGTAAATACAAGCAAGGTTGACACAAATATGAAACAGAACCTGATTACTTACTGATCATTTGGTTGAACACGAATCCAAGCTGGTCGTAGTCCTTCAATGCAAAAATATGCATCTCATCCTTCTTGAAAGATGCAATCCTTTGCAGATCCTTCTTATTAACATTTTGGCCAACCGCAAACACGTACACATCTGTAATTGAGACAAAAATGAACAAAAAAACATGCATTGCGAGTGAAGTGACATCTCATTTTGTGTTCCAGGGACGAAAGAAAGTCAAATTGGTTTGGAACAACATGAGGGTGAGTACATGATTGATTCATTGATTCATTCAAATCAATTTATAAATATCAGTGTCGAGGAAGAGATAGACAGCAAATGCATGAAGAAAGCCTTGAACGTCAACACCAACCCAGACTGGGCAGTCTTCAAAACAGCAAAGAAACCCACAAAGAACAGAGGATGGGATATGGGGTAAGTAATAGTGATGGGATGGTCAATAAATGTATGGGATAGTAAAGTTTCCAGTGGATGCGCACTTCAGAATCTTGCCAGATGTATTAGGTCATACGGGTATTTCTCACCTACTCTTTTATGAATACTGAGGATTCGGACACCATACTCCATTGGGATACTGTGTACAAGGGAAATGTGCATATTTGGACACCAAATGAATCCAGCAACACAAACAGGCACAGGCTAAGACAGTCTCAGTAATCTACACCTAAACAGAAACTGAGTAACATCATATAAGCCGTTCAGTGCATAGAGAAAACCTAACTAATGATGTTCAAGCCCAACATAGAGGAGATATCACAAGCACTTTCATCATTAAATCATATGCATAATATGAATTATAGATATTTATAATTACATTTTCACTAGTTGATATGCTAATTCTTGATATCAGCATTTAAATGACTACTTATGCTATTTTATATATCAGTAATTAGGTTTGTTCTAGTAAAAATGTTAGACATTCTTGATATAAAGTCATTACTCATTAATTAATAATACCCATTCTTGATATAAATAACTACATTTTCACTAGTAGAATTTCTCAATCTGTTCAAAACACAGTTACATATATATGATTGTACTAGAATTCCAAATATACATGTCTGCTATGTACTTCTTAATAGTAAAAATTATTTTTTATATTTTTTATAAATTTTTATATGAATAATTGCATTGTTACTAGTTAAATAACTAGTGTTAAAACAGCTGTAATTTTGATTTCACTAAATGTATAATGTTATTGTAACTAGCAAGACACTATTTTAAGATATTTAAGGTATCTTTAATTACACTTCAGTCAATTGATATCTGAAATAACCTACTGAATGTAACATGTAAAATCTTATTTTTAGATAACACAAATGACTGGATAAGCTGGTAATTACTGGTCTTTGATATCAACTATTTTTATTAGTGCAAAAATAATTACAATTAGCATTTTAGCTAGTAAAAATTGAATTATTATTCTTTATATATGCATATCCTGCACATGATTGAATTGTATTTCAAACTGGAACATCTATCCCTATATGGGGAAGAGAAGACCGCAACACAGTTCGACTCACCTCAACTCGACTCGCTTGACTTTTCTGAGCTTACTTTTCCACTGCATTATAGTGCCGCCTCAACGTGGGTGGGATTATAGGCTGGTCGTCATAGTTGCACCACCTCTACTACCGTGACATCATCTTAAACACGACACAAACTGACCAAAACAATAACACGACCGCTAGCTGTTAGCTACTAGCTCATTGTGCTGCATAAAGCAGTTGTTGCATGTTGATTTTACACAAGTGTAACAGTTAAATTGGCCTGGTTGTTTTAGAAGCTTCCAGTAGCTGATCAACTAAATAAAGTGAAGCGTTCAAGCAGAGTATAGAGTTAACGTAACAAAACATACCATCCTCCATCGGGACGGAGTCCAGGGCACTCTCCCTCCCATTGCTCGCCTTGCTAGCATCCATTTGGTCGAACCACTTCCACTTTACCTTGATGGTTCTGTAGTCACTTTTAAGTTGTTTTAACTTTTCCCTACACTGTTGGTAGGTACGGTTGTAACCGTGTGTGGCCAACAGCTGAGACACTTCCTGAGAGACTTTCGTTTCGCTCATCGTTAACGAGTGGAACATCTGCACCTCATTTATTGACCACGGCCATCAACCTGAAAACTAGCAGGTTGATGTCCCGTGTCACAAATGCAGTGACGCTGGTAGTGATGATTCAGGATTTTGACATCACATTTAGTATCAGCTCGCTTGGAACCTCGACTGAGGTGGTACTAAAAAAGTATCAGGTACCAGGTACTATCCACAGTGGAAAACCCCAAAAAAGCGAGCAGAGTCGAGTTGAGTTGTACCGTGCAGTGGAAAACCCCCATTGGAGTGGCATTAATGTCTAGATGGTAACCCGTGTGGCGATGAAACAGTTATGAGAGCACATTTGCTGCTACAAAGGTGTAGGGTTAGTGTGAATCTTTCAAGAGTTTAGCTGTACAAGGATTACCATTTACGACCATGAGTGGTGAAATGTCTTCAAACAGCAACATATTGTTCCAGGTGTAACAACTTAATTAAAAACACCATCATATTTGAGAGGAAGACATGAGACTGGAGACTAACCCAGGAGGTCCTCTTGTGTGTGGTCTATGCTGGTGAGTTTGTAGCCCAACAAGTGTCGGATCTTAGCTAAAATTTCTTTTGGGTCACGTCCCATATTGGAGTGGCCTAGACGAATAAAAACAAAAAACGGTAAGTATATCATTAGATTAGATTATGAACCATTAGTATATTGGAGGCCCACAGATTCTAAGAATAAGTTTAACATACTGTATGATCTTATCCTTACCCTTTTTCCATGCTAAGTGTCAAGGGTGATTTGGCTAAAAATGTAGAAAACATAATTTTTTTGGTACGCTAACATTATATGACTATATAGTGGCCTGTATATAGCATTCAGACATTGATTTTTGCTGTAATATTTTTAAAAATATGCATGTGCATGAAATGTTGGAACAAGGCATTATTCTTTAGCCGAGAATTAAAGGAATATTCAAGGTTCAATTCAAGTTAAGCTCAATTGACAGTATTTGTGGTAGAACGTTGATTATCACAACAGTAATTTTCGACTTTTCTTTTAAAAAAAGCTCAAATCTGTGTTACAGTGAGGCACTTACAATGGAAGTGAATGAGGCCAATCCGTACACGTTAAAAAACTGTTTAAAAGTATAGACACAAGATGTGTGTTAACGTGATTTTAGTGGGATAAAATCGCTAACTAACTCTTTTCTGTGTAAAGTTATATCTAATTTTACACCTTCGTTGTCATTACGATGTGACACCATAAATCCTAAAACCCTCAAATTAATAAAAATTATGATTTAAACAACTTTACAGCTCAAATAAATTTCAAATTTTAACAAAAGAATGAATGTAATTGCTTTAAAAACATTATAAGTTTCATATTTCTGGCTTTAAACCGCCCAATCACTTCCATTGTAAGTGTCTCACTGTACCTTCGAGATTTGCTTCTTCTTCTTTTTGTTTCTTTTTTTTTTTTTTTTTTTAAGAAAACGAGGGACGAGATTAAATAATTTTGTGTGTTAATCTACATTATGCCACAAATGCTGTCAATTGTGCTTAACTTCTATTGAACCCAGAATATTCCTTTATGGCAATATTTTGACTCGACCAGTAAGTTCTCGTGCTACAAGGCCTACATGGATTGCCCCACTTTCCCAGTTTATAATCCAGCTCTGGGTCTTACCATCAGTTGCAATGATTATGACGTTCTGAGTCTCATTGAAGTGACTTCTCTTGCTCTCCCTGAGAAATGCAAGACGGTCATACACCCTTTCTAGGGCTTTATAAAGATTGGTGCCTTTCTTTTTGCCATGGCCTGGAATGAAAAGTTTTACATTTATAATAAGTTAAGGTAAGAAAGCTTCAAGCTACAGTATGTTGTAAAAGGACATGATTCATTACTAAGTTTTACAATGAACATACTTTTATGGTTAAACTCGTTTAATTTCTCCAAAACATAATCCACATGATCACTGTTTATGTCCGAAATGGATACGATGTCTTTGGGCTCACTGGCATAAGAGATGATGTCAAACTTCATATTGACTTCATAACTATCCAACTGGAAGATGGAGAAAGCTTGATGTTATTATTCCAAAAGACTTCTGAATGATTTAAACATGATATTGATGTTAGAGACACATTTCGGAAATAGAGTTCCCTTCAGGTTATGATCGTACTATTAAAATTACAATGGGTCCGCTCTGGAGAATGAACAGTTCACAACCTCTTTGTTTTATTATTATATATTTCCGTTATCTTTAGTGTCAACCAATGTCAAAAACTCAAACCTTATGAACAAGTTTAATAATAGCATTTTTTGATTTCTGAAAACTGTCTGCTGAAATGCTTCCTGATGTGTCCAATAAGATGAAGATATTCAGACGACCCTCTGTGACCTTGATGGACCTACCAAGGGATATCTCTAGCCAAAACAGAAGGGAAAAACAATATGTAGATACGATAATAATTACTTGTAATTAATGGACATATAATGATATTGATTTCAAAAGGTTTCCTTTTCACCTGACTTTTTGAACTTGGGCAATGACACGTCCATGACTGCAGACAGAGATCCTCCCAAGGCCTGAGCAATGATGGCTGGTTGATCAAATGTGTACTGTGCTAAAGAATGAATTGAACACGTTTATGTTGTGTTCAAATTCAAGAGATTACAGAAAGGAATCTCTGTTTATCTGACTGACCATAGCAGCGTGGTTCTACCCCGCTCCATTCCCTCGAGTCCAAACAGTGTCTCTCAGAAGGGCCAAGCATATCCAGGCCTAACTGACACTGGTATTGCACTTTAGCTCCGATACGAAAACGTTCTCCAGAGCGTAAGGCCCCTGGAGGGGAGCCTGGGTTTTTGCAGTCCTCAGCTTGAAAAAGGAAGGCAGGTATTATATTGTTATAAAATAATATTTAAATGTGATGTCATTTTTATAGAAATAATGTGTTATGCAAACACTGGGGATTATTCATAAGGCAGGCCACAATACAATGTTTCCAAAGTTGACCAAATATTCATTGCTATAACAGCTCAGGAGAAATAATGGAGCTCTCATTTTTGTTTAATTTAAGCAGTGGCATAGCCAGAAAACGTCATGGTTACTGTCATAACCTCTGTTCCCTGAGGGAGGGAACGAGACATTGTGTTGAATGAAGTGACACAAGGGATCTTTCTGGGACGCCAAATGTTCCTCTGAACTTGAGAAATGGCCAATGTCAAATTGGCAGACAGAATTTGCATGCCCCTCCCCGGCTATACGGGTATAAAGGGAAGCGGGGCAGCGACTGATTTTGCACTGATGAGTCGGAATAAGGCACGACCGTTTACAGTGGTAGGTCTAGTGCTGTGGCAGGAGGGACACAACGTCTCGTTCCCTCCCTCAGGGAATGGAGGTTACGACAGTAACCATGACGTTCCCCTTCTGTCACTCACTCGACTTTGTGTCGAATGAAGTGACACAAGGGGTACCATCTAAAAACGCCATGCACTGACCGTGTTACGTGAACTGTTGAGACAGGTGCAAGCAGGCTACTGCGTGCTAAAAGCAACTGTGTTGGCTGCACGTAGCCCTCCCCAAAGCCCCCAAAGAGGTGTCACATACAGACCTTAGGTTCCTCGCACACCTTCTGGGGGGAATAGGTGCTACGTGACTAGCATGGGAGCAAGCCAGGCAGCTGCAGCCTTTTTTTCTCACTATGTATCTCACTTAGGACGTGAGCGGCTGGGGCTATCTTAACGCTATCAGATACGTCATGGAAGGCAGTCTTTCCCAGTCCTATTCTTTCAGGGAGAAAAGACCCTGCGGAGGCACCATCCTGCCCAATCTAGGGGGAGGTAACATGTGGCAAATACACCATGAGTGTTGTGAAGCCGTACGTGGGAATGGCGTGGTGGTAGGTCCAGCCTAATGAGGGGGGACTCTACAAGCACGGTGACCGGGGCAGCAGGGCTGCCCAAGGGACACGTGGGTCCACCGATAGGGGGACCGTACCGCGGGAAATACATCACGGGGAGTTTGCCTGTGAAAGGAACTAAGCCTGTGGAGCCCGACCCCAGTACAGAGCACCTGTGACTCGTAGTGGGTCTGGACGCAAATTGCTCTGCTGAATTCGCAGGCCAGAAGGCTAGGGAGGAGAACATCCAGCGAGCGATGCTTAGTGGCTAACCTGGGATAGAAGGCGCACTGGATCAACTTGGTGAAGGGCACTGTGTGCAAGCAGAACACCAGGTCGGTTGTGCCGCATTACTGAGTTCTACCGGCTCGGACCTGACAAAACACGGGACAAGACCGACTCAACCCTAAGATTGTAGAATCTGGCGAAGGTATAAGGTGTTGCCCAGCCCGCTGCTCTGCAGATGTCTGCTAAGGAGGTGCCATGGGCCAGTGCCCACGAGGATGCCACACTTCTCGTAGATTGTGCTCAAACCTGCAAGGGGGCGGGCACGGCCTGGATGTGATAAGCTAAGGAAATAGCATCAACGACCCAGTGAGCTAACCTCTGTTTGGAGACGGCGTTCCCTTTCCGCCGTCTGCCGAAGCAGACAAAGAGCTGCTCAGAACATCTAAAGCTCTGCGTGCGGTCCAAATAGATACGCAAAGCACGTACCGGACACAGCAATGAGAAGGCTGGGTCTGCCTCCTCCCGGCAGCTTGCTTGCAGGCTCACGACCTGGTCCTTGAAGGGGTTCACAGGAACCTTGGGCACGTAGCCCGGTCGCGGCCTCAGGATAATGAGAGAATGTGCTGGCCCGAACTCCAGGCAGGTGTTGCTGACAGAGAATGCTTGCATGTCCCCAACCCTCTTGATGGAGGCTAACGTGATAAAGAGGGCCGTCTTCAGGGAGAGGGCCTTAAGCTCAACAGAATCAAGAGGCTTGAAGGGAGGTCTCTGAACGCCCGAGAGGACCACAGAGAGATCCCAGGAGGGGAACAGGCTAGGCCGGGGAGGGTTTAGTCTCCAGGTGCCTTTGGGGAACCTGATGATCAGGTCGTGCTTACCCAGGGGCTTGCCATCAACTGTGTCATGGTGGGCTGCGATAGCAGCAACATACACCTTCAAGGTGGAGCGAGACAGCCTCCCCTCCAGCCTCTCCTGCAGGAATGAAAGCACTGACCGAATTGCGCATCTCCGCTGTTCTTCGGCTCGGAAAGAACACCAATTCACGTACTTGTGCAGCCCCCGGGGCCAGCTGTGTGCCAGCGCATCTGACCCGAGAGGAGCTTCTGTCAGGGATTACCAGAGCGGGCAGTTGTCTTTTGGAGGCAAAGAGGTCTATCTGTGCCGTGCCGAATCAGTCCCAGATCAGCTGGACCACCTGGGGGTGGAGCCTCCACTCTCCGCTGGGTGAAACCTGTCGTGACAGCGTGTCCGCTGTTGTTTTACGGTTGCCAGGGATGTGCGTGGCGTGCAGAGACCTGAGTCGCGGCAGACTCCAAAGGAGAAGATGGTGGGCGAGTTGTGACGTGATGAGCGCGCACGCACGCTGCCATGACGATATATGTACGCTACCGTTGCGGTGCTGTCTGAACAGATCAAGACGTGCTTGCCTGAATTAGCAGGAGAACCTCCACAGTCCTGTCCAGGAGCCAGCAGCAGCATGCCCATTGCACATGCCGCCCTAACCCTGTTGAGAGGCGTCTGTGGTCACCATGACACGTCTGGACACCTGCTGCAAGGGGACTCCGGTCCACAGAAGGCAGATGTTTGTCCAAGGGTTGAAAGTCTGACAGCAGTAGGGGGTGATTGTCACACGGTATGGTACACGGTACATGGTACGGTACATAGAGAGTGAGAAACGATGAGCCAGTCATCGAGGTAGTTGAGTATGCGGACACCCACTTCCCTTAGCGGAGCAAGAGGTGCATCTAAAATTTGTTGTAGCGGTGTGTGGGCACCCAGAATTGTATGACACAACGTCATACATGTACAGAGACCGGACGAAAAAAGACATCGCTTGGAGGAAAATGAGCAAAGAATTGGACTACCTGAAAATATGCACGTCTACTTGATTCCGGTTGTACTGTACTATGAAGCCCCTCCTCCTGTCCTTTTCCGGAAGAGAAGGGGGAATACTCGCGGATTCTCATTACCCACGCAAAGTAATGTCCAGCTGTCTCTTTACGTTGTATGTGAATGCAATTTTGATTAATTGTGCAGCCCTGAAGGATCATGAAATTAGTCTACTATGAAATGGCCAAATAAAAATAATCATTGATATATGATTTTATCTTGTCAGAAAAATCATTGCGATTATATCATGAACATTTTATACAGTATCTCACAAAAGTGAGTACACCCCTCACATTAAATATTTGATTATATCTTTTCATGTGACAACACTTTGCTACAATGTAAAGTAGTGAGAGTACAGCTTGTATAACAGTGTAAATTTGCTGTCCCCTCAAAATAACTCAACACACAGCCATTAATGTCTAAACTGCTGGCAACAAAAGTGAGTGAAAGTGAAAGTGTACAAATTGGGCCCAAATTGTCAATATTTTGTGTGGCCACTGTTATTTTCCAGCACTGCTTTAACCCTCTGGGGTCGACGGACGCGCCGCCGCGTCCTGCTGGATTTTTTCATCATTACAGCAGAAACAACTTAAAATACTCCGTCATTTTGGGGCATACAGATACGTGTAAGACATCATTAGAGACTATAAAGGATCTACTTTTATTTGTGTACACTCATAATAACAATGAAACATTGTGCTTTTGTAAAATGAAGAAAATAAAAAGGGTGAGCTTTCAGCTGTCTCTGTGTCCACGAGCATATTTCTGAAACACGTCACAAAAATGACCTGAAACTCCACGAATACTTATCACACAAACATGAAACATATGTCTAAAGAAAGCTGAAAATGTCTACTTTTAATATTCTCCTGCAATGTAATCTGTATGAAACAAAGCGCTGTACAGTTTTTACCAGTTCATCTCATTATCTCTAATGTGATCACACCCACCAGCAGAGCGCGCCATTCATACGCTAATGTGCTGAGACGATCAATGCAAATGGTGATCGCCCCTTACTGTGTTCAGATGTTTGATATAAACAATTAATTCACTTTACTGCGTGTTTATAATGAAACTTCTGGATATTAAGGAAGAGTTAACTTTTTCCTCAGAAGAAGAGTGGGACTCCGATGACCGTTTGTATTTTGAAGAGAGACTTGATCCAGCCGAGGATACAATTTCGGACGAGTAAGTCAATTAGTTTTCATTAGTTGACATGCTATTTTATATAAACATGTACATATTTTACTAGTGGGACTGTTTACAGATTTGCCAGCCAGGATTCAGAGTACTGACATTTGAAATATGTCCTAATAAGCTAGTTTTACATTTAAATGCTGTTTCGGCTAAAGCAGGCAATTCAATTGTATGCTGTATAATATAAATATGATATAAAAATAATATGAATATTTAGATTATATTTAAACTAGTGTTTATGCTGTCTCATTATCATCAACAAAGCTTGTGCTTGCAAATATCTGTTCAGGTGTAAATTAGTAAAATGCACTTTAAATATGCCCATATTATAAAATCAGCATATTATTATGATTTCTGGAGGATCATGTGACACTGAAGACTGCAATAATGATGCTGAAAATACAGCTTTCATCACAAATTGCATTTTACAATATATTCAAATAGTAAATAGAAAACTGTTCTTTTAAATTGTAAAAATATCACTGTTTTTACTGTATTTTGGATCAAATAAATGCAGTCTTGGTGAGCAGAAGAGACTTCTTTTAAACTGTAGTGTAGGTCTAAAATTAAGTCTTTATTTAAAGAAAATGTATAGTCAGATTATTTCTTTTAACTTAAAACTTGATTTTGATCATTAAGTCTCCTCACATTCATTCTCTTTCTGTCACATTCCTCATTGATGGGCCCAGGGGAGGGGTCTTTTGTGTCCTCAGGTGTGAATTACAATCAATATTAATGATAGTTCACGCCTCCTCGCATATCGCATTTCAACACTAAAAGTGTCTTACAAAAGTTAAATTACTATATTGTTTTGTATGAATGAGTGATCAGGATGGTTTTCACATAATTTTGTAGCAAAAACTCTAGGCTACAAGATCCAGCACTCAAAAGGCTTGTGGACAAAATTAGTATGTGTTATATGGCCTTATTTCAATATCTTAACATTTTTGTTTTTTCAAAAACCACGCTTAAACATTATTTTCTCAAAAATACAAACATGTACACACATGTTGCTCAGATATTATTGTAGTCCAGTTTGTGATAAATACAGTGTTACCAGACTTTAGCCATTAATATGTTTTTAATCAACTGAAAAAAGCACAAATGTCAAGGCATGTAAAAACTTCTCCAGGGCCCAAAACACCCTCAGACCCCAGAGGGTTAACCCTCTTGGGCATGGAGTTCACCAGAGCTTCACAGGTTGCCACTGGAGTCCTCTTCCACTCCTCCATGATGACATCACGGAGCTGGTGGATGTTAGAGTCCAAATTGGGCCCAATTAGCCATTTTTCCTCCCCAGTGTCATGTGACTCGTTAATGTTACAAGGTCTCAGGTGTGAATGGGGAGCAGGTGTGTTAAATTTGGTGTCATCTCTCTCACACTCCCTCATACTGGTCACTGGAAGTTCAACATGGCACCTCATGGCAAAGAACTCTCTGAGGATCTGAAAAAAAGAATTGTTGCTCTACATAAAGATGGCCTAGGCTATAAGAAGATTGCCAAGACCCTGGCACTGAGCTGCAGCATGGTGCAGACCATACAGCGGTTTAACAGGACAGGTTCCACTCAGAACAGGCCTCGCCATGGTCGACCAAAGAAGTTGAGTGCACGTGCTCAGCGTCATATCCAGAGGTTGTCTTTGGGAAATAGACGTATGAGTGCTGCCAGCATTGCTGTAGAGGTTGAAGGGGTGGGGGTCAGCCTGTCAGTGCTCAGACCATACACCGCACACTGCATCAAATTGGTCTGCATGGCTGTCGTCCCAGAAGGAAGCCTCTTCTAAAGATGATGCACAAGAAAGCCCGCAAACAGTTTGCTGAAGACAAGCAGACTAAGGACATGGATTACTGGAACCATGTCCTGTGGTCTGATGAGACCAAGATAACTTATTTGGTTCAGATGGTGTCAAACGTGTGTGGCGGAAACCAGGTGAGGAGTACAAAGACAAGTGTGTCTTGCCTACAGTCAAGCATGGTGGTGGGAGTGTCATGGTCTGGGGCTGCATGAGTGCTGCCGGCACTGGGAAACTACAGTTCATTGAGGGAACCATGAATGCCAACATGTACTGTGACATACTGAAGCAGAGCATGATCCCCTCCCTTCGGAGACTGGGCCGCAGTATTCCAGCATGATAACGACCCCAAACACACCTCCAAGACGACCACTGCCTTGCTAAAGAAGCTAAGGTTGAAGGTGATGGACTGGCCAAGCATGTCTCCAGACCTAAACCCTATTGAGCATCTGTGGGGCATCCTCAAACGGAAGGTGGAGGAGCACAAGGTCTCTAACATCCACCAGCTCCGTGATGTCGTCATGGAGGAGTGGAAGAGGAATCCAATAGCAACCTGTGAAGCTCTGGTGAACTCCATGCCCAAGAGGGTTAAAGCAGTGCTGGGAAATAATGGTGGCCACACAAAATATTGACACTTTGGGCCCAATTTGAACATTTTCACTTAGGGGTGTACTCACTTTTGTTGCCAGCGGTTTAGACATTAATGGCTGTGTGTTGAGTTATTTTGAGGGGACAGCAAATTTACACTGTTATACAAGCTGTATACTCACTACTTTACATTGCAGCAAAGTGTTATTTCTTCAGTGTTGTCACATGAAAAGATATAATCAAATATTTAATGTGAGGGGTGTACTCACTTTTGTGAGATACTGTATATCACCCAGCCAGCCCTAATTTCCATTAAGTTCCCTTTTGCTCCTCATTGATTTCTATCTGCCATCGAAGGGAAATGTGTGTTTTGTGCACATCATAACAATGTCCACTACCAGTTTTACTAATTCTTTTAGTCTTTTTATATCTTTGAGTCCATTATTAAAAAAAAATAACGAAATAAGGCTGTCACTACGCTTATGGCGTTTCTAGAGGAGTTCATTGACAGTAACACAACCAATTAGTTCACACTTCTATTTATTTATTTGTTTATTTTATTTTTCCAGTTTCACAAATGTTATTAATGTACGATTTGTTTGAGAACTTCCAGATATCATATCATATATATTTTTATTTTAACTATTTTATCAATGCATATTTGAAGTATTCTGGGTCTAATTTGGGTTGACCCAGGCCCATCCCGCCCCATCCGTGGCTAGACACCTGAATTTAAGTATCAATTTTGTTTTAGATGTTGCTTCTAAACTTTCTTAGAAGAGGCTGTCAATCGCTAAAAAATTTAATCAAATGAATTGCACAATATGTTGATTTTACGATAAGATAATTCAATATATAATTATAAAAATTATTATAAATATATATTATTTATATAATAAACAATAATTCAGGTAATTAAAAAAGACACTTATCAGACGAACACTATTGGAGTGTCTCACTGTGGTGTTAATACATTTGCTGTTTGGTGTTGTTTGTGGTGTGAACATTACACACTTTACATTTAACATCATTAGTATGTAATGTTTAGATAAAGATCTTAAGGCTTATGAATGCTTACAATGGTCATCACACACTGGGGTAGTACCAGTCCATCCACCCCACTGAGTGCAATTCCGCTGAGAAGAGCCACTCAAAACAAATCCATCATGGCATGAGAAAGTCTGCTGTTCTCCAACCTTGAACCACTGTCTCCAGGGCAAAATCTGCCCATTGTCAAGCTCGAGTTGAGCAGGGCAAAGAACCTCTGAGAGTGATAGAGATAGAAACATAGTCAATGTGGAGACGAAACAAGTTTAATTTGTAGACTTCTTTGAGTTAAATATGAGAAGATACCTTTGCACATGGCATTTAATGTTCTCTTTCCATTTGGGAGCCTCATGACAGACCATTGTCCATCTTTGTCACAGACTCTTTGTGCTGTTGGATAAGGGTAGTGTCCTACATCGCAGTGGTAAGTCAATATACTTCCCTCCAGTCCTTGATTGGAATAGGACACGGTACCTCCCTTTATGGACTCTGCCATAGAGCAGTTCTTCTGCGTTTCCTCATAATCTCCGTAATCATTGCTCTCTAGAGTACACAAATATATATGATTCTTAGTCATTCTGGAATTAAATGGCAGTGAAATAGATTTTAAGTTCTCTACATTATCAAACAGGAAGTGATAAACAATAGTTTTATTGAATGTGTAATTAACTAAGCTGTAACTGGTCACCATTTTAAAATGGCGTGTGGCTCAAGTGCAGTGCATAAAATCTTGCAGATATGGGTCAGGATCTTCAGTTAATGTTCACAATTATCATCAGAATGGGGAAAAAATGTGATCTCAGTGATTTGGACCATGGCATGATTGTTGGTGCCAGTCGGCTGGTTTGAATATTTCTGTAACTGCTGATCTCCTGGGATTTTCACACACTTCAGTCTCTAAGAGTTTACCCAGAATGGGGCCAAAAACAAAAACATCCAGTGAGCGGCAGTTCAGCGGACGAAAACGCCTTGTTGAGAGAGGTCAATGGAAAATGGCCAGACTGGTTTGAGCTTATAGAAAGTCTACTGTAACTCTGATAACCTCTCTGTACAATTTTAGTGAGCAGAACAGCATCTCAAAATGCACAAAACCTTGAGTCGGATGGGCTACAACAGAAGTAGAAGAAGAAGAATAATGTTCTAAATAAAGTGCTCAGTGTGTTTAGTCTCTCTTAAACAACTATATGCCAAATAATTAAAATAATAATAAAATAATTAGCAAAATCCTGTTTGCATATGTCAGAGTATGGCTGTTACCATACCCAAGTATGGAGGCAAATCTGGGCAAAAATATATGCCAGAGATGCTAATTAAAGATTTTTTTTTTTTTTAATGTAGGACAGACTTAAATAACATAAATATGAACAATGACAATGGCAGACAGTGCAAGTCAGTCATGCAAATTTTTGGTAACAAGCGGTTACTGTTGAGCTCTGTTTCCATCGTAATGGTGAATTCTTTGTTTGGATCTTGTGTCTAGATTGTGGGTAGTGTATTTTTTTTTTAATATATATTAATACTATATAAATCATATTTACAAAATTTTTTACAGAAGCACCTACCATCGCCAAACAACCTCAGAGCACAACTGCCACAAGCTTTCAGCCGGACTGAAGCCACACCTCACTGACCACTGCCTGCATCATCTTGCTCATAGGATGGACTACACAGCGCATAAACAGCGATCAACTACAATCCAATTAAACAGCTCTGACAACGGCTTGCATCGCGTTTCTTAAAATGGAATGCATAGACAATAAATTACTGCCAACTAAAGCCTTTATCAGCCAAATAACTAAGGATAGTGCAAATGTGCACTTCCACAGTCAATTCGGTATGGACTTCAAAGACAGTTACAATCTTACAATTCAATTAATATCCTTTTGTTTAAAACATTGGCCACCAAAAATGGACTCCGTTTACTCAATTAACACATGACTTGTATTACACATAGCTATCTGATTTTGGGAAATATTCATGCTGTATAGCCAGAAGTGAACTGGCTCCCCCAGCTGAGCCTGGTTTCTCCCAAGGTTTTTTTTTCTCCATTAGCTAACATTTTATGTAGCTTTGGGTTCCTTGCCACAGATGACTTATGCGTGCTCACTGGGGGCCAAAAGACAAACAATTTTCAAGACATATATATTTAAGGCATGATTTTCAATGATGTTTTGAATTAAAACTGATAAAGATGACATGACATGACTTTGGCCTATACACTGAAACTGCTGTTGCGGTCAATTGCATCTATTAATTTTTTATTTGCACATCATATTGAAGTTAGCAACAAGTTGTGAAATGAGAACAAGTAGTTGTTGTACAAAATAAGTTAAATACTGAGCAGCAGGATCAAAGAAGCAGTGGAAAGATTTAGGACAGTAATTTTAATGAAATGTCCAAAACTACTAATATCAATCTAGCATTGAAATAATCTAGATATTAACAATCAGCATTAGAACAACTAGAGATAGTGATGTCACCCACTTTGTTTACATGGAATTTCTATATAACAAAAAATAGGTCCTAAATAAGTCCTTTGTTTTCTATGTATTTAATGTTGATTCGAGTAATTATACATGTTTTAACACATTGCCTTATCCCAGCTTAATACGCATGGATATATATACTGCTATAAAAAGGCAAAACGTCTAGGATACGTATGTAACCTCCGTTCCCTGATGGAGGGAACGAGATGTCGTGTCGAAGAAGCGTCACTAGGGGTCTCTCTTGAGTGCCTCTGGTCTAAGAAAAAAGGCCAATGAGAAGTTGGCAGATAGTATTTGCATACCCCGCCCCGGACATACGGGTATAAAAGCGGGAAAATACGTTGAGTTCATTCAGGATTTTTATGAGGAGACGGAAATGGTCCGGCCACTGCAGTGGCTCGGCTCAGCGATGTGGCCGGGAGGACACAACATCTCGTTCCCTCCATCAGGGAACGGAGGTTACATACATAACCTAGACGTTCCCCGTCTGTCGCTCACTTCGACGTCGTGTCGAAGAAGCGACACTAGGGGTCCACTTCAAATCACACCATGCGCTGAGGCGTGTACGTGTACTGCTGACACAGGAGCGGGCAGGTATTTCACATGCCAGGATGATAAGCTGTGCGTACCCTTCCTCAATGCCCCATAAAAGACGTTGGAATCCTTCTAGTTACCCAAGCAAGGGAACAAGGCGACACTTGCCAACCTAAACGTACGTAAAGTTGCCTGGTAGAAGGGGCTCTGGCTTGGTTGATCATGGCTACGACCATGGGTGGTAGACCAGCTAGATCTTCCACATCCCGTCCAGGGGCCAGACGTGGAGGTTCCAAAGGTCTGGATGCGGATGCCAGAGCATGCCCCGTTCCTGAGAAAGAAGGTCTTTCCTCAGGGTAATTCGCCAGGGAGGGGCTGTCGTGAGGAGTACGAGATCCGAGAACCAGGCCCGGGTGGGCCAATAAGGAGCCGCAAGGGTGACTTGTTCCTCGTCCTCCCTGATCTTGCACAGCACCTGTGCAAGAAGGCTCACTGGGGGAAATGCGTACTTGCGCAGCCCCACAGGCCAGCTGTGTGCCAGTGTGTCTGCCCCGAGGGGAGCCTCTGATAGGGCATACCAGAGCGGGCAGTAGGAGGTCTCTTGGGAGGCAAACAGATCTACCTGGGCCTTGCCGAACCATTCCCAAATCAGCTGGAACGACTGGGGGTGAAGCCTCCACTCTCCACTGGCCAAGCGTTGTCATGACAGTGCATCCGCTACCACATTTTATGGACCTTCGTGGCCCTGAGGGCGAGGTCGGTCGCTGATTACAGTTCCCGCAACACATTGGGATCAGGGCTACCCTCGTGCAGATCTTTGAGCGCCTTGGCCTGGTGGACTTGCAGGATGGCCAAGGTGTGCAGGGCGGAAGCGGCCTGTCCAGCGGCGCTGTAGGCTTTGGCAGTAAACAATGATGTCATCCTGCAGGCCTTGGAGGGGAGCACAGGGCAACCCCGCCAGGTGGTAGGGTTTCCGGGGCATAGATGGACGTATATACATGGGCCACTCCGCCGTCGAGGGTAGCGAGAGCGGGTGAGCAGGCTTTGTGACAAGTGGAGAGGGGTGCACTCCATGAAGACATCAGCTCATCGTGCACCTCAGGAAAAACGGGACCGGGACGGGGGGGGTTGGGCGAGGCTGTGAGCAGTGCGCAGACCCCAGGAAGCAGTCATCCAACTGCGATGGCTGTGGTGAGGACGGAGGGTTCCAGTCCAACCCCACGCTGGCGGCGGCCCGGGCAAGCATGTCGGGCATCTGCGTGTCAGCCTCAGCCTGCGCGTGCTGGCCCGAAGGCGGCAGCCCAGGGGAGGAATCAGCGTCAGACGGCGCGCTCTCTGATGCAGCAGCGAGCTCATACACCTTGAGCTCTAGAGGATAGGCAGGCTGGCCGTGAGGCGAGCCGCTGTTGCCTCGAGCATGCTGGTGGGCGGGTGGTCCAAGGGGCGTACCTGGCGGAGCTTTACCGCTGCCGTCCTCAGATCGCCTCCAGCGCCAGCCACATCGTCCTCAATCCCGTGGGAAGGAGCGATGCGGGGGGCGGCTGGAGTGGCGTGCTTTCTATTGAAAGCAAGGCGTGAGCGCAACGTTGCCATGGTCATGTCCTCGCAGTGAGAGCATGAACCATCCACAAACGCTGCCTCAGTGTGATCGCTGCCCAGACACACGAGACAATGCCTGTGACCGTCTGAAGCGGAGAGCACTCTACCGCATCCAGGAACTAAACAGGGGCGGAATGGCATCTTTAAAAATACACGCCCTGAAAAGGATGTTCAACGCCACTGTGTAAAGCTCTTTTAGAGGAAAATATTATTTTATAGAGAAAATCACTCTTTTAAATATAACTCTTTTAACTTATATGTCCGGGGCAGGGTATGCAAATACTGTCTGCTAACTTCTCATTGGCCTTTTTTCATAGACCAGAGTCATATTCGGCACTCAAGAGAGACCCCTAGTGTCGCTTCTTCGACACGACGTCGAAGTGAGCGACAGACGGGGAACTCAATTACTTCAACACAGATACGTAGTTTCAGTTTAGATTTTGCAAGTACCGCAATTTTCACATTCTGTTTCTCTTCTTTGTGTTTTTATGGCTCTATTACTGATAGAAAACACTTCCATGACACATTTTGAATGATGCAAACAAGTTAATTTCCCTGCACTCTTAAACTACGCAAATATTTTTGTTCATCTGAATATTTCCCAATGAACATAACAATATTGCTTCTATTCTAATAATCAACAACCTAAAATCAATAGTTTTATATATTTCTATAGTTTTATATTCGATTACGTCATTCTCAATGCTTCATGGAATTGTAGTCCGTGCCCTCATGAAAGACAGGAAGTACATAGACTTGTACCTTTTGTCTTTTTGTCTGATTTTCAAGTACTTTTTGGCCTTGAAACAAAGTCTGTAATGTTGCGTTTCACTTCGGAGCTGGTTGGTTTGGAAGATTTTATGAAAAGTCTATGGTTGAAATGAATGGAGAAAATACTTCTGGAACCCAGACGACTGAAAAGTGGGCAGGCACGGTTGCACTCTATTGCAGTAACTTTAACTTCGAGCAACAGGATTATTGAATGAAGGCATATTTAGGTTGAGTGTTACAACTAAACTGTGAACGCATCTTCCTTAGTTAGGAAACTTTAAGAAAAGCGTAACAATATGTAGCATCCCATTTGATTGAAAATTCCACTACATTTGAACTATGAACTACTAAATACCAATGTCATTTATTTTGTGGCAGTAGGAATGACATTATTTTATTTGGATATACTAATAGGATTATGATGTTTTTGGTAGTTAATCTTTGATAGTGATTATTTTTAAGCTAGCCATTTTATAATACCAATTAACACAAAGCAAGCTCGTTAATTTCTGGGTGCAACATTCAGACTAGTGAACAATCAAAGACATACAATAGGCTTTGTGATGTATGAACTGAAGTCATAACCAGTCAAATAACTTCATGTTTATGTTGGAGGCATCATTGCACTATGTTGATTAACAAGACCATGCATAATTACTAATGTTGATGCAGGGATTTTGTATGTGTGGTGGCTGAATTCATGGATACATTTAGAGAAATCTGCTTTGCCAATATTTAAGAAATTTTTAAGGTTTCAAGTGAGAGTGCTGTTACATTCCTTTGAGGATGCTTAGCACCCTCAAAGTGTGTGTAAGCAGTTTACTTGGGTTCATAAAAGTCATATAGAGGCAGTGTTTGCCTTTTAAGCAAGTATAAACACTACTAAAAAACACAGCTTCATGAATATTCCTAGAGTTCTTTAAAGTTTACCTTCACATTTCACCTTGGATACCTTTGGTTGCCATTCTCCATTAGAGTTGCAGGCTTTTTTGCTGATTGGGTAAGGTTCAAACCCATCACTGCAGTGATAAATTAGCAGACTTCCCTCAGCAC
Source organism: Moxostoma hubbsi (assembly GCA_032164185.1). NCBI lineage: Eukaryota > Metazoa > Chordata > Actinopteri > Cypriniformes > Catostomidae > Moxostoma > Moxostoma hubbsi. Next base: position 3,675,453 of record JAVLUX010000029.1, read on the forward strand.
CACCATTAGAATACTCCACCGTACCGCCAATGATGGATTCAGACGTGGGACAGTTCTTAGGCACACTCTCTTCATAGTCATAATCATAGTTATCCGATTGCACTGAAATAAATGAAAAAAGTAGAGTAATATAGCTAACCTTTGTTTATATTAGGTATAGATTTGGAATGTATAGAACTTTACAGAAGATTGTTTTATTTTTATTGAAAAAAAAATGGCTACCTTTAAGATGGTATTTACATCAGGGCTAGAAGCGTTCAACATTTAAATGCATGATTTAAACAGCTGGTAATGCAAAGGTTTAGACAAAGATTTAATTTGCTAGGTATGGAGGTCAAATGCTACAAATTTCAGCTCTGTTTGTCTTTCGTACACAATCAAGTATATTATTATAATACATTATTCATCTCTCATTTAACAGCATGATCTTTCTCAGCATTTGTGAGAAAACAATTACATGTAGAATATGCACTTGATAATTGCATTTAGTTTTATGTTTTTTGTTTGATTGGATACTTATGTTAATACATTCACCCTGTGCTATATTGAAAGCACTTTAACAACACATTATAGTTAGGTATAGATAGTATAGTTCTACACACACACACACACACACACACACACACACACACACACACACACACACACACACACACACACATTTTAAAACAGATGATTGCAACACAGTTTAGTGTTTACGGTGAAATATCACCATTTGTTCTAATAACACTTATTAAGCATTTGGACAATGAAGACAGTTTGTTTCAGCAAGTGGAATTGCCGTGTTGTGCTCTTCATAATGCACCACACATTAGCTGCTTTTCCACTACTGGGCCAGTGCGAGCCAGGGCTATTGTGACGTCACTGTATGACCACTCCACTGTGTTTGTGACCGAAATTCCATTTAGCTTCATTGTGCTGCGCACTGTGATGTGGCAAAGTCTGCAGTTTATTCAGAAATCTCAGTTATCTGTACAGGTGTCAATTATATTTCTTACATCTTCTATTCGGATACAATTAAACTGGAAACGCGCATTTACAGCATCGTCCTGTAAATAAAACACTGTAATGTGAATATACAGTATATATTTGATGTGTATATGCTAATTTTAGTCAAAGACGTTTGTAATGTGTTAACCAAATCAGAGCAGAAAACAACTCGCAGATGTACAGAGGTGAATCATGGTTAAAATATATTTAATTGTCTGCAAAATTCAAATTTGGCAATATTTGGACTTTAGACATGAATAGACCTTTCCTGGGATTTGGCATGAATCAAAGGCATTTTTTTTTAGGTTTTTCTTCATATTGTTTTAGTGTGCGAGTAAATGGAATAATGCTAATCTGCTCACTCTTTTTCCATTCACTGCTATTGTTTGTCCAGTTGATAGTCACAAATATGGCGGCTGCCGGGAAAAATGACTTTGTTGAAATAGGTCAATATACTGGTAAACCGGGACCAATAGCCTCTGACCTCGAGCCGCAAGACCAAAATCGTTCTGCATTCCCACCAATGGAGAAATAATAATAATTGGAAGCATTTTGGCATAAGGCTGCAACATAACAAAATAAAAATAAAGAAGGGGTCTGAATACTTTCTAAATGCACTGTATATATGTATGTATACAAAGATCACCTTCTATAGGTGTTGTGTCTGGGTTTACTGCAGGCTAATTTGGAATTTGAAATTTATGCCCCCAAAATATATCAAAATGAATTTTAATTCAGAAATCAAAAACATCTACATCATAGAAAAGGTGTATTCAATTAATTGTATTTGTGAATACTAATACATTCAGACAAAATAATGAGCACCAGGTCATTGACGCCAATGTCAATGACACACGTCTTTATCAAGCAAATATTTTTGCGCAATGCATTTACTGGCAATACACATGTTGTTGTGTACTTTTCTTCCATCCACTCAATTTTTACATGCTCATGCTATCTTGTGCTTTCTCATTGAAGTTTGGGCTTGTAAAGTTGCTTTAGAGCAATTACTAGGAGGTTAATGAATAAAAAAAATTAGAAATCGACTTCATCAAACAATCATATCTGTCTTATTGTCTTTTTTCTGTCTGCATAAAATTGTATTTAACCAATGTTGCTCTACCCAAAATACTCAACTAAAGTGTGTTTAAATTATTTAGTCATTTGATTTCAAAATTTACTGCATTATTGTATTCTATTCAGCACTGCAGCCAGGGGTGTAAAGTAATTGAGTAAAAATACATAAGTATTATTTTGGGGGATTTGTACTTTACTGGAGTGCAGTTTAAATTGAATACTTGTACTTTTTCTTAATTACATTTCCAAAGTATAAATAGTACTTTTTACTCCGTATGATATTATTTAAACTTAAAAATTACTTGTTACATTTTGCGGATAATTTTCTTTCATCTTACTAAACTGAAGCCACCTTTTCACTGCATCCGACAAACTACCAACTGACAAATGGCAGTGTCGCATGGCGGCTGATTGTTAAAATATTTGCACGACTAGATCGTATGTGACCGCCAGACTGAATGTATTAATTCAAAACTATGAGCAGAGGCGGGTAGTAACGCACTACATTTACTCTGTTACAAAATTACTTTTAGAGTAGGTTTAAAAGTGGGTAGTTTTTACTCTCACTCAAGTCAATTTGTAAAAAAAATTTACTTTTACTTAACAACGGGTGGCATAATTTTAATGAATGTGTAATTTATTGAGAGATTATTGAATGGGACTTTAACAGCAGCAGAAGTTCAGCTGCGCACACTGTCACATACTGTCACTCATGCCGAGTCCATCACTGCTGCAGCATCAAACACTTCAAAGTGAAAAACTTTCTTCACTTGGCACAGTGAAAAAAAAGAATAGTTTCATCATGCAGTGCCTTCATTTAACACCAAGACTAGCAGATGTTTCAAGATTAAAATCTCAGCTTCAATTTAAGGCAGCACGTCGAGGTAATTTGTGGCTGTAATGCTAACGTTGGCTTTTCTGTGTAATGAGATAGTCATTTTCTGTAACCGGGCTCTTATGATGCACTTATGGTTTTAAGTGTACATTTTTTAATAATAATAAGTGCAGTAATATATCAGTGCGCTTTGTCCCACATGTCATGAGCAGTATTTACGCATTTACTGGAACTATTGCAGCTACTTCGGGCGGATTAACTGTATAAATCCATGTTAACATCCAAGTTAAGCGTAAATGCCTTTTGCTCTGCAGTTCGCGTGATTGAAACTGAAGCACGAACAGACAGCATTTCTGCGTGTGCACAGCGAGGGGCACAAGGCACACGTGTGAGAGATGTGCTGGCACGAGGTGATGAGAGTGGCTGTGTCCGAAATCATTCACTCAGTCACTCATTCGCTATTTCCTATAGGGGAGAGTGGGGTGAGTTGTGCAAGTTTTTACTCAAAGTGACTTTAAAGTGAGGCCATGACAGTAATGCCTTAAACTTAAGGATGTACATCTATTTCAGGATGTGGTGCATCACTGAGAACAATAACTTTGGATCTGAAATAAATTGTTTCAGAAATATAGCTTTTGGGGGAAAAAAATGGTCTCGTGGCACAACTTGCCCCTGGTGCGGGGTAAGTTGTGCCTTTGGGGGAATACATGGGGGTAAATTATGCCAGTGATTTCTCAAGTAAAACAGAACATTTTAATGTTATGAACTGTAATGCTATATGAAAGCAAGACAAATTCAATACAAAATTGCTCATTTAAGGTTTATTTAGACATTGTCACCCTATTAAACTGTTGGAATAAGTCATATTTTGTAGTTTTTGGGAAAACACAAAACATTTAAATACACAATATATGATAGTTGTGAATCATTTCAGGCAAAAAGTCTTTGGCAATAGATGCCTGTTGACATACATAGAACGCTGTCTGTCAATTATATAACATATAAGAATAAAGTGACTAGGCTCATTTCTAAACAACCTATTGTGACTTAGGCCACTTAAAAACTCAATAAAACTTCTCTTTAATAACATAGTGCAAACTCAAAACTGAAATCAGTGTTAGCTAAATTAAACAAATGGCAGGTAGGCCTAAGTCAAACACTGATGAGGCATACCCATCTCCTCACTTCTCCAGATTATCCCCTGTGAGTATGTAGGTCTAGGTGGTCTGGATCTGGCCTACTATTTAACATCCCACTTGCCAATGCTGCAGGGGAATAAAAACTTCTGCTCCCTTCTGGCTGAACCACCAAGTTTTTGGGGTGTGGGTAATTCCTTGAGCACATCACCTCTAGGGATGACTCCTTCATCATTTTCATCAAAGCCTTAGAAACTTTGCGCTGATGTCTGCATCCTCAACCTTCTCCACCAATCCAACGTAGTTATAGGATTTGGTTTTACCAGCAAAGCTCACAATGACAAAGTCACCAGAAGATAGATCCTTGTCACCATCATCATCATTCTGGACATCTGAACTATCATAATCAGTGGTGTCGTTAAGTGGAATGCAGATGTCACTCTCTTCTGAGCTACTGTAGACAGTCCCTTTCTTTTTAGGTTTGGTTGGTTTGGACATTATCAGAGCCCCTCTCTTCTTATTTTAATTCATTTTCTGTTTTTCAGCCCTTTTATTTTCTCTGTTGTGTGTGTTCTCCAGGTCATCTTCGGCTTCATCATCAGTGGTGTCATCAAGTGGAAGGCCCATGGTGCTTTCTTCTGAGCTACTGTGCACGACCTTTTTCTTTATGATTTTGGTTTGATTTGAGCCTTTCAGAGCCCATTTCTTCTGCCTTTCATTCTTTTTCATAAGTGGGGTGAGTTGTGCCACTGGCACAACTTAACCCAGGCCCTTTGGCACAAATCACCCCAGACCCACAAGTTTTAAAAATTAGCATGATCCAGCAGTTAAGAGCTAACATCATGCTAACTCTATAGACACATTGTGTAGCCTGCTAACTTAATTTGAAAGGGAAAAAACTGTTTTTTGAGCTAAAATGTGCTTACCTCTCATGTCATGTGTCTTTCTTCTTTGGAGGATGAGTAAAATGGATGGCTTTTCAAAATTATGTGGTCACATGACCAATTTCTTCTATGGTTTTCCAGAAACAAGGGGTGGATCTACTTCCCCCCTGGCACAAATCACCCCACTCTCCCCTATAGTGAATGACAGTGAGTGCACTCAGCAGTGAGTGAACAAAATGAGTGAGTGAATTCGGACACTGACATATACACTGAGTTCAAATGTACATCATTGTATTTATTTCTTATACTTTAGTATTTTTAAACTCCAGTACAAGGTAGCGTTTCTGGGTGCATCGCGCCCTCATCCGACCAAATTATCATAACCTACATGTTATATCCGAATATGTAAATCATCCACAGAATTATAATTTCCACTGTGTGCAGTCATCTGAGTTAAAATAATATCACCTCAGTGAATTTAGTAAAAAAAGAATTCTTCAGCTTAATGGCAAAATTCTGTATAAATATAAATAGAGTACATTTTAAAATGTACCTGTATGTGTTGCCTCACTATATGTTATGTTATTTTAATCACATAATGATTTGTGAAAGTAATTTACTACATTCAGCATGAAATAAAACATTGCAGGAGTGAAGGAAGCAGTAAACTCCCAACTCGTATGTCTTCCCCATTCTGGAATATGGGCAATTAACTGTCGAATGTACACTCGAAATTAGAGTGCATTGTGGGTAAGAATGAGTGAACAAAAGTAGGGAACGAGTGGCTCACTCAGAATTCAGACACTCCTACAAAATGGCGGACACCCGAAATAGTGCACTATATAGTGGATGGGGCGGTTTCAGACACAGTGAGTGTTGCACTACCAGGGTTAGTGACTGTGGCACGGTGGAGGGCGGGACCGGCGCGTGATTACGCACGCCCGGTCCCGTATTAGGCTAATTAAGCCATCAAGAGGGATAAAGGCCACTCACAGACGGTGATCGAGAGAGAGAGCTCAATTGCGGACGTCCGTTATCTTATGTGTTTGTCTTTTGAGTTCTTCATTAAACCTTTAGTTTATATGTTAAGCCGGTTTCTCGCCTCTTCCTTGCCCATGAATTTGATCTGTGTTACATTGGTGCCGAAAGCCCGGGGAGGAAGAGGGATACGCCGTAGCGGAGTTCTCACCACTTCTCAGTGGAGCAGCCGCGGCCATCTGCCGGGGGACGGAGGAGCCCAGCCACCTGGACGCGGAGGAACGGCCGCCGACCGCGAGGGGAGGAGAGGCTCCTGGCCGACCGCCTGGAGCGGTTAGGGCCGCTGCCAGGGGCGGGGGAGTCCCCTACTAGAGCTGGAACGCGGCGGGGTTGGAGACTGCCGACCGCGTGCGGGGAGGGGCTCGCCGCCTGGAGCGGGAGAACCGCTGCCAGGGGCGGGGGGAGGCCCCTTCGACACCCCGGGAACGCGGCGGGGCGTTCCGTCCGCCAGGGGCTGAGGACTGCCTCCGATCTGCCCGGAGATGCGCGGCTGTCGTCCTGTAGAGGGTGGAGAAGTGGCTGAGGAACGAGCTACGGCGTATCAGAGAACCGGCGAGTACGTTTTTTGATTACGCACGTCCGGTCCCGTATTAGGCAAATTAAGCCGTCAAGAGGGATAAAGGCTACTCACAGACGGCGATCGAGAGAGAGAGCTCAATTGCGGACGTCCGTTATCTTATGTGTTTGTCTTTTGAGTTCTTCATTAAACCTTTAGTTTATATGTTAAGCCGGTTTCTCGCCTCTTCCTTGCCCATGAATTTGATCTGTGTTACAGTGACCTACGCAGGCTGCATACTCAATGTTTAGAGAGCGGCGGTACTGCTGAACAGAACTAATTATCTAAATACTTATGACACTGAAAACTGTAACTACACTGAAATAAGAATCCAACCAGGACTTTAAAAGCTATGAAACAGCGAAAGTATATTTATTTATATTTCAGCATCATATATAATGTCCCTGTGGGACATTTTCATGTTTTCAGAGTAATAATTACTAGAAAGGATTTCAAACCTCTCTTCTTACTGACAAATTCATCCAGAGAGCCCTTAAAGTGGTAGTTCACCCTAATTTTTTTATTCTCTAATCATTTACTCACCCTCATGGCATCACAGATGTATATAATTTTCTTTCATCTGCTGAAAAAAATAAGATTTTTTGAAGAATTTCTCAGCTCTTTTGGTCCATATGTGTTCCAACATTTTAAAGTCAGCATAAAATGAATCCATAAAATGTGATGTGTGGATGAGAAACAGAGAAACAGATCACTTTCACATTCTTCTTCATGTTTGTCACCCCCTGCTGGGCAGGGAGAATTTTGTCTAGCACAACTACTGGAGTCTTATGGATTACTTTATGCTGCATTTATGTGCTTTTCATCAAAATGTTGGCACCCATTCACTTGAATTGTATGGATCTACAGAGCTGAGATTTTCTTCTAAAAATCATAATATGTGTTTTGCATAAGTAAGGATGTCACACATCTGGAATGGCGTGAGGGTGAGTAAATGAAGAGAGAATTTGCATTTTTAGGCGAACTATCCCTTTAAAGTAATTGCTCAGTCATAATTGAATATTCCATCATCAGTTATGAAGTCAAAAATGATCATTAACATTGCATATATACTGATATATATATATATATATATAAACAAAAACTTTTGTAATTAAATGTGTACATGTCTTTAACGGGTAAAGGTGGGCAAGGAGGAGGTGGGAACCGGCTGAACGGTAAACATAAAGATTGATGATATAAATTAACTTATACTAACATTAACAAACAAAGACACACATGGTGCCTCCAGCTCCCCTTTATCTCACTCTTCCATTGATCAGCTGATTCAGCGCCGGCCATGCAACATCATGGCCCAACCACACCCTCCTTATCACTCTCCTCCCCCACCCGATTCAGGTTGAGGTGCCACTGGTCTGACAAAAGTGATTGTTGTTTAAGCACCTCTAGTGTTTATTCCACCAGGAAATTGACATGTTACATACAACAGGCAACATAAAAATAATTTTGCAGAACTTTTGTTGTAACATGATTCCAGGACAGGTTGTGAATACCACTGGAAAAATATGACAGTCGTCAGAGACAGTAAAAAGGCGACTTTAACCAATCAAATTTAACATCAAACTCACTCACACAATCTCGCTTGATTTCATTCACGCTTGAAAAATTTTACTTTTTACTTTTTAATACTTTTTACTTTAACTCAAGTATGTCTTTGGCATACTTTTAATTTTAATTTTACTCAGTATCCATAATTTCACTTAAGTATAATTTCTGAGTAACTTTTAAACCCCCAAAAGCAGCAAAGATATTTAGAAATAAATTATTTAGTGAAAAAAATCTATTTTGTGTGTGTGTGTGTGTGTTTCTTATGTAAATCTGAAAGAATATTCTTGCTCGTGGTTGTAGCCGATTTCTGATCTGAGAATAAATTTTTTATTCCTGTGTTTTGTGGTGGTGTCATATGGCACTTACCTTTGCATATAGAGACAAACAAAGAAAAAGTGATAAAACCGGCAGTGGAATAGCGCATGACTAAAACTGTTTGTGCTGGTTTCTCTTCTCTTAAGTTCTTCTCCTAAGTTTCTTTTTACTCTCATATATGGGGTGCATTGTCAATTTGAACCTTTGTAACTCAGATATTTGAAGAGTGATTAAACATTAACATGCAGTTTTGAGAAAATTGTGAAATACTATATGGAAGTTTATTCTGTGTGATTCAATTCTCAAGCCTTGAAAAAGTTGACATGTTGGACTGCTCAGATATTCAGAAAGCATTGAAAATGCCAACGAGTCATTGTTTACACTCTTCAGCAGATGAACCTACCAGTAAATGGCTTACTTATTAATGTTATTCATGAATATTTATGCGACAGAGATGTGAAAATGTGGTCTCGTAACTTTCGTTCTAGCAGTTCTATATAGATATCTATGGTGTTGATGTCAAAGTGTAATTAGCTGGCATTTACAGGTTATAGATCTGTCAAAAGACATCATGAGTATTTTAAAGTGTTCAGGTGATGTCATTACTACTGGAAGCAGATTGGGGGAGATTTTAAAACAAGAGTACTTCCTTCATAAATACACAAGATCCTATCTTCAACTCTGGATGTACTGACATGCTGATTTTATGAGCATATAACCGGTACGGGGGGAAGGGTACATTTGTAAACACACATATACAAACACATGTAAAAGTCTATGTTTTATTTTATAATCCATTTACAACCATTTTAATCACATTTAACCCTCTAAAAAATGTATAGTGACCAATTGATTTTAAAAATTACAATTGTAATTTTCTTTAAATATTTTGGGCAATCCGTATGCAAATTGAGGTACACTCACAGAAGTATTGAATAGTTCTCAAGTTATTGTCTCTAGACTCCATAAAGTTCATTTTCTCTGTACAGATCATTTCATTCACCTTCTGTAACACTTTACTCACCAACCTGTTTCCATGTTTGTCTATGTGTTAGATTCGTTTTTATGTTAACATTAGCAATAAAGTCTTGTATGTAATGAAAGATTAATTTGACTGTGGTATATGATGATAAATAATTTAGTTACTTGATTTTTCAAAGATCTGCGCATCTAAACTATATCTAAAATGTATGATATTTTTTTCAAAAGCCATGAGAATAGTATTACTCCAAAAAGTTAATTAATCATAATTACCTTATTAAAGATAATTCCTAAAGATAGTGGTCGAACATGGCTAATTCCATTATAAATGTCCTACATATTTGTCACATATTCCTTGTTGTCTTTTGTTTTTGTGCTTATATGTAGAAATTCTTGTTTAGTATGTGGTATGTGGATTTCATTTTAGAGATGTTCGCTTTTGTGAATCCTCTTAAAGAGTCAGCGCCCACGCCTGCCACGGCCAACGAGCTGGAAGCCTTGTCCATCCCAGAGCCAGCGTTGCCAGCCACGTCCGTCCGGAGGAGGAGGAGAAGAAAGGCTTCTTCTGTTCCTCAGTCTCCGCTTTCCACGGATCCGCCCTCAGAGTCTTCCACGGCTCCGACTTCCACGTTCAACGAGCCAGAGCTCACATCTGCCACGGTCAGCGAGCCAGAGCTCACGCCTGCCACGGTCAGCGAGCCAGCGCCTGTAGCCTCGACCGTCCCCGAGTCAGCGCTCGTATGCCGAAGGAGAAAGAGAAGGAATAAGGCACCTTCTCTCCAGTCTCTGCTAGTGCTCACGACCACTGAGGTCATCCCCGAGCCTTCCAGGGCTCTGCCTCCCGAGCCTTCCAGGGCTCCGCCTCCCGAGTCTTCCACGGCTCCGCCTCCCGTGCCTTTTACGGCTCCGCCTCCCGAGCCCTCCACGACTCCACCTCCCAGGCCCCCTGACCCGGTCCCCGTCCTGTGGCCACCTCCCAGGCCCCCTGACCCAGTCCCCGACCTATGGCTGCCTCCTAGGCCTCCTGGTCCTCTCCCTCTCCACCTCCCATGCTTTTTGATGCAGCCCATCCGCCAGATCTGCTCCCGGACCTTGCCATGTTCCTCTCATCCCCTTGCCCCTTGTGCCCCTTGCCCCCCCCCCCTCCAAACCATATGTTTTCCCCATCACTGCAGGGACAATTTGTTTGTTTTGTTTCTGTGCCTTTGTTTTCTTTGAGGAGCATCTAGAAGGGGGGCTATGTCACGATTCACTGTTGTCTACCCTGTGATTTGCCTCTGTCATCTGTTCCCCATGGACTACACTTCCCATCATCCCTTGCTCTGATCACCTCCAGCTGTTTCCCATTGTTCCTCATCTGTTTTTCATTTCATCATTACCCTTTGTGTATTTTAACCCTGTTGTTCGATCATTCGTTGTCAGTTGTTAGATGTATTCATGTCGTGTTCCAAGCCCTGTTCATGGTTTCCTGTGCTTTTGTTGTTTTTTTGTTTTTTTTCATTAAAGCTGCATTTAGATCCTCACTCCTTGTCTGCGGTATTATACAAATGCACTTGGATTGTTTACCATCCATTGCTTTTGTAAAAGGGGCATAAACACCTATCGGTTTGGAGTGGAACTTCAATCGTTTGCCTTTGAAGGTCTCTGCGTTGTTCTGTCTTTTATGAGCACTTAAGTAAAGCAATTATTCTTAATTTACACTTTACAAATTCATTCTGTTATTAATTTTATCTGACTCCAATCTTATATTAATCCGACTCTAATTTTAGTTGACCTCTAATTTAGATTAAGGCTCTAATTACTTTCTGATCATTCTTTTAATATAACATTCTTAAGAAATTGATTACTCTAAATCCTCTTCTATTCATTGTCCTTTCGATCAATATACATCAAACAGAGTCTTTAAATGGCTTTCTCCTTCCCGGTTATGTCCTGGGTGGTTTCTCCTATATTAAAGTTCCAGTATAATTCAAACTGAGGGTCTTTAAATGGCTTCCTCCTATATTTAAGCTCCAGTAATGATGTAAATCATTTCAGAGGAATACAGAATAAATCAAATAATAACAATTTATTTGCCAGGTAGGATCAAAAATGTAAGTTTTTTTTCAAAGCCAATTTCAAATATGATCAAAATTAAATAAAAGACAAGTCAAAGAAACATACCTGTGCAATGGAAAAAACTACATGCAATGGCAAAGCATGGGAGATCTGGCTACAGACCTTCTGGTACTGGCTCATCTGTGTGAGAGTTATATGATGAAGTTCTTTGACTTTTACGACATCCTGGTGCCAGCCTTACACTTTCTTAAACTGTCTTGGGCTGAATTAAAGCTTTGAAAAGTTTTAAAGATGCTGTATGCAGTAATGTTCAGAATATTTCTTCACATGTTCCTGAAAACTACTGAAAAAACTAGGTAAAACTAACTTTTTGGTGAAACTAGGTAGCAACTGCACGATATAAACACATATAACAGGAAACTAGTGAGCTGAATTATTTTAAAGGGGAAGTATATCCTGACGCTCAGTGCAAGTAGTCATTTAGGGCTTAGATGCAAGTAAGAAAGAGAAATGAAGCGCACGTATCCTAGCGATGCTCAAAAATGAAAAACTTCCTTAAAAATGAAACGTCTGATGAGGAAGACCCAGACAGGTCATCTGCTGAACAAGCTGCATCTTTCGCCATGTTTGCCAGCGGTAATGATAACATTTCCCCCAAGAACCCACTGCAAGATCCGCCCTCACGAAAATCGAGAGTTCATGGCAAATTTGCCTCAAAATTACCGGAGAATTTAAGAGAATTGAGAACAAGGATCACTATTTCAGTAATGATCCAAAATTACACTACAGGTAGAGGCCTGTTTAACCTCCTGAGACCCCTACGTGACTGCTGTGTGAATTTTCCATTTCCGTTTTTGATTTTAAACTAGTAGCCCTTAAGAAAAATGCCAAAAAAATTATATATATATATATATATATATATATATATATATATATATATATATATATATATATATATATATTATTTTTAGACCAAATAGTTTTCCTATAAATGTATGTCTACTTATGTGGACAGCAGGACTAGGTTGTGAAATTTTAAATAATACCAATCTATAGAAAGTCCGATTTTTTTAATCAAATTGTTTATTGTGTTTCCTGGAGTGTTGGTAATTCATGTTTTTGAGATGTTACAGACATTACATCATAAATTCATAATTAATTCAGATTGAAAGTAACGTCCAGCATCATCCAATCACAGTCAACCATGTTCAAATAAAATGATCCATTATAAATGGTGAATCTATGTACTGATGATCATTGTCCCATGTGTGTCAAACATGTTGATCCAAACATCATCTGCAGCCTGAAACTGAACTTTTGATCAGATTTTAGGAGTGAACGCACTTAACTGCATAGAGAGATATAGGATGCTCCCTTGCTCCCTATTTAGTGCATGACTTAACCTCCAGTGTGCTGTCTGTCTGCACTGGTCTCAGAACAGTTATAAGAGAGCTATAGGATGCTCCCTTGCTCCCTATTTAGTGCATGACTTAACCTCCAGTGTGCTGTCTGTCTGCACTGGTCTCAGTACAGTTATAAGAGAGCTATAGGATGCTCCCTTGCTCCCTATTTAGTGCATGAATTAACCTTCAGCTGTCTGTCTGCACTGGTCTAACTTCATATAAAGCAACATCTTCCAGTTTTTGGACACATCCATTAATTCTCAATGTGATGCGAATATCGAATATTTTAAATGAAAATGAGCATACAGTCCACACATGTGGTCATTGTGTTTAACAGCTATAGTATATTTTTAAATATTATAGTATGTTTTTATATCAAAGTACTTATGTGAGTTTCCTGGCCTTCTGTGACCCAAAAAAGAGCATTTGAGGTTACTAAAAGTGTTCTTACTGCAAAAACCACAGAAAGTACCCAGTTGTAACAAAATAAGGGAGGTTATGGATAAGGAGTAAAAACAACAGGTGGTCAAATTAATTAAAAAGATAAACTAAAGCCAAGTTTCTACCAGTATGGTAAATAGTATCCATTGATTACAAAAAAAAACACTGACCTGTAGATCAAGGGTAAAGGATATGTTATGAGGACATGGCTGTTTTTCTCATACAAAGGTGTTTCTTGATTAGGAGTGCACTTTCCATGAACTATGAGATATGTCCAAATAACCAGCTGAATATGAAAGAAATATGTTTTTTTTAAAAATAGATAAACGAGGGATTTTCCACCAATATTTAATTAGCGAAGAACATAAAACATTGGTGGCGAGGGAAAGAATTAAGGGCACTGACCCCATTGGCTGGAGATAATGAGTAGAAAGATAACAAAAAGGTATATAACTGGGAACTTAGGATAATGAAGTCAGAACGGACAGCTGACCGGTCTCATGTGGTTTGTTGGTGTTCAATAAACTACAACTTTGGCATCTGGAACTTGGGACTCCGAGAGTTTTCTTACAACTTATAGAGAATCATCGTGAATATTCCACGACACAGCGTGGTGTTTTGCAATAAATCGCTCACATTTAAAAAAAATGGCATATCAGATTAAACTAGAGACTCTAATCTTTAACAGGTTTCAATGTAAAAACTTAACTGGGTTTCTTACCAGATGTAGTTTTGTTGGCATTTCAACCAAACACAAACTCCTCTGCGCTCACCGCCATGTTGTTTGGTCACATGACTCAAAATGTCAAAACATGTCAAAAGTTTAATGCTTTCCTGACAGTCAGTTTAAATTAAATTAAATTTACATTTAATTTACATTACAAAATACATTGTCCACGCATGTGGACGCAGTGTCGCACAAGGTTAATAAACTAATAGAGCAGCTTAACAGTTTCAAATTGAAAATTGCAGATTGTCATGGTCAGTCCTAAATTTATGGGAGTAATATGATATGACACGAGCAGGAAGTCCAGAAATGACTGCTGGAGATCAACAGCTCTGTGTGTTCCCGGCAGCAGTCCTTCACTGAACCTGGTTGTGGCTGATGCTGCTAAATCCTCTGTGCTTTCTGTGATATTTTTTGACATTCTTCAGCATCTGTATAACAGGTTTAGCTCATCAGTACAATGCTGGTAAATCCTGTAAAGCCATGTGTAGCTCACTGTCAAAACTCTGTCAATAATAAGATGGGAATGTCAGTGTATAAGCATTATGCCACCAGTTGCTGCAAACCGTCAAGGCCTTAACTGCACTTGTGGGGCTTTTCCACTGCATGGTACAACTCGACTCAACTCGACTCTGCTCGGTTTTTGGGAGTTTTCCACTGTGGATAGTACCTGGTACCTGATACTTTTTTAGTACCACCTTGGTCGAGGTTCCAAGTGAGCTGATCCGATACTAAATGTGACATAAAAGTCCTGCAGATCACTGATTGGTCAGGGAGAATCGTCACTACCAGCGTCACTGGATTTCCGACATGCGACATCAACCTGCTAGTTTTAAAGTTAGCAACAGCAATAACAGCATAATTTGTTCAGGGACTTTCAAATTGTGAAAAAAGAGATGGCTGTGTGCAAAACCACGCCTTGGTCAATAAATGAGGTACAGACGTTCCACTTGTTAGCGATGAGAGAAACAAAAAAGTCTCTCAGGAAGTGTCATACATGGCTACCACCGGACCTACCAACAGTGTAGGGAAAAGTAAAAAAAAACTTAAGTGACTACAGAACCATCAAGGAAAAGTGGAAGTTGTTTGACCAAATGGACGCTATCTAGACCGGCGAGCAAGGGGAGGGAGAGTGCCCAGGCCACGATGGAGGATGGTACGTTTTGTTACGTTAACTCTATACTCTTATTGAAAGCTTCACTTTATTTAGTTGATCAGCTACTGAAAGCTTGTTTCTAAAACAACTAGGCCAATTTAACTGTTACACTTGTGTAAAATCAACATGCAACAACTGCTTTATCCAGCACAATGAGCTAGTAGCTAACAGCTAGCAGTCGTGTTATGTTTTGGTCAGTTCATGTCGTGTTTAAGATGATGTCAGGGCAGTAGAGGCGGCGCAACTATGACGACCAGCCTATAATCCCACCCACGTTGAGGTGGCACTAACTACCTGACTAAAACCTGATGGAGGGAACGAGACGTTGTGTCGGTGAGGTGACACTAGGGGTCGCACTTGCAGAGCCCAGACATCTCTGATCTTGAGAAAAGGCCAATGAAAATTCCCGTTTGGAATTTGCATGCCACTCCCCCGGACATGCGGGTATAAAAGGAGTGACGCTGCAAACACACATCAGGTATCGCACTGAGGAGCCGAGCCAAAGTCCCGGCCATTTCAGCTGTTGGTTCAGTGTTGTGGCCGAAGGGACACAAAGTCTCGTTCCCTCCATCAGGGAACGGAGGTTATGTTAGTAATCGAGACGTTCTCTATTTGTCACTCACTCGACGTTGTGTCGGTGAGTTGACACTAGGGGTCCCAATGGAAAGAGCTGAACCGAGTTACGCAGACTGGCGGAGCGAGACGGGCAGACCCCTGTGTGCCTCATAGCCAACGCAGCAAGCTGTCGCATAACTACCCCCAACACACTGGCAGGCATGAAGCGATCCCCTGCACCTAGGGGAACGGCTAACTGCTCAGAAGTATAAGGACTGGCTGGCCCAGCCGGGGCCTTCTCTCTATTGTTCTCCCCTTTTTAAAAAGAGGAGGACACTGCAGAGACCACACCCGGCCCTGAGAGGGGGGGAATACAACACACAGTTTTAACTGGTTAGGAGCGGAAGCACAACGTGTGGAGCGGCGTTGTGGTAGATCCTACCCGAGGGGGGAGGAGTTACTACAAACATGGCGACCAAGGACAGAGGGCTCTCAGCCCAATGAAGACGCGGTTTACCGGCAGGGAAACCATTTTGCGGAATATATATCACACGGGGTTGCCTAGGGGGACAACCGACACATTTGGAGCACTTACCTCAGTATGGGGGCCTGGTGACGCCTGTACCGGGGCGGCAGCAAGCCTCTCCGAAGACTCAATGGCCGCTAGTCTAGGGAGGAAGAACGTCCAGGATTCACACTTCTTGCGAACGCAACTGGGGAAAAAGCGCACGTCTTTGCCTCAAGGGAGGGGAAAGGTGCTATACACTCGGCCAGCTAATCCAAACGTACCTGTTTGTGTCACCTGATAACACACGGGATAAAACTGGCTCAAACCTGAGGTTATAGAACCTTGCAAAGGTGTTAGGTGTTGCCCAGCCCGTGGCTCTACATATGTCTGCTAGAGAGGTGCCATGGGACGTTGCCCACGAAGCCACAACACCCCTGGTAGAATGGGCTCGTAGGCCAGCAGGGGGTGGCAAGTGCTGGCTGTGGTATGCCATAGTGATGGCATCGAAGACCCAGTGGGCGATCCTCTGTTTAGAGACAGCGCTTCCCTTACGCTGTCCACCGAAGCAGACAAAGAGCTGCTCGGAGCTTCCAAAGCTCTGCGTGCGATCCAAATAGATGCAGAGTGCGCACCGGACACAGCAATGCCAAGGCTGGGTCTGCCTCCTGGGGCAGGGCTTGCAGGTTCACCACCTGATCCCTGAAAGGGGTTTTGGGAACCTTGGGCACGTAGCCTGGTCGGGGTCTCAGGATGATGTGAGAGTAAGCCGGACCGAACTCTAGGCACAGTTCACTGACAGAGAATGCCTGCAGGTCACCTACCCTCTTTATGTAAGTGAGAGCTCTGTCAGGAGGGCGGTCTTCAGAGAGAGTGCCATTAGCTCAGCTGACTGAGCTCGAAGGGAGCTCCCTGAAGGCCCTGAAGGACCACGGATAGGTTCCTGAGAGGCGCGAGGAGGTTAAACCCCCCAGGTCGCACCTCATTCCCTCGTGGGACTCTCTCTCTGATGATCAAATCGTGCTTCCCTAAATACTTACCGCCCACTGCATCGTGATGTGCCGATATGGCTACATACACTTTCATGGTGGAGGGGGACAGCCGTGCCTCCAACTTTTCCTACAGAAAGGAAAGCACTGATCCAACTGCGCCTCTCTGGGGGTCTTCACCTCGGTAAGGGTCATTTCAGCAATTTTTCCACATGAACAGTGAATCTGAGATTATTAGATGGCTTTTCTCCACATTTGACAACGGCAAAACAAAATGGTTGAAATGTTTGACTCCGTTTAGATGTATCCAACTAAACTGCTGCCATTCTATCATCTCCACGACACAGATACAGCAGTGATCAACCCTGCACCTCAGACCACACTTGATCCTGAAGAGCGTGTGAATATTAAATGCTACCTGTACTTAATTTGTCTACGGTCCTGTGAATAATTAGACTAGGATTTAACGTTGCATTTTAACATTCGTGTAAAGGCAAATTTCATTGTGTAAGGCCAGAAATTTTAATATAAAAATAATTAAGGGTCTTCCATTGAACTCGTAGGGTACCTCTTAAAGGTAGAATCAGTATCATTTTGTCTTTGTGTCATCTTGGACTTACACTGACACCTAGTGGCTTGGATGCAGCGTCGTATAAAATCAATAGTTTTCAGTTTCAGATGTCATTGTAGAAATGTAGTATTCACAGTCAGTCATGATTACTTCAATCAATGAGTGAAAGTGTCCAATAACAGAGATTAAGCGAGTAGTATTCGGTTGATCATGTGATTTTAACATGGCAGTCCCATGTGTGGACCCCCTCCATGTACAATAAAACAGCTTTTACAGAGAGACAGAGAACAACTTTTAAATATTTGATATTTGTGTGTAATTTTTTAGTTTTTGTCTTGCTGGCTGCATATTCAGTTATGCATTACGGGAGCCCTGCACCGCACCGTTAATTGTATTTTTATATCATTTTTAAAGTCTCTAGTGCCTTCCTGAGCCTATTTCCTACAAAATTTTTTCCCTCTAACATTTTTCTTAACACATTATTTAATAATTTTTTTGCTTGCTAGCTAACAGTTAGCATGCTGTACCAACCTCGGCCACCAGATGATGAATATTGATATTGTGCTTTATTAAATTTGATGGCCCATGTAAATATGCGCTAGATAGACGTCTTTTACCTTTGCGGAGCCTCTGTCTGTGTTTTCAGTGCTGTGATTAAAGGAATGACTCATGTTAGCGTTACCTACAAAGGTACCACGGCAAATTCTCCACTGATAATATCACAAGCAAATGATTTTGCGGGAAAAAAAATTAAAGTTTTGCGGGAATCTTACGGAAAATTGTCCATTGTTGACAGAGGTTCACCACTACTGGTGAAGAGCTGCAAACTTCTGGCAAACATGAAAATGTAAAGATCATTTTCACACAGTTGTTACAGAACCACTAGCACTAATGATCTGCACTGCTCCAATTTATTGCATCTCTGATTCACACGCTATGGAGAAAGTCAAACTGTAGCCCATACATTATATTTAAGAGATGCACATTTCTCATTGCTTTCCTTCATTTCATTTCATCCCTTTTAATCACAGCACAGAAAACACAGCAAGAGGCACCACAACAGTCAAAGATATCTATGTCATGTTTACATGGGGCTTACAAATGGAAAAAGAACAATATAAATAGCAGCATCGATATTCCCAGTGCTGAAGGTCATCAAACAACCAGAAATAACTCCTGTTGCCCCACTTGACAACGAATACCATATGAAACCTGAGGTATATATTCATTTAATTGTAGTATTTCATGTATTAGTAGACTCTAAAATTATTGTTTTGCCAATCTTGCTCAAACATGGTATGTTTCTTTCCTTAATTATTATACTACTATAAACCAACAGATAAAGTACCACCAGGGCTGTAGCAAAGATTTCTGGGCCCCCTGACTATATATTGCTCTGGGCCCTTTAACTATTCAAAAATACAGTTTTGAATTTGTTTTGGGCACCCCTGGACCTTTGGGCCCCTAGAATCTTTACCACCTTTCACTCAACTAGCTATGGCCCTGAGTACCACAGCTGTCATCCAGGGCCGGACTGGGAAGAGAAATCGGCCCAGGATTTTACATAGCAAGTGGCCCAAAAGTTGTTGAGTGGGTGGTGGGGGGTTGAGCCAAAAGGTTCGTTGACCTTTTGTGCATATCGTGGGGCCATTTTGTGGTCCATTCTGCATAACGCGCCGGCTCATTTTAGCTGATTGCGGCCCATTCATCCTGTTTCACGGCCGACCCACTGGTCCCCAAATTGCATTTGCCCACCTGGAAAATGCCCGGTATGCCAGATTACCAGTCCAGCCCTGCTGTCATCCATCACCTTGTAAGCAAAGGATTCCATGCTTACTGATAGTGAACTGAGGTTGGAACTGCATGCTAATTGTTAGCCAGCAAGCAAAAAAAAAAAAAAAAAATGGATAAATAAATTCACATGTGTTGCATCGAGGAATTCAAAAAAAAAAAAAAATAGATATTTTAAGAGAGAGAGAAATATTTTTGGAGAGCAACAAATTGTTAGTGTTTGAGGAGAAAAAAATTTAGTTTTTTTTTTTTTTTTTTTTTTAGAGGGAATTTATTTTTTTTACAGTAAAAAGATGTACAGACACAACATGGCACGGCAATTTTTTATTATTTTTTTCGTCCTTTGCCGATCACATGCCTGAACTTTAAAGCTCAAATAATACACAACAGAAGAATGAATGTAAGCCTTTTTAAACCCTCCAAAAAGTGGCCCCATTCATTTCCATTGTAAGTGCCTCACTGAAAAACATATTTTTTTCTTTTATACAGAGGAGACAGACAAGTCTAAATCATTTTTTGGATAATCAATATTATGCCACAAATGCGGTCAGTTGAGCTTAACATGTATTGAACTCTGAATATTGCTATGAACCAGAATGGTCCGATCCAAATACTACAACGTGCAAAAATACTGACAAGCAGAAAGTGCATCAGTCTTCTGATTGGATTAATAAAGAATTTCACAATGACCCGCAGTCACATATTTGTTTGCTGTTTACACAGTCTGGAGCTGTCAGGGAGTATTGACGCTGACTATCACCCCTGGAGTCCTGAGTTCAAATCCAGGTTGTGCTGAGTGACTCCAGCCAGGTCTCCTAAGCAACCAAATTGGCCCGGTTGCTAGGGAGGGTAGAGTCACATGGGGTAACCTCCTGGTGGTTGCGATTAGTGGTTCTCACTCTCAATGGGGCGAGTGAAGTTGTGTGTGGATCGCGGAGAGTAGCATGAGCCTCCATATGCCGTGAGTCTCTGCAGTGTCATGCACAACGAGTCATGTGATAAGATGCGCGGATTGACGTTCTCAGAAGCGAAGGCAACTGAGACTTTTCCTCCGCCACCTGGATTGAGGCGAGTAACCGCACCACCACGAGGACCTACTAAGCAGTGGGAATTGGGCATTCTAAATTGGGAGAAAAGGGACAAAAAAAAATGAATGCCACTGGAGTTGGTGGATGATGTTAATGCTGATTGTATGTGCTTTTTGGAGCATCAAAAATCGTGTTACCCTCCTCATCCATTATAAGAACCTACTGAGCTGAGATATTTTTCTCCGAGTGTGTTCTGCTAAAGAAAGAAAGTCATACACCTCTGGGACGGCATGAGGGCGAGAAAATTATACATTTTCATTTTTGGGTGATTTATGTAATTTTGTTCTCCAACTGATCTCTAACTTGAAGTTCTTTTAGTGTCCATAATTTCGAGACATCTGATAATATTAGTGATGGTGGTGTCAATTCTGTTTTGTTTATCACTGTGTGTGTCAGATTTTTTTTCTGTTTCTTGAAAGTATTGATTCAGTTACTATCTTCAGGTGACCATCGGTGTGGCGTATAAAGACATGGCACGCTCCGCAGCCGATGACAGCACCAGACTGGGTCACAACTCGCACTCCTGGAGTCTGTACTGGTCCAGCAAAGCGTTCTCTATGTGGCATGCTGGGAAAGAAACTGTACTGGCAGGTCCAAAAGCCAGACGCATCGGGGTGTACCTGGACCAGCAGACCGGTGTACTGGCATTTTACAGAGTCTCCCATAATCAGGCCCAAGAAATATGTAGTGTTCATACACATTTTGATGGACCGCTCTTCCCCAGTTTCCGCTTCTGGTCTGGAGTCGGTTCCTCCATTACTATCTGTGAGCTCCACTAAAGACATCTGAATGATTGTCAGATGCCCACCTCTGAAAGTTAAACTCAGACAGGGGGAAATAATGCCATGTTAAAAATTAGCATTCTGTATACGTCTCTTTTTCACTTTTTTAAAACTATTTAAATAACTTTGTGTGTGTGTGTGTGTGTGTGTGTGTGTGTTGCAATAAAATCATGTGCTTTGCATTGGTATTTTAAGTTTTACTGTAAGGGGCAATATTTGGGCATTCCAAATTGGGGAGAAATAAAAAAATTAAAAACAATAAAACAAAGCTAATTCTTTCTTCCACAAAACACAAACGAAGATATTTTAATTGAGATATGATGTCTGTTTGTCTATATAATGCAAGTGAATGGTGACCAACATTACACGCTCCTAAAAGCAGCATAAAAGTAAACCATAAGACTCCAGTGATTCAATCCATGTCTTTTGAAGAGATCAAATCGATTTTGAATTAGAACAGACCAAAATGTAACAAATATTTTACAATAAATCATGACATCAACAGTCATCACCAGTCGAATCATGGCGATCATGATTTCAAGCTCAAACACACTTCCTAGCACTCTGTGCATGCGTCAAATCGTGTGCCGTGTCCACGCGACTCGTACGCTAGCATGTTTTAAATGCAACTGTTCAGGGTATACAGAGATAATTATAGTCATTTAAGTTGATTAGAAAAGGTATCAGTAGAAAAATGACATAAAAGTTCAAATCTCTGATACTTTGACTAAGTTAGTAAAGTATATAAAAGTATAAAGAAAAGATCCGCA
Source organism: Moxostoma hubbsi (assembly GCA_032164185.1). Lineage (NCBI taxonomy): Eukaryota > Metazoa > Chordata > Actinopteri > Cypriniformes > Catostomidae > Moxostoma > Moxostoma hubbsi. Next base: position 3,697,667 of record JAVLUX010000029.1, read on the forward strand.
GTATCAGTCCCATTGTGTAAATGCAACACAAACCTGTGCGTCGCATGTTTGGGTGCTCAGAACTTTCTGAGGTGAAATCAGTTTTAAATCACTAATGGCCGATTCCACAAATGCATTGCCACTTGCATCCCACTGACTTTACATTAGCCAATATACATCTCAATTTAAATCCCATTTTAGAATAAAGGAAAACTACATTCATGCCAAAATACTTGAAAAACTATCTGCAAAGCTGAAAAACAGCATTTTCCCATGTCCCTCCTCTCGGGACTACACTTTATTTGAAAATAAACATTGAAGTACAAAAATGATTATTCTAATTATTTATTTGATCCCCTCTGCATTATTTTGTAGCTCCATCATTTGTAATATGCATTTGGTCATGAATAATTTATTATTAGTGAGAAAAAAACGTACAGGCTCAATCCTGTTACCTGAACACCTATTAAACACTTGGAATATTCCACAAATAACATGTTCAACAGGAAGTGACATTGTCTTAATTTTCCTGAATGCCAATGGTAATATTACAGGTTAGTTCTCTCATTGTTTTGTATTTTCAGTGATATTGTGATCTTTACAGAGGTGGTCAAATTCTAGATACATTTTATGTGAATCTGCAGAGAAGACCTTGTTCACGGTAGCACCGTCTTTGAAAATGAGGCTGTGAGGGATAGATTGATCTCCTCAATGGCACGGCATAAAGCTGTAAAACGCTCCTAGATCACGTCTAATGTTCTTGGAAAAATGTTTTTTACATTTTTTGCCCATGAAACGATCCAAAAACCCTTTCAATTTCAGTACCGCCCATTGAAGAGACTGTTCAACTATCCCTCACAAATCAAAGATGGCTGTTGCTGTGAATAAAGTCTCAGTGTCCACATGGCATTAGCATAGACACTAGCTGGCCATATTTTGTGTGTTTGCTAATTTTATGCTAAAATCTCAACCTTGTTACTTTCAACCCTGTTACCAGTACTCATTCAAGAGTAACAGTAAAACAAATCTTGATAAGGATTTCTAGTTTGGGCACAAGATGGAGAGTGTGAAAAGAGGGGAAAAGTTCGAGAACACAAACACTGTAATTGAGTAAAAAGAGACAAAGTCTTACACTATGTTCAATCCTGTTAGCCAATATTCAATCATGTTTTTTTCAATCAGGCATTTAACCCTGTTATTTCATTGTTTTATCACAAAATGAAAAATAAATCACTCCTGGTTTTAAATCACATTTGGTCCATTTTTTACGATAATAAAATGCTATACAAATTTGGATAGAATTGGGCTTCTGGGCTCTATTAAAATAACAAAAACAAAAAAACAACAACTTCAAAAGCCTTAATGACACCACAATCGTGGAATCACCCTAATAATACAAAATAAATCATGTAATTAATTTTTCAGTTTTTTTCTTTATTGGCTGAAACACAACCCCAAAGTTTGATTTTGTTGTATGTATGGGTCATCTGGACAGTTGTCAGTGCCTTCTTGACCAGTCCAGTCCTTCCACAATAATGGAAAGATGATTGTGTGCAACCGAGTGGATGGAGGGATCACTCCGAGACTCAGTCAATGGATCTTCTCCACGTGAGTGATAATGTGAAGCTGTAGAGCTGTTCTTGGTCTCTGGATCTGTTGTTTTGAAGAGTACCCATGATGCTCTTTGTAATGCACTACACTAGGAGGCATATCATCCATTCTTATCTTGTTTTTAAATGCACTGCTCCAAAGATGTGTAGGACATCCATTCGATGGTCTTTTTTTTATACTGCACTTCATCCATCTATGGCCCTCCAGTGTTGAATCTTCAGTGTTCAACGGTCATCAGACTGGATGGTATATACAGTACACCTCTTTTTTGAAATGCACCTCTTTTTTATAGGCTGCACATGCTCCATCCATGTCTTTTTTTAAATCCACTGGAGTGGAGATTTACATCCAGTCGTTGCTCTCTTTTATACTAAACTTCATCCATCCATGACAATCCTGTGTTGAGTCTTCAGTGGTCTTCAGACTGGATGGTATGTATGTGTCCAACCTTTGGGAAGAAACAGCAGTAGAATTCTTAACATTGACTGGCTTCACTCGTCTGCTTCATCTTTACTCAACACAATTTGCACAGGTTTGATTCTTGACACAACTGTTTTGTGCATTCGCCCCTGACAGTCAGTGAACCAGAACATTCAAATGACCTTTATTAACTTCAATACTGTTCAACAGCTGTTATGTTTCAATGCATATTTTTAAATGTCACAACACATAAAATCAAAGATGGATGAAAGAACTGCTTAGGCTCTAAAAATAATGATTATAAATGTGGTTTTCTACCCTTTCTGTTACACTACCTCTAACATAGATGAAGCAAATCCCCTGCTTTCCTACAGCTCAGATGTATGAAACCATTCATGCTGTAGAAGCTGCTCTAACGTTGGCCGTTTCTCTGGATCACGTGTCAGGCACTGGCCAATCAAATCCTTGCATGCTGTACAGATTTTCAGGAGAGAGCTGGTTAGTTATAGTGACACAAGTGTTGACATGAATCACATATTTCAGAAGCTATTTTCCTTCAAGTGAGGTACATATTGTTTAATGAAATGTATGACGCACTTTGGGGCCGATCAGGAGTGGACTGGCCAGTGGGAGAACTGAGCGTGCTGGTGGGTCGGCTGCGAAACGGGCCGAATGGTCCGAAATAAGCTGAAATAAGCCTCCGCATTATGCAGAACGGACCACAAAACAGCACCGCGATATGCAGAACACGCTCAACAACCACCCTGCTCAACTTATGGGCCAGTTGCTATGTAAAATACCGGGCCGATTTCTCTTGCCAGTCCAGCCCTGCTCAGTTGTAAACAGCGCGTCAGTTCTCGCGTGAACATGCCAACGCCAATACGTGTGACCTCAGCCCTCTCATGAATGCGCATACCGCTGCTTAATGGAAGTGATTATTTATAGTTAAAAAGTACATGGTAAGACATTCATTACCACTGAGTTGGTGGATGACATTAATGCGGAAAATAAAACCATGTTACCATTCACATCCATTATAAGAACCTACTGAGCCGAGATATTTTTCTATTTGTCTTCAAATGTGTTCTGCTGAAGACAGGAAGTCATATACATATGGGGTGGCATGAGCGAGAGTACATTTTTTGGGTGAACTATCCCTTTCAATGAGGATTCATTATATATATATATAAATTAAATGTTAAAAATTATTCATGCCCCCTGATTCTGTAATGGGGAATTTTTGTAGCACTTCAGCTGATGTTTGACTTCACTGAAAGTTTCTTGTGTCGCTCCACACTCCAGCTCAGTAGGTGGCAGTAATGCACCATAAGTTTGATTGGCAACCGCCAAGATTAGTTCACCTCATGAATCTTCTCGTCCATGTCGTTCATTCTTTTGTCACGTGACAGCAATATCATATACGCTATGCGTTGCTCACACAGGAAACAGAAATGATTAGTTCACCTTTCGAGTCATCAGGTCAGAGTCGTTCATTCTTTTGTCACATGACAGCCATATAGAAGATTCCAGATGTAAACTAATCATTTCTGTTTCCAGTACAACACCTATGCGGTTTTCACGTAACAAACAAACAGAGGTTGCGCTTGGGCGGCCAACACAAAATGAACGGATCACTCTCTGAGACTACTCGTTCTTCTGAGTCACATAAAAGATTTGTTCAAAATGAACGAATCATTCATGAACGACCCATCACTAGCAGCCAAGAGGATGCCACTCGAAGGGTCGTTGCAAACATAAGAAAGGACATTTTTTTCACAAATGGCCCTTTCAGAAGACTTTTAGTGAAGGGTACATTTAAACTGTAACACCATGCTCCCTTCAGAGTGCCCAAATCAAGAGTTATGTCTTTCAACAGTAGGGCATAGGGATGATCACTTTCGACTGGAATTTGCCTGTGACAGCGCTATGGATCATGTCAAAAGTTTTAACTAAATAGTTTATAAATCATCAACAATGGTGTTGATGTTAAAGTTGTTGTGTTCAGTCAATAGCTGTACATAACTTTCAGTGATGTAATTAAATATGCCAGACAGCTAGTGGCTTCTGAGCCTCATTACCAGATTCCATGACAGTAGGGCTGCCAGCTAATGATTTCTGTGACTGTAGGATTCAAAAAGCAAAATACACAGAGACATTGATTTCATTTTCATGAGAATTTTACCGTTATGGCATGTTCTTTTCTGACCATTTAATAAATAAAGGTGTCTCATCCATTCATTAAATATATTAATCAATTAATTCATATACATTTTTTTTACTGTTGTAATTTTGTGTGTGTGTGTGTGTGTGTATGTATATACAGGTGCTGGTCATATAATTAGAATATCATCAATAAGTTGATTTATTTCAGTAATTCCATTCAAAAAGTGAAACTTGGATATTATATTCATTCATTACACACAGACTGATATATTTCCTCACTGTTCCTCACAAGATCCTCTATGTTAAACACATAGTGGTGAACAGCTTATGAAACAAAATTCAAAAAAATGCTGAATATTGAAATTTCATTTTACTTCTACACGGCTATAAAACACCCTTTTTTTTGAGAGTTGTGATCCTGTTTCGCACATAGTTTTTCGCTCCTTCAATGCATCTGGCTCTGCTTCAATGCATTTTTCACAAGTCTTGCTTACCAGGAACTTTGCATGTCTTGATGAACCTCATCATGTGCCTTTCTATTGCTTTTACCTCACTGTCCTCCCATTTTCTCTTTGGAGCCTTTAAAGAACCTGAAAAAAATAAGGAAATAAAGTTTTAAATCGGAGCCAATCATGATTTATTCTAATCTGTATATTATTAGCAAATTTGAAAAGCCCTCAGATGCTTACATTTACAGGGATGCCAACTGCTTATATTTCAGGAAAATTCCCAGCTTTGAAACCAAAATCAGTCACCTACATGATGTTGTGTGTTTGGAAGAGTGTGTGTCGAGTGATGATGGGGGCCAAATGACCAATGGCAATCAGTAATATTTGTGCTATTCTTTGACAATCTGACAGGAGTGAGGCAGTTTTCGATAAACAGCTGAGAATAAGGTGAGGCTGCCTATGATTACATAATAGTATTAACACAATAATGTGAACCTTCTGCTAAAGGTCCTGTTTCTGTCCTGGTAATGTTGTAATTAAAAATGACAAACAAAATGATCACGTTACCGTAAAGGATTAATTAGTAACTTCCGAGTTGGCATCCCTGATTGTTGCCTTTAATGTTAAAGTAATTCTTGGTGATTAAATGATGGGTTAAATCTTTGCTTACTTTGATCCTTTTGTGATCCAGACAGTTGAGCCGTCTCTTCTGGGGCTGCTGACTGAGATGGGTCGCTACAATCCTCCTCTTCACTTGACATATCATTAACGAGGGGTTCAAATTGTTCTAAAGAAACCATTGACAAATAAAAATATTATATCATCATAGTATATTTTTCATAACATACTTTCAAATATAATATTTTTCTTACATTTTCTATGTCAAAACACTTGCATTGACAAAAATATTAGCATAGACAAATGCAAGCATGCTCATACTATTTGGGTCGATTTCAATCTCATCAAGCGTCTTTCCTCTGAAGTCTGAGAGTGTTTCCTTCTCCATTGCTAACAAGACCGTGCTCATCTTTGCCAGCTGCAGCGTCCCCTCCGGTAAACGATAATATTGTCTGTGGATTCTGATATCATGACCGAGGAAATTTGTGCTTCTTCTCCAGATGTGCATGCAGAACTTTGACATCTTGAGTGAAAGGAATGATCTGTGGGGTATTCCACTTGGCTTCTTTTAAAGTAGTTAAAGCACCAGCAGAAATGTATTCGTTCCATCTTGCCCGGTGTATTTTTCTGAAGTCTCGAGCACGTTGATGGTCTCCGTACATCATGGCATTGCTCTCAACAATACTACAGATCTTGTTTAAAGAATGACCAAGTTTGAGAGCTAGAGAGGGAATGCGGTAGCAGTTTTTCTCTTCATCATAGCCAGATACAACTTTAACAGCTTAAATGACTTGTTTGAAATTTGCTGGTATGATGAAGTCCAACATAGATCGTAGCGGAGTAATCTTCCTTGCTTCAAGAAGAAGTCTGCCAACTTCTCTCATCTTCTGTCTGATGTAGTCATGTTTATTAACATCAGATCCCATCCTATTAAACATGTGCTCTCCCAGTTGCATGATGCAGCAGTCAGAGTGAACAACACGGGAAACTTCATCATAGTTCATAATGGAAAGTATTTTCTTTAAACCTTTGCTCACCTCTATGCCAACTGGAGTTTTCAGAGCGCAAAGTGATCGGACTCTTTTCCTGCCCTGGGATTCATCATATTTAGGTTTCAGAGGACAGTTTTTTAAATGTTTCCAAAGGCTACGCTTGTTGTAAAGCCTTTGGCAGTAAATACAGTGAATGAAATCCTTGGATTTTTTGCCCTCTTTTGGACGGTAGCAGGCAACCATCTCTCCATGTCCATTTCTTGCCACATCTGTGTTGTGGGCAAAGTTGCCCCTTTTTCTAAGGAGGTTTAACTGGATTTGCCTCTCTTTAGAATGTTTTGGAAACGCAACTGCCTTTGCAACCTCCACTTCATTGCGATGGACAAATTCAAGGTGTCTTGCCATTTTTGAATACTACTGCTTCTTATATGACTTGCGATCCTGCACAGGTGATGGAATTGATTGAATAAAAGACCTATCATCAGAAGAGGGGTCTGTCTCTCTGGTTTTGCATTGCACTTGAGCATTTGGTGATGGTGTTGTCACGCCTGTGTCTGATGAACTGCTTGTATCTTATATTAAGTTGGATTTTTCAGAGAACTTTTGACCATACCTTTTCCAGAAGTCTTTTCATTAGCTTCATCTAAGCTACTTTCAGCCATGCCATATCCAGAAGCAGTATCATCGGAGTCGTCTGAGCTGCTCTTGGGTACATAGTCAACATCGTTGTAGTCTGTAACATCTGAATCACCGAGGGCTTTCCATGAGTACTGAAAGAGAGAATAACACTTACTGAAATTGTACATCCTTATTTTCATCAACTAAATGTTTTAGTGCTCAAATAAGTGGGAGTGAACTTTTAAATAAGAGGATAAGTAGTTAGTAGTCTATGGGGGGCATAATGTGGTTTCTGTAATTCTAATTAGCATTGTACTGTAGTTACTTAAGCAAGTCACTCTTTCAGGTTATCATACAAGCATTCAAAATGCTGCATAGCATGTCACGTACCTCTCACACCATTTCTCTAATCATTTAAAATGCCCTTGTTTGGCAAGTTTGAAGTGCACAAAAATTAAATCAAATAATTACGGTTGTTATGTAATAATTGTGGCAGGCCTACACAGAGATATTAAGACTGGGTGGTCGTTTCATCTCCACGATATACTGTAGATTTTTTATATTGTTAATATCATTGTATGTAAATATCTAATGCTTCACCTGGTTACACTGATAGTAAGACAGACAAACATGCAGAAAGATGAACACACAAAATGCGGGACAGCTTTGAATTGGATCATTCGCAAGAGGAATTTATTTTTATATAAAAAGGTGCCGTTTTCTCATGTTCACTAGGGCTGGTTTATAGGATGATTTAATTGTATGTCGATGAACAGAGCTGGGAAGTTGCCAAATATTTTAAACAGTATCCCATTTACCATGATTTTAAAAGGTGCTAATCGAAAATTAAACAATTAAAATCATTACGGATTTTAGAGACAGGCTGTGTCAATTTTCATTGCTCTGTTGTCGACACGTTCTCTAAATAGAATCAGGCAAGAATCTCTTACATCAACAGAAGATCACTTTTGCACTGATATTCCTGGACAAATTGAAAACAGATACTAAGGATGTCCACAAAATATGTACATGCCCACAGTAAGCATTGTCCTGCATAAAGACATTGGAGTAAATTGGTATTTTCATCTTACCGCCTAGTGGACCTGTCTCACTGAACATACACTCGACTGACCGAGGAAACTGATTGCCTTTTTCATTTTGTGCTGGTTCTGCATAGCGGCTGAAGTTTGTTTTGGGTAGTATCATTTCTTCGGGACAGCTTGTGGATTAATCTGCTTGTTTTTGGTGTTTGTGGAATATTTCTTACAGGACATTGGAGTGAGTTTGATTGCACGATGAACTGAACGGCCGTTTTTTGTTTTGTTTTTTTGTGCAGGTTCCGCTAGCGTCTGGAGCTTGTTTTGTGCAGGCACAGACCTTCAAGACAATTAAGTGGATGAATCTACACTTTTTTTGTGTTTATTCCACTTATGGGCTCGAGTTCCTTTTATAGATGATCTTCTGTTGTGTAATTCTGTATTACAAATTTTTGTGTAGAAGCACCGGACTTGAGCAATCTGATGGCAAGTTTGTCACGGGGACTATCGTAGGCGTACATGGACTGTTTGAGTTTAGAGGGATGGACGCCAATTAGCGATGTCGTGCGCGGGGTTAATGCACACGTTTTTCTTTTTTTTTGCTGGTGAAAGTTCGGGGGTTGTTGCACCAATGTGGAATGTGGTCTTTATAATGTCATTTTTGACAAAATAATTTCTCTACTAGGTTAAAATGTCAAATGTTAATATGAGTGGATTGTCTCTCTCCACATGGAATGTGAATGGGTTTGGACACCCCATAAAAAGAAGGAAGCTTATTTATTTTTAAAAAAAACTTAATAGGACATAGTGTTTCTTAAAAAATGCATCTTTCCCTGCAGGAAGCTGAAAATTTTGTGAAGATATGGAGTGGACATGTTTTCTTTAGTGCTGGCTCAAGTAAGAGCAGGGGAGTCATTACACTGATAAGTAAACATCTACAATTCAAATGTCTCAAACAGATTAAAGATAAATTAGGAAAGTCATTATTGTTCTAGCAGAAATTCAGGGGCAAAGGTTGATTTTGGCTAATATTTATGCGCCTAATGTTGATGATCAGGGCTATTTTATAGATCTTGAAGGGATGTTGCAAGCCGCTGGCACCCCTCATGATATAATATTGGGAGGAGACTTTAATTGATGGATTCAGTCCTTGATCATAGTGAAGCAAAAGTGTGTAAGTCCCCGAGAGCAATATCGACGCGTCACAGGATGTGTACAAATCTTGGTCTTACAGATATTTGGAGACTTTTGAACCCATATGGTAGGGACTATACATTTTTTCCATCAGTCCATAAGATTTATTCTAGAATAGATTTTTAAATCCCTCATTTCATCTGTTGTTGATTGCTCAATTGGAAACATCTTAGTCTTAGATCACGCTCTGGTGAGTATAAAGGTGTTGCCACATACAGAGAAAAAAAAAAAAAAGAATATAGTTGGTGTTTTAAATGTTTCCCTTTTGCAAAATTCTGAATTCCAACAAATTTTAAAGTCCGAAGTATTTTCTGTGGGTGTGGCTTGGGAGGCACTTAAGGCAGTTCTTAGGGGCTGGATCATACAGTATGCCTCATTCATCAAAAAATCCAAAGCATGAGAACTCCTGGAGTTGGAAGGGAATATTAAAAGTGCCGAGGCAGAGCTGAAGTGCTGAATATCGTCTGATGCCTCAGAGAATTTACCCGATTGAAATACAGATATAATACTATTTTGTCATACTTTGAGTTGGGGGACAAAGCAGGGAAGCTTTCGGCTAGATATATAAAGCAGAGAGTCTTTTTCAAACATTCCCTAAATGAAATCTGCTGGTTGTGAAATATTTACCTCATTGATATTAATAATGATTTTAAAGAAATCTATCTTGATCTTCATAGTTCCACGTTTTCATCTACTGATGAAGACATTAGAAATTTTGTGGAACCATTAGATCTCCTTAAACTGACGACTGAGCAAAAAAATTGTATTGATCCTGAGATAAACTTGGAGGAGCTTGGTGAGGCAATTAATGTCTTACCTACAGGCAAGACTCCGGGGTCTAAATTCTACAGAGTTAACTGGTTTAAATCTAAAGCTTTGACTCTGACAGCATACTGCCCGTTAACAGCTTTTCATCCGGGCACCTTTCAGTGGCCCAAACAGGGCATTAAGTATGTGGATATTTTATTCCCAGCAAATTTATGTGATTCAGTTAATTCAGAGTTAATTTTGACCCTTTAATAAAAATGTTTCAGCGATGTGGGCAGGTGGGCTTCACTACATTTATCTATGACTGGAAAGGTTAGTTATAAAAATGAATTGTACATAATTGTTAAAAGTTCTTTAAATTGAGTTCTATTTCATTTTTAGGCGGCAGTAACTGCATTAACCAAGCATAAAACAAACACAAATTCATGTGCATGTACCAGAAGCTAAACTGGTATGGCGACATCCACAGATTATCTACTAAATGTGTATACCCACCTCCCTTAATGAGACAGGCTCAGGTTCCTGTGATAAGCCAATCCCTGCGGTGGATGCAGCACAGGGCAAAGGTGATGAGGATGGCGGCACATTAGGTGGTGAATGTGATGGTGTATCAGATGTGCATACTTCAGTGGGTGACTGGGACAGCTTGAAAACATAATCAGAAGTAAAATCATATGGACTAAATGAAAAGCTCAAAAGTACCAAAAAAGCATCTGTAAAGAAATTGAGGTGTTAATTATTTGCGACGCAAGTGATGCGTCTGTGTTCATATACATTACTCACCGAGCAATCTTTTTGTGACAGCTGTTTAGTGAACTGATCATGCAATAGCTTGAGATGTTGCTTTTCACTCTCATTCCTCTCAGTCTCTGCTCTTTTAAAGCGATTATAACAATCTTCATGATGTTGTCACAACTTTGACGTTCTTGATTGAAACCGCTGCTGTAGATATAAAAGAGGTATTTAGCTTAACCCAAGAGTAAAATATACATTGTCAATGTTAAAAGCTGTGGCACCTAAATACAGGTGCTGGTCATATAATTAGAATATCATCAAAAAGTTGATTTATTTCAGTAATTCCATTCAAAAAGTGAAACTTGGATATTATATTCATTCATTACACACAGACTGATATATTTCAAATGTTTATTTCATTTAATTGTGATGATTAAATCTGACAACTAATGAAAATCCCAAATTCAGTATCTCCGAAAATTAGAATATTACTTAAGACCAATAAAAAAAAAGGATTTTTAGAAATGTTGGCCAACTGAAAAGTATGAATATGAAAAATATGAGCATGTACAGCACTCAATACTTAGTTGGGGCTCCTTTTGCCTGAATTACTGCAGCAATGCGGCGTGGCATGGAGTCGATCAGTCTGTGGCACTGCTCAGGTGTTATGAGAGCCCAGGTTGCTCTGATAGTGGCCTTCAGCTCTTCTGCATTGTTGTGTCTGGCGTATCGCATCTTCCTCTTCACAATACCCCATAGATTTTCTATAGGGTTAAGGTCAGGCGAGTTTGCTGGCCAATTAAGAACAGGGATACCATGGTCCTTAAACCAGGTACTGGTAGCTTTGGCACTGTGTGCAGGTGCCAAGTCCTGTTGGAAAATGAAATCTGCATCTCCATAAAATTGGTCAGCAGCAGGAAGCATGAAGTGCTCTAAAACTTTCTGGTAGACGGCTGCGTTGACCTTGGACCTCAGAAAACACAGTGGACCAACACCAGCAGATGACATGACACCCTAAACCATCACTGTCTGCGGAAACTTTACACTGGACTTCAAGCAACGTGGATTCTGTGCCTCTCCTCTCTTCCTCCAGACTCTGGGACCTTGATTTCCAAAGGAAATGCAAAATTTACTTTCATCAGAGAACATAACTTTGGACCACTCAGCAGCAGTCCAGTCCTTTTTGTCTTTAGCCCAGGCGAGACGCATCTGACGCTGTGTCTTGTTCAAGAGTGGCTTGACACAAGGAATGCGACAGCTGAAACCCATGTCTTGCATACGTCTGTGCGTGGTGGTTCTTGAAGCACTGACTCCAGCTGCAGTCCACTCTTTGTGAATCTCCCCCACATTTTTGAATGGGTTATGTTTCACAATCCTCTCCAGGGTGCGGTTATACCTATTGCTTGTACACTTTTTTCTACCACATCTTTTTCTTCCCTTCACCTCTCTATTAATGTGCTTGGGCACAGAGCTCTGTGAACAGCCAGCCTCTTTAGCAATGACCTTTAGTGTCTTGCCCTCCTTGTGCAAGATGTCAATGGTCGTCTTTTGGACAGCTGTCAAGTCAGCAGTCTTCCCCATGATTGTGTAGCCTACAGAACTAGACTGAGAGACCATTTAAAGGCCTTTGCAGGTGTTTTGAGTTAATTAGCTGATTAGAGTGTGGCACCAGGTGTCTTCAATATTGAACCTTTTCACAATATTCTAATTTTCTGAGATACTGATTTTGGGGTTTTCATTAGTTGTCAGTTATAATCATCAAAATTAAAAGGAATGAACACTTGAAATATATCAGTCTGTGTGGAATGAATGTATACATTATACAAGTTTCACTTTTTGAATGGAATCACTGAAATAAATCAACTTTTTGATGATATTCTAATTATATGACCAGCACCTGTATATTAAAGCATCACTGAGGTGAGCCAAAAGGTAAGAAGAATGTTTTGCTCAATTTAATGAAGTTGTTTTATTAAGTAAGCACTGCTCTGGTATAGTTGAGGGCAAATCAAAGAAATTTTGCACAATAAATGTAACTTGCAATCAACTTTGAGTCACTCTAAAAATAAACTTCTATACAAATCTTTTGTATTGAATTCTAGGCAGACACAGTGACAATGGGTCTCAGTTTGAAACTTAAATCGTAATTTAATGTTGCACTATCACTAAACCGCAAAGCAAAGTCTGAAGTAAAGCATCGTACACTCCCTTTATCTGTTGCTGGTTTGATTGATTGATGAGGAGGAGGAGTGTATGTTTGTTTGAGGAGAGGACTCGCTTGTGGTAAAGACAAACAATTTCACATAATGGAAATATACACCTTTAATTCATACTTGAAACACACGCACCTTCAGCTCCAGCTCTCTGTGAACGAACCTGATGGAAGCGCACCAACCTCTCCACAATAAACTCCACACTTCTTTCAAGTGATTATAAAATGCTCTAGTGACAACTTGGTGGGTCGTGTTTTTCGGTTTCAATGTTGTCAACGCTTTCCATTATCGATAATTTTCTATTTTATTGATTAGTTGAAACCTTCCAGTCTGTATGATGTTTTGACCGTTTTGACTATGGTGCATAGAAAATAATTATATTTCATGTATTATGAAAACACTTCTAATTTGTCAGTAAATTACAAAAAACACCTGTCAAAGGATGTCCATACAATGCAAGTAAACAGCAACGCAAAGTTGATGGTTCAAAAGGTACAATTAGGCAACATAAAAGTTGTCCACACAACTCCAATCGATTAGTTAATGTCTTCTTAAACTAAACAATAGGTGTTTGCGTGACATAAAAGTACCCTCGTCCACCCCATCTCCTCTTCTCTCACATCAAAATCCTCTGACATCTTTCTTTCAAATAGTTTTGGACTGTTTTAGTTTGTAAATGGGGCTTGGTCTGTGTACTTTCCGATCGTCCGCTGTATCACGTCTCACTTGACATGTTAACACACTTACATTAAGCTTTGTGGAAGGGAAGAATGTGAATATAAGATTTATCATAACTTTTTAATTCTGTTATTTTCTTACAAACATCATTCATTTAGCTTGGGAAGACATTAATGGCCGGACTGCAGTTGTGTCGATTACTTTGGGACTATCAAAGTTTGGTACCTGTTGACTTGCATTGTACGGACCTACAGAGCTGAGATATTCTTCTAAAAATCTTTATTTGTGTTCTGCTGAAGAAAGAAAGTAATATTCATCTGTGATGGCATGTATATAATGAAAGAATTCTTATTTTAAGGTGCACTATTCCTTTAAGAGTTAGTAATATTGTTTTAATGCATTGTAAAATCCGGCCTCTAAGCTTCAAAATGACCCATTTTGTCATTACAAGGAGTGAAGCAGAATTAACTGTACTTACCGATTTCTGTGGGCCCAAACGGCTGACCGATTTTTTTTATCACTGGATTCTGTTGACGCTTCATTCAAAGACTGGAGAAATATGAGAGCACAAAACACATTAGCAATTAATGACAGGAAAAAGGCATCATAAATTGCTGCTTATGAATTCTAGCATTTTCTTTATGGTACCTTGGCTCTCCACGGCCAGTCCGAGTCTCCATAGTTTTAAGTGATTTCTTCGCCTGGTAAAATGTCTCGTACAGCAAATAGAAAAAGATGAGGCTTTTTCTTCACTTCAATAGTTCTCATTTTGCAAGTAGGATTTCTGTGCTCATCGTTGACTAGTCTTCCTTGGATGCATCCATACTATATAAACACACACACATACCACTAAAATGTATGCAAGACATATACAGAAGTGTTTTTCACTTCTACTGTCAGTTTCTAAAAAATTAAGTATTAAAAGGCACAGTTCACCCACAAAAATAATTCTCTCATCATTTACTCACACTCATATGACTTTCTGTCTTCTTTGGAATGAATTTATGACGTGTTTTGTCCTTATAATGTAAGCCAATGGAGTCCAAAGCTTTCAAGCTCAAAAAGGTCATAAAGGCAGCATAAAGGAAAAACATACAGGTGCACCTCAAAAAAACAGAATATCGTGGAAAATTCATTCAAAAAGTGGAACTTTCATATATTCTAGATTCATTACAAATAAATTTAAATATTTCAAGCCTTTTTTTTTTTTTTGCAATCTTGATGATTGCTGCTTACAGCTCATAGAAATAAAAAATCCAGTATCTCAAGATATTAGAATAAAGAATTTATAATACAGAAATATTGACCTGAGAAGAGTTCTAATCAGCTAATTAACTCAAAACACCTGCAAAGGTTTCCTGAACCTTTAATCTCAGTCTGGTTCAGTACACACAACCACAATCATGGGGAAGACTGCTGACTTGACAGTTGTCCAGAAGACACTCATTGACATCCTCCACTAGGAGGGTAAGCTACAGAAGGTCATTGCTGAAAGAGTGCTGAATCAAAGCATATTAATGGAAAGTTGACCAGCCTTGAGAGGACTATTCAAGAACTTGGTGGAGCTTCACAAGGAGTGGACTGAGGCTGGAGTCAGTGCATCAAGAGCCACCACACAAAGACATGCCCTGGAAATGGGCTACAAGTGTCCCATTCTAAGTGTCAAGCCACTCCTGAACCAGATACAACGTCAGAAGTGTCTTACCTGGGCTAAGGAGAAGAACTGGACTGTTGCTCAGTGGAGAGATACAGAATCCAAGTTGCTTGAAGTCCAGTGTGAAGTTTCCACAGTCAGTGATGATTTGAGGTGCCATGTCATCTGCTGGTGTTAGTCCACTGGTGTTGGTTCAGCCATCTACCAGGATATTTTAGAGCAATTCATGCTTCCATCTGCTGACAAGCTTTTTGGAGATGCTGATTTCCTTTTCCAGCAGGACTTGGCACCTGCCCACAGAGCCAGAACTACAAGTAACTGGTTTTCAAACAATGGTATTACTGTGCTGTGCCCAACAATACAGATGAGCTGAAGGCCGCTATCAAAGCATCCTGGGCTTCCATAACACCTCAGCAGTGCCACAGGCAGATTGTCTCCACGCCACATTGATGCAATAATTTGTGCAAAAAGAGCCCCGACCAAGTATTGAGTGCATAAATTAACATACTTTTCAGAAGGTTGACATTACTGAATTATAAATTCTTTCTTCTAATATTTTTATACTGGATTTTTTTATTTCCATGAGCTGTAAGCCATAATCATCAACATTTAAACCAACAACAAAAAAAAAAAAAACATTTTGTGTGTATTAAATATATGAAAGTTCCAATTTTTGAACTTTTCCATGATATTCACATTTTTTGAGATGCACCTGTACCTCTCATGTTTAGTCCATGTCTTCTGAAGTGATACAGTTTTGTGTGAGAATTCAACCCAAATATGTCATTATTCTCTATAAATCCTTCACTGTAGTTCATGAGAGAAGCTGGTTTACGGTTCTTTGCACTTGACACATGTGCAGAGCACTGTACACTTCAAATGTGAAAGGAGTTATTCGTGAATAAAGATTTATAGGGAATGAGGACTTAAATTGACTGTCAGATAGAATAAGTAAATGATGATAGAATGATCATTATTGGAAAAATTAGCCCTTTTACTCTCTTGAAGAAAAAGATCTCGTTGAGCTTCCCGGCAACATCAAGTCGACAGTTCTTGATGTACTTACCACCAATATTTTCCATGCCACTGAAAATTAAACAAGAATGTGCTCTCAGTTTCAGTGTAGTTTTTAGTTCGTTCAAGACTCTCCTTTGAACTCAGATGTTCACCTCTGTATTCAAGAACAAAGTCTCCTCTGCAGAAAGAATCAGTGGTGAAAATGCAGAAAAAATATTATTTTGATTACTGTGTCTGCAATCTCATTTAAAAAGTCAAATGGAAATAACTGAAATCTACAAACACTTTTACTAATTCAACAGTTCGGCTGTAATGCAAAAGTAATCCAAAGCATTTATATTTGAATTGTCTTGCCTTTATATTTGCTGATGTACTGCTCTTGAAGACCAGGCTTGTGAGTTTCACATATGATGTTCTCTTCAGCATCCTGCTGAGGTCTTTTACGGATAGCCAGCATGCTGAATTCTACACATAAGGCAATTTTCTTAAGAGAAAAAAAATTATTATATAAGATTAATGGAATAAACAAGCATAAATACAATGTTAAAAATATCTTAGAAATAACTGTTCACCGAAAAAAAATGAGGCTCCACTGGGTTTATAAATGAAATAATGACAGAATGTAGATTTACATTGGGGTTTAATCCCACTGGTCACAACTGTGATCACACATTGGTTCCATGTTTGTGGAGTATTACAGTAAGAGTCAGGTATAAATAATGATATACACCAAACTATTTCATTTCTACTTTACCACAGAAAGACAATGTCCTCAAAGAAAAATATGTCAAAATACAAATAGCAAATGTGGTACCTTAGGTAGGCCCTACTGCTATTAATGCATTTCTAAGATTTACACTGAATTATATCCATCAATACAAAAATGTGACTAGTGCCAAAGCACAAACTTAATTGGTTTAATTGTTTAATCATCAACTTTGTAATTAAACAGGTTAAACTGACAATTGACATGAAGAACACAAGTGAATGCACAAGTGAACGCTAAACATCGATATATTAGTCAAGAATCTCTTATTTTATATTTTTATGACAAGACATCTTACCTTTTCTTCCTTAATGAGCGTGTTAAGTGTTGTCGTTCGCGGGAAAATCTGTATTCGCTCCATTAGACGTCATTGTCACGTGTCTGAACTCACGGGAAAACTAGGTTTGTCATGTGTTAAACTCCCAATGACACATTTTCATACTAACAATTTCTGCCATATACGATAGATATAGTATGTTTAGTCTTGTAGGATGCCTTTCTGAAATTAAACGTTTAGACAAATATTCTGATAACGTCTTTTTTTTTAGTACAGATGTTGTCAACTAGACAATGTATTGTTATAGTGCAAACACAGGACATTTAAATGCTAAAAATGCATAATCTCATGTTCTCATGAAAACTGACACTCTACCTTTCGTTTAGTTGAAATAACACCACATATCAAATGTCTTTCAAAACAGAATGAATCTCATCGCGTTACTGTGTAGTGACGTCATTGCATCTCACGGTCAGCGCGAGAGCGCCCATCCCCCCCTCTCAAGACTTTTCCGCGGGCAAATCAAGAGCTTCTGAGTGAAAGCAGAGTGGGGGAGGGGGTTATTTGAGGTGTCTCCAAATGTACGCTTCACTTGCAATCTTATATTCTCTTCATTCTAATAAATCAATGGCATTTCACATTAAATAAAAAGTTAGAAAGGTTGCTATGTCCAGTAACATTTCTTTTTAATTGCTTTATATACACAATAATTTAAATGATCAATATTCTTTTTGAACATATTTACTTTATCTCTTTTTTGAGCATTTCTACTTTTCTTTCTTTCCATTTTTTGAGCATATGTATTTTGTATATATTTTTGCTCTGGATAGGCAGCAGTGATCAGGTGTGTGGGGGAAGGGCAGCATATATTGACCTGTATCTGATACTGCTTACACCGCACAAGCATATACCTATCTTACATCATCTTGATTTCTGATTCCCTTAAATACCATTATTGTAAGAAACTATGTACTATATGTATTATATAAACACGATTTAATATAGTGCACTGTTACAGGTGGTGGGGGACGGGCAGTCAGCCTGTTAAACTCACACAATGAGTTATACACTAACATGATAATTTCTCCTAAAAATCATCTTATGAAATTTTTTTTGGAGAAAACGGGATTAAACCGTGTTTACATTACAAATGAAATAATATAATTATTCTCTACTTTTGATGTCAAAGCATGAGTCATGCACACGGCACGTGCATACGTGATGTGTAAACTGGGTAAAAATCTACCCCTGCCTACCTGTTTATTCTTATGCTTTTAATGACCTTTCAACAATAAAGCAACGCAGCTTATTGCATTTACATGACCACACACATTGTTGGCTTATTGAGCATAATTGGTGCAAGAATATGCATGATGGATGGAACAATGATGTGTGATATTTTCTCTAAAAATCTTCTTAAAATAAAGGTGGTTAGAGGTGGCTTTTCACCCCACATGTTGAGTAAAAGGCCAAGGGGCTATAGTGGTACACTACCATTCAAAAGTTTGGGATCACTAAGACAGTTTTGCTCTTATATATACTGTATATGTATGTTTTTTCCATCAGGGATCCATTCAATTGCTCAAAACTACAACTAAAATCATTAGCAATGTTGACAATTTAATAGTATTTAAAATAGCTGTTTTATATTAGTATCAATTTGATTGATTTATTTTACCCATGATGGCAAATCCCCATTTCAAATCAAATCAATCAAATCAAATCACTTTATTGTCACACTACTGTGTACACGAGTGCAACAGCAGGTGAAATTCTTGTGTGCAGTTCCGAGCAACATTGCAGTTATGACAGTGACGAGACATAAACCACTTTACAATAACAACATATTTACACAACACAATTTACATAACAAATGTACACATACTTACACAACAATTTACATATCAAATGTACACAATACACACAATGTAGAATACACATACACTAGATAAGGGTATAAATATATATATACACTAACTGAATTGGGAGCGAGAATATATTGACAGAATGAGGATTAATAAAGTGCAGTGCTGATTGTTGATCGTGAGAGATCATGTGTTCAAAAGTCTTATTGTTTGGGGGAAGAAGCTGTCATGTAGTCGGGTGGTGCGGGTCCTGATGCTGCGATACCGCCTGCCTGATGGAAGCAGTGAGAGCAGCCCATGACTCGGGTGACTGGAGTCTTTGATAATCCTCCGAGCTTTATTCACACACCGTCAGTGTTCACATTCACATTTCCAGCAGTTACTACTCTAGTCTACTATAAGTTATAAATCCTGTCACCTCATCCTTGAGAAATCTATAGTACTCAGAAAACTTATTATTAGATCAGTTGAAAACAGTTGTGCTCTGAAATGATATTCGAGTCCACGGGAATTCACCACTGTCATTATAACCGGAGTTGACCCCCCCCCCCCCCCCCCAGTGCTAATACTAAGGAAGCGCTCTGTGAACAGTATGGGGCTAACGCTCACCCAGAAGGACTGTTTATTGTCACCTGAGATTTCCAGGTGCTATGTCTTACCACGGCTGATGTGAGGAAAACTCTATGTAGAGTCAATCCACGGAAGGCTGCTGGACCAGACAATATTCCTGGCAGAGTGCTCAGAGGATGTGCAGACCAGCTGGCAGATGATCTTACCAACATCTTCAACATCTCTCTGAGCAGCGCCGTCGTTCCAACATCCTTCAAGGCCACCACCATCGTCCCATCACCGAAGAATTCTTCAGTGTCCTGCCTCAATGACTACTGTCCCATTGCACTCACACCAATCATCATGAATTGCTTTGAGAGGCTCGTCATGAGGCACATCAAGACCCAGCTGTCCCCCTCACTAGACCCACGGCAGTTTGCGTATCGTCCAAACCGTTCAACAGACGATGCCATCGCCACCACCCTCCATCTGGCCCTCACCCACCTAGATAAAAAAGACTCAGTCAGTCCGGATCAGGAACAGCATCTCTACCACCACCACACTGAGCACTGGGGCCCCCCAGGGCTGTGTGCTCAGTCCACTGCTGTTCTCTTTGCTGACTCACAAATGTGCAGCAATGCACAGCTCGAAGCACATCATCAAGTTCGCCGATGACACGATCGTGGTGGGTCTCATCAGCAAGAACGACGAGTCAGCATACAGAGAGGAGGCACGGTGACTAACAGACTGGTGTAGAGCCAATGACCTGTCTCTGAATGTGGACAAAACAAAAGAGATGTTTGTTGGCTTCAGGAGAGCACAGAGTGAACACTCTCCGCTGAACATTGACGGCTCCTCTGTGGAGATCGTCTAGAGCACCAAATTCCTTGGTGTTCACTGGCAGAGAACGTCACCTGGTCCCTCAACACCAGCTCTATTACAAAGAAAGCCCAGCAGCATCTCTACTTTCTTCGAAGGCTGAGGAAAGCACATCTCCCACACCCATCCTCACTACATTCTATAGAGGGACTATTGAGAGTATCCTGAGCAGCTGCATCACTCCCTGGTTTGGGACTTGCACCGTTTCGGACTGCAAAGCCCTGAGAAGATCATCGGGGTCACACTGCATCCGCAAAACCACCAGCATTGTGGACGACCCCACACACCCCGCACACAAACTCTTTACCCTCTTGCCGTCTGGCAAGAGATACCGAAGCATTCGGGCACTCACGGCCAGACTGTGTAACAGCTTCTTCCCCCAAGCCATCAGAATCCTCAATACTCAGACTGGACTGACACGCATACACTCATGTACACCATCCAACTTTGCACATGTCCAGAGTTGCACTTAATTCATTGTCACTTTATACCTGGCTGCTACCTCAATAACTGCTATGTCCATCGAACACTATTTCATAGTATGTTATGTTTACATTCTGCATTTTTATTAACTGTCATCTTTTTGCAATACTCTGATTACAAATGTGTACTGGTCGGTGCTGCAGTGTCTCTAACTGTGCCTAATGTCCTGTTCCTTTTAGTAATTATTGTACTGTCCCGTACGTTTTGCACACGTTTGCATGTGCACTTTATATAGGTATGTTATTTAGTCTGTGTAGTCTCATGTGGTTCTGTGTTTGTTCTATGTTGTTTTATGTAGCACTATGGTCCTGGAGGAACGTTGTCTCGTTTTGCTGTGTACTGTACTAACTGTATATGGTTGAACGACAATAAAACCACTTGACTTGACCTGAACATCAGTGTATATGTCACTTTTTTTTTATTTACTGCGAGCCACTTTGCATACCCTGGACATTGGTTTGAAAACTGTCTAAAAAGAAACACATTTATCAAGATAGTCAGTCTATTTTTCTTTTGGAAGATGAAGGCTATTCCATGCACCACTACTTTAAAGAATAAAACAATCTGAATTAACAGAGAAATGGACAAGCCAGATGCACACCAACTAGTAGACAAGTCCATCAGACTCTCTAGATAACTCTGCACAAATCCTAGACCTGTACATGCAAATACCAGTTTTATTCTGCAACATTTAGAAGAGAAGAATTTTAGGTAGACTTTAAAGAAAAAAGTGCCTGACACTGGCAAATAGGAAAAAAGATAGAACATGCAATTAAAATAATGAACTGATAAATGATTCATTCATTCAAATGTCTCTATTCTATACAAAGTTTGAGATGTTGAGCTGTTGTTAAACGTTTGACGATAAGGTCAGTGAAAGGTGTTCACTTGAAGATCTAGAATAAACTGACTGCTAGAATGCCTGAGCTGTCAATGCTGCAAGTGTAGGATTCTTGAACACATCATTTATTTAAATTAAATAAGTCATTTTTAACAATATCAATGTCTTTACTGCATTTCTTGATAAATTTAAAGCATCTTTGATGAATAAAAGTATAATTTACTTACAAAAACATACAAAGTTCATAGTGATCCCAAACTTTTGAATAGTAGTTTATGTGTATACGTGTATCTAGTGATCTATACTTATACAGTATATGCATACTTAGTGATATTGCACAATTGGTCAATGTATTCAAGTACTTTTAAAAACTTTTTTTAATTTCATTTTTTATTGTTTTTTTTTTTTTTTTTTTGCCTGCATTAAATAAATATTCAAAATAACCACTCAAGCAAAGGGTGCAACATTTCCTGTTAATTTCCACGTTTGGCTTCAATAACATCTGAAGTATTCTATTAAAACTCTTAATAATTTAACTACATTGTACATCATTAATCTAAAATGTTGCCACAGGCATTTCACAAATGATTTGAACATTGATTATGATTTGAACAGTCAATATTGACAGGCTTTGCACATCATTCAGAATAAATGTATTACCTCTCAGTTATGAAAAGCAATTCATTGTCAGTCAGGCACTCTGCACCTTCTCCCCTGCCAACAGTTTTGGTGACTTTTAGCTCCTGCGACAGGGGGACTTTTTACCCCCACCCAGATAGCAAAATCTTCTGGGCCTTTTCTGGATTCTTCTGGCATTTGTTTGGTTTGTGTACGATGTTGGCAAATGGATGGCAACCATGAAGAGTTCCGGAATCGGTGGTGGCGCAGCTGAGGTGGTGGAGGGAGGGGCATTATTTTATGGCTCTCTTCTGGCAAATATGAAACATGCCAGATTCAACGTATTTTTCATTTGCTGTTGTGGGAGTGATTGTGAAATGACTTAAACAAGTATTTCCTCTCCAGTTTTATCATAAGATATATATATATATAGCCTCTAATGGACAAGGTTGTCTTTGTCATAACTTTATGAAATTACATGAAGTTACACAATTTAGTTTAATAATAAATTAATTTTACTGAAATCGTATTTAAAATGTATGTAAAGGTAGGGTCTGACCATAATTAACTTGACATAATAAAATAAAAAATGATACATGATATGAACTTATTAAAACATTTGTGATGTACCCTTTGACCTTGCCATTTCAAACGAAGTCGGACAATTATCATCCTCAGTACCTGAACCGCGCTGAGGTAAAGTGTGTTGCTTAAGCTGAACTATGCTTTATTTTTAGTAATTCCATTAACTATCGTGCAAATAGCCAGTTACCTAATTATATTTTCTGTTGTATATTGTAGGTGGTAAGTTCCATGTAAACTGAATTTATATGAGATGAGAAGCATTAAACTGTCCCGTTTTTGAATAGTTGTACCAGACCTTAGCGTCAGCACTTAACGTTACTTTAGCAGCTAGGTTTAGCATGTTCACCAAACCGAGCCCGTTTCTCTGACCAAACCAAATGTTCCTGTACATTTCCTGACAGAGATTTCAGCGGTGACTATCAAGAGCCAAGTAAAAGTAAGTTGTGTTCTGTATGTTTTTAACTCTTGTTCTACGTTGCATTTTTTTTTTTTTGCGTAGGCTATGTAACTTAAACGTCTTTTATCTGCTAAGTAGATTTTTTTTTTCGCAACCCTAACGTTAACGTGCCCTCATGAGCACTAGGCAGATTGTCATGGCAGTTTTAGATTACAGGAATTTGATGAGAAAATTGCAAATGGCGTAACGTTATGGATAGGCAGTTTATTGGTATTATAATAGCATATGCACATTTTTAGGGTATTCAATGGTTGTTTGAAGAAATCCGTATAAAAGCCACTACTTCGTGTCTATTTACACCGCATGGCGTGGTCAAGATGGCACCTGCAAGAGGCAGACATTTTCCCACTGCATTCTGCCTACTAGTGTACATGAGTGAGCCAATCACATCGGTGTATCTGATATAGGCGGTATAAGATAGCTAAACCGATTCGCAGGGAGATTGATTGACAGGTGATCTGACCAATCATACTTCGCCATCCGCAATTTTGTCCGACAAAGCAGTCAGAAGAGTTAGTAGATTAACATGGGAGGATTTGAACTTGAAACACGGAATGTACTGACGCCTTTCTGTCAGCGTGTTGTCAGTCTCCTCTCTGCTCCGCAATGTATTTTTCCCTGCCTGAGAACATGGTGTGGTGTGAGAGTGGCGTAGCTTGTCAGACATAGTGACCGTAACTAAGGGGGGCGGGTCTTTGCGAACGGTCAATTGACCGTTTTGTGGCTCTTTAATGTGTCTGACAGATCGCTGTAGAGCCTCAGTTAAAGCTGCTCGTGAGCCGATCATCTCTTCCTTCTAGTTTATTTATAGCATCAAATAAACATGAATGAACATAAGAAGGAATGTTGTTTTAATCGCAGAAAGGCGTCAGTACACTACGTTTTTCAAGATCAAATCCTCCCATGTTAATCTACTAACTCTCCTGACTGCTTTGTCAGACAAAATGGCGGTCTCTGAAGATGATGAGGAAGATGATGATGAGGAGGATGATGAGATTTTTCCTCCTTTAGATTTGTCCACTCTCCACAGTCTGACTGGGCTGTTGAGTATGGTGTATCATTAGTGGCATTGTCTGCTCTTCTGTGCATGCTTAGAGTCCATCACCCCTTTCTTCCAAAGGATGGGAGAACCCTTTTAAAAACGGCAACCAAGTACACTCTGGAAAGGTTGGCTGGTGGGCTGTTTTTCTATTTTGGTATTTTGAACATGTTTCGCAAAACATTTGAGTATTTGTCGTCCAAATTTCCAGATAGAAATGTGTTTATGTTGCAGCTTAATTTTGATGGATTGCCGCTGTTTAAGAGCTCGTCGACTCAGTTCTGGCCAGTGTTAGGCATGTTGCATCACAAAGATTATGTTTCCAGCAGGCCACTGTTAATTGCTTTGTTCTGTGTTGAGACTAAACCCACTTCATTGCAAGAGTATCTTGGTGCCCTTGTTCAAGAATTGACAATGCTGAGAGAGGGATTTGTCATAGGCTCAAAAACCTTGTTTCTGAAGGTAAGTTCGGTCATTTGTGATGCTCCTGCAAGAGCCTTTATCAAACAGGTGAAAGGTCATTTAGGTTATGCAGGATGTGATAAGTGTTTACAGCCAGGTGTTTATGCTCGTCACCGCATGACATTCCCAGAGGTAAGTGCTGCTGATAGGACTGATGAGTCATTTGCGAGGGGCACAGATGAGGAACATCACATAGCAGTTTCCCCTCTACTTGAAACGGGTATCGGTATGGTCAGTCAGTTTCCTCACGATTATATACATTT
The DNA here is from genome assembly GCA_032164185.1 of Moxostoma hubbsi. NCBI lineage: Eukaryota > Metazoa > Chordata > Actinopteri > Cypriniformes > Catostomidae > Moxostoma > Moxostoma hubbsi. Next base: position 3,722,897 of record JAVLUX010000029.1, read on the forward strand.
GGTTTGTTTGGGAGTAATGAGGAGGCTCTTAGATTTGTGGTTTGGCAGTTCTGGCCCTCTTCGGTGTCATCGTTTGGGTCGTGACATGCAGGAGATCTCTGAAAAGCTGTTAAGTTTGAAGGCATTCGTCCCAGTTGAATTTGCTAGGAAGCCAAGGAGTCTGGCAGAAAGACTAAGGTGGAAGGCAACTGAACTCAGGCAGTTCCTTCTGTACACCGGTCCTCTTGTTCTTAGGGGTGTGTTACCTGAGGAAATATATAACAACTTCATGCTGCTGTCAGTTGCCATCTCGATTTTAGCCAATCCCCGCCTTTGTTCAGCTCTGAATGGTTTTGCAAAAAGGTTACTTGTGTCATTTGTGGAGCACTTCAGTAAATTGTATGGTCCTGAGTTTGTTGTCTACAATATACATGGGTTGATTCATCTTAGTGATGATGTAAAGATTCATGGTCATTTAGATGTGATCTCTGGGTTTCCATTTGAAAATTACCTGTGTACATTAAAAAAAATGATCAGCAAACCACACAGCCCTCTAACTCAGGTGATCCGTAGAGTGTCTGAAGTTCACAACCAAAAACATAGCGTTGATGTTAAGTGGCCAAAAATGCAAGTAAATATAGAGCATAGAAATGGGCCTGTACCAGACTTATTTGAAGGGGATGTTCTACAATTCAGAGAACTGGTAGTGAATGATGTGCACGTCAGAATTACAGAAGGAGACAATTGTGTTAGAATCAATCAGATTGTTGCTTTGGTGGAAAATATTATTGTCTATAAAGACCAGGAGTACATCATCTACCGTGAATTTGCAAAGATGGAGACATTCTTTCATTACCCAGTTGATTCTCAAGAAGTAGGAGTTTTTGTAGTGTCAAATTTGTCTTCAGATTTAAAATGTACAAGGCTGAATGACGTATTAAAATATTTCAGGATGCCATTTGGGGAACAGGGCAGTTTTGTTGTCTTTCCCCTTTTACATCTGAAATAACTTCATTCCCCCCCAACCCTCAGTGTATTTCATAGTGAGCTTCATTAAGACAAATGAAGTGGAGGTGGTGCCAGCTGTGTGGGTAGAAGGAGAGGTTTGTAAATGGCCTAACTACAAACTCGATGCCATGTTGAAGGCCATCAAGAACTGTGAGATGCCTAAGGAGACCTGGACAAGTTATGACATCAGGGTTCTTTACAAAGCAAGTGAGTGTTCACTTTAATCCATTATTCATGGTTCAAGACTAAATCAATCCACCTTTTTTATGTATTTCTTAAAATGTAAATGTAACGGTAACACTTTATTTGAAGGTGTCTACATAAGACTGTGCCTTATTAGCATGACGCACATCATGAACATTAATGACACTTTTATGTTTATGGCTGGTGTCATTAAGTGTATTTATTTGTTTTTTGTAATGTAAAGTTGACACTGGGATGCAGACATTACAAGAACCAAATGATGTAATATATAACAATCATGATTAATACCAGTTTGGGTAAAGCTTTGTTTTTCACTTGGTTCCCATTCTTGACAGGTAGCTTTAGTGAGGCAAGGTTGAAACTTCACCAGGCAGAAGATGACACAGACCTCCAGTCAGAAGCAGAGGAGGGGAGGCCAGAAAAAAGAAAAACCAGGTATGTCGCAAATCTGCTGAATCCAGGATAATGTGTGTTGCACTCAGATTTTGCTCAGTTTGTCTACATAATGTATGTCTAAACTAAGGCTTTTTAAAACGATTTAAGCATTAAGTTGCCAAATTTCTGTAAGAAGTAGCACTGAATAAAATAGTATGTGGGGTAGTTGGTGAGAAGCCGTAACTGTGGGATTTAATTTACTTTAAAACCTCAGTTTTATAGAGTTTCATTCATAGATGGGTCTCTTCATAGTAGGCAGTGTAATCGGGCCTTACATGGCTGTAGGGTTGAAAATAATTTTAGTTATTTTTCTCTCTCCAAAGACCAAACCAGCGCTTCCTCTCGAGTCAGGAGGAGTCTGATGAGGAGCCTGTGAAGCGCAAACCAGTCCTCCCTAAGGTGCCCTCCATTCCACCTCTGCCGTCACTGTTGCGTGACGCCATTTCCTCATCAGATGAAATATCTCCGTCAGCTAGTCAACTTGCCTCTCTGCAGCCGTTTCACGCCCTTGGACCTCCTGAGTCGTCCTACCATCTTGCCTCTCAGCCGTCTCGCAACCATGGAACTCCAGAGCCATCCTACCATCTTCCCTCTCAATCGTCTCGCCACCATGGAACTCCAGAGCCATCCTACCATCTTCCCTCTCAGCCGTCTTGCCACCATGGAACTCCTGAGCCATCCTACCATCTTCCCTCTCAGCCATCTCGCCACCATGGAACTCCTGAGCCATTCCATCTTGCCCCTCATGCTGCTTCTGAGATGGACCTGCACTCTGGTGAGACCTTATGCTCTATTCCCATTTACAATACATTTCTATGTTATAGCTAGCAAGGACTGAACAGTTTTTAAAATGTTCTGGTTTCAGCATTACTACGAGAGATCATTGCCAAGCAGGAGGTGATGTGTGATATGCAAAGAAATCTGCTGCAGATTGTTCAGGATCTCTCTTCTACACCTACACCACATGGACACCACATGGACGGAAGTTTTCTGCCGTTGAGGGATGCTGAGGCTCTTTTGGCGCTGGACCGCGTTAAGGCAAAGCCAGAGAAGAGAAAGGACTTGGTAATAATTACTTTCATCAATAGTATTTGGACCAGATTTTTTTCTGAACTTTTTTTCTTTGCATTTTTTTTTCTCCGCAATGAACATTCATATTTTCTAAACTTTTATTTTTCCAGGTGCTGACACTGGTCCTTGCTGGGGGCGTGAACCTCAAGGACACTGTGTGGAGGGTCATGAAGATGCTTCTTCAGAACGACTTGGCCTGCAAAATGAATTGGACAGGCCTCCATGGCAAAACATCATTCCAGGGCCTAGAAGTCAAGAATGTTATTACAAGTAAAAGTGTTGATTAGATGTACCAGGCAACATTTTTAGGTTCATTTACCAGCTTCGTAGTCACTTCGATGAGCTGCCACCCCTCAATACAGGGTGAATAAAGGCTCTTGGCCGCTCCAGTGTAGTGGCCACCATTTTTAGAGGCAAATTCTTTGTTTGTATGTAAACAAAGGGCATAAACGCAGAGAAATGTCTTTGTTTTTCAAAATAACCATGTATGTGTGAAAGGGGTGTTAGTCTATCGTTCGTGGTCAGACTACACATTATGATATAGTCTGGCTTGTCAGGCTATGTATACACCTCTTTTGTAAGGTCTGTGCCTGTTTAACTCCATAGTGGTAAAGAAACTGTATGAACAAATTATGCTGTCCCTTTCCCTTCAGTCTGTCACACAAAGTCAACAGAAGAATGGGACTTAACTTAAAGGCCTAAATGAAATTTAAGTTTAAATGACATTGCCTGTCTTTACTTTGTCTTTACAAAGTCTTAAATTTAAACTCTGAAACCTCCCATGATATCTTTAATTGTTTGTTTCTAGAAGCCATTCGGAGAAATCCTGGATGCAGAGAATCCACGAACCAGGAGGTGGAGCAATGGTTGAGGCGTTGGTTGTATTTGGCTGGCGATCGAGAGGGGGGTAGGAGGAGGAGAAGCACAGTCCTCCACCACCAGCCACCCACCAACACATAACGTCAGGCACACACCAACACACAACGTCAGGCACACACCAACACACAACGTCAGGCACACACACACATACATTCCACTTTGGCCCGTTTCTGGCCACACTTTAACATACACTACTGTTCATAAGTTTGTGGTCTTTCATGGTTTACACAACTAAGTGTGATTTCTAAAGTGTGATTTCTAAAACCAAGCTTTGTATCATAAATGTTTTTACATTTTATTTGTATAAAAAAATTAATTGTAAATGTTTACCTATTTAGGTCATATGTTTATGTTGACTGAAAATAAACACTAATTTTCAGCAGTTATGGTTTCCTGGTTTGATTTCTCTTTGAATTGCATGGTTGCTGTTGGGTGCAGATATTGAATATGGGCCAAATTAGTTATTTTAATATAATCTGGCAGAGTTGTGGCCTGTGCTCGGGAGACATCTGGCTTTTCAATGGCGATATTATGGCATGAATATGGGCCAATTTAGGGTCTTCTGGCTCTCGTCTGGTAAGGCATTGGCATTTCTCTGGCAGCTTTCTGGCGTGCTTTTGGCAAAACTGTCTGGGCCGGTTTTGGCCCTGCATTCCTGGCGGTATGATTGCCAAAACTAAGAACAGTGTTTCGGCCATAAAAGGCCCGGAACAATTTTGCTATCTGGGCAGTACTATCCTTGCTCATATTCAATGTTTATTGAAAAACTTTTCATTTAATCACCTTCAACACAACTTTTTTTGTCTCAAAATACATTTTCTACATCAATTTGCAGCATTTTTAAACATTATATTGATTGATTTTTACACATTTTCACTAAATTATATTAGCTACATTACAATAATAATAACAATAAAAATAACAAAGCAGCCAAGTATGCCAACAAGAACAACAGGGAAATAAACTGTTAAATAAGAATTGTGTTTAAAGTTAAGGTTCTCCTTGTAAAAAAAGTAGGGCTGGCAATAAATAAATACAAATAAATAATCTTTTATCTTTTAAGGGTTAGGAATAAGAAATCATTTGAGATTTGCTTCAAGACAGTAAATGGATCTCCATGTCTTTTAATATAATTATAGTGTATATATATATAATAAGTGTTAATGAAAAATATAATAAAGCGTTGTGCTGTTCATTTTTCGTCTCTACTGCTCTCATTGAGGAGGGGGAGGGGTGCGGTTCTCCCGCTCTGCTGAAAGATACCAAAATAATCCAAGTGGGGAAAACAATGTTTAAAAAGATCACTAATAAAATCAAGCGATTTAGATTTTTAACACATCCTTTATATGCATGTTTTCATTGAATACATCCAGGTGCATATACATACTTTTAAAAACATTAATTATTTTAATATTTGTCCCCCTCTCTGGGAAGACAATGATTGCAAAGACACGTGATTTATGTGTCAATCACCTTCACTATTTCAAATAAATTTCATTCATATATACTTAATAAACTAATATCTAAATTACAATACAATCCAATTGACTGTCCTGCATCGTTCGCGCCGCCTCCGTCTCTGTAATTCTCGGTAACTCCCGGTAATTGGGGGTGGGTTCAGCGCCGGTAGTGAAGCGGCATAATAAGTGCCAGAACTCTCGCAGAAGAGGAAGTTAAAACTCCCTTACCACCAGATTTCTTTGCATTCCCTGACTAAAGTGGTGCTTGATTGCACCGAATTGTATTGCCAAACACCAAGTTGTATGCTTCGTACAAATCACACACTACATTGAAGGCCATTATTGGCATTTCACCACATGGTGCCATTACCTTTTGTTTCTGGGCTGTATGCAGAATCTTTGAGAGACTGGGAGTTTTTCCAACTTTCTGGAATTTTCAAATGCCTCACCTCAGACATGGCCATTGTGGTTGATAAGGCGTTGCTGGTGGATGACCTCGTCCCATGCAAGGTTTACCGACCTGCCTATCGGTCAAAGAATTCCCAAATGTGTAGAGAGGATGTCCAGCAGACAGAGTATTTTGCCAGCTTGAGAGTACATGTTGAGAGTTGCATTTGGAGGATAAAGAAGAACAAACTCTTTGACAAAACCCTACCATTGTCAGTATGTGGGAGTACTGACCAGCTATTTAGTGTCACTTGCTTCCTGGTCAACTACTATAATGGACGTCCGGTAAAGGCATGGACAGTCAAAAAATGCTGAGTGTAAACAATGAAACACTAATGTTCAACACAAGAGTTATTTTATCCCAAAGTAAAAGCAATAGAATTATCTCATCATTTACTCACACTCATGTCAAGTCGTGTGACTTTCTTTCTTCCACAAAACACAAACGAAGATATTTTAATTGAGGAAAATGATTATTCTAATTATTTATTTGATCCCCTCTGCATTATTTTGTAGCTCCATCATTTGTAATATGCATTTGGTCATGAATAATTTATTATTAGTGAGAAAAAAAACGTACAGGCTCAATCCTGTTACCTGAACACCTATTAAACACTTGGAATATTCCACAAATAACATGTTCAACAGGAAGTGACATCGTCTTAATTTTCCTGAATGCCAATGGTAATATTAAAGGTTAGTTCTCTCATTGTTTTGTATTTTCAGTGATATTGTGATCTTTACAGAGGTGGTCAAATTCTAGATACATTTTATGTGAATCTGCAGAGAAGACCTTGTTCACGGTAGCACCGTCTTTGAAAATGAGGCTGTGAGGGATAGATTGATCTCCTCAATGGCATGGCATAAAGCTGTAAAACGCTCCTAGATCACGTCTAATGTTCTTGGAAAAATGTTTTTTCAATTTTTTGCCCATGAAACGATCCAAAAACCCTTTCAATTTCAGTACCGCCCATTGAAGAGACTGTTCAACTATCCCTCACAAATCAAAGATGGCTGTTGCTGTGAATAAAGTCTCAGTGTCCACATGGCATTAGCATAGACACTAGCTGGCCATATTTTGTGTGTTTGCTAATTTTATGCTAAAATCTCAACCTTGTTACTTTCAACCCTGTTACCAGTACTCATTCAAGAGTAACAGTAAAACAAATCTTGATAAGGATTTCTAGTTTGGGCACAAGATGGAGAGTGTGAAAAGAGGGGAAAAGTTCGAGAACACAAACACTGTAATTGAGTAAAAAGAGACAAAGTCTTACACTATGTTCAATCCTGTTAGCCAATATTCAATCATGTTTTATCAATCAGGCATTTAACCCTGTTATTTCATTGTTTTATCACAAAATGAAAAATAAATCACTCCTGGTTTTAAATCACATTTGGTCCATTTTTTACTATAATAAAATGCTATACAAATTTGGATAGAATTGGGCTTCTGGGCTCTATTAAAATAACAAAAACAAAAAAACAACAACTTGACAAGCCTTAATGACACCACAATCGTGGAATCACCCTAATAATACAAAATAAATCATGTAATGAATTTTTCAGTTTTTTTCTTTATTGGCTGAAACACAACCCCAAAGTTTGATTTTGTTGTATGTATGGGTCATCTGGACAGTTGTCAGTGCCTTCTTGACCAGTCCAGTCCTTCCACAATAATGGAAAGATGATTGTGTGCAACCGAGTGGATGGAGGGATCACTCCGAGACTCAGTCAATGGATCTTCTCCACGTGAGTGATAATGTGAAGCTGTAGAGCTGTTCTTGGTCTCTGGATCTGTTGTTTTGAAGAGTACCCATGATGCTCTTTGTAATGCACTACACTAGGAGGCATATCATCCATTCTTATCTTGTTTTTAAATGCACTGCTCCAAAGATGTGTAGGACATCCATTCGATGGTCTTTTTTTTATACTGCACTTCATCCATCTATGGCCCTCCAGTGTTGAATCTTCAGTGTTCAACGGTCATCAGACTGGATGGTATATACAGTACACCTCTTTTTTGAAATGCACCTCTTTTTTATAGGCTGCACATGCTCCATCCATGTCTTTTTTTAAATCCACTGGAGTGGAGATTTACATCCAGTCGTTGCTCTCTTTTATACTAGACTTCATCCATCCATGACAATCCTGTGTTGAGTCTTCAGTGGTCTTCAGACTGGATGGTATGTATGTGTCCAACCTTTGGGAAGAAACAGCAGTAGAATTCTTAACATTGACTGGCTTCACTCGTCTACTTCATCTTTACTCAACACAATTTGCACAGGTTTGATTCTTGACACAACTGTTTTGTGCATTCGCCCCTGACAGTCAGTGAACCAGAACATTCAAATGACCTTTATTAACTTCAATACTGTTCAACAGCTGTTATGTTTCAATGCATATTTTTAAATGTCACAACACATAAAATCAAAGATGGATGAAAGAACTGCTTAGGCTCTAAAAATAATGATTATAAATGTGGTTTTCTACCCTTTCTGTTACACTACCTCTAACATAGATGAAGCAAATCCCCTGCTTTCCTACAGCTCAGATGTATGAAACCATTCATGCTGTAGAAGCTGCTCTAACGTTGGCCGTTTCTCTGGATCACGTGTCAGGCACTGGCCAATCAAATCCTTGCATGCTGTACAGATTTTCAGGAGAGAGCTGGTTAGTTATAGTGACACAAGTGTTGACATGAATCACATATTTCAGAAGCTATTTTCCTTCAAGTGAGGTACATATTGTTTAATGAAATATATTGCGTTTGTGGAGAATTTACCATATGAATTGTCATGGCTTACTATACTGTATAATTATTAATGCTGTCTATTTCAAATTTTCAAGGTTAGTTCACCCAAAAATGACAATTTTCCTCTCATTTACTCACCCTCATGCCATTCCCAGATGTGTATAGCTTACTTTCTTCAGCAGAACACACTCGGAAAAAAATATCTCAGCCAATAGGTCCTTATAATGGATGTGGATGGTAACACGATTTGTGATGCTCCAAAAAGCACATACAATCAGCATTAATGTCCTCCACCGACTAATTAATTAAATTAATGTTTTATAAAGTGATACAATCGCTTTGGTGCAAAAATAAATAAATATTTAAGGACTTTTTAACTATAAATCAATCGCATCCGGTAAGCAGCAGTGTGCGCATTCACAAGATGGTTGAGGTCACATGGTCTTGCCAACGATGGCATGGCAAATTTCCATCCGTTACATAAGAAGCTCTCTACCTCTGTTGGCATTGCCTACATGTGCATCACCATGTCTCCTGAGCTCTCTGAGGATTGTTGGTCCATCTCCCTGTGCTCCTGGTCAGAGTACTCAGGTTCAAATAAATATGGCTGTGCAAAAACTTGTATCTCCTCTTAAAACAAATTCTTCTGACATCTTTGTTTTAAATTTACTTCAATTTATTGATGGCATTCAGTCTGTACAGCATTCCTCTTACTTCTAATCTGGCATACCGGGCATTTTCCCGGTGGATCGACGCATTTGGGGCCGATCAGGAGTGGACTGGCCAGTGGGAGAACTGAGTGTGTTGGTGGGTCGGCTGCGAAACGGGCCGAATGGTCCGAAATAAGCTGAAATGAGCCTCTGCAGAACGGACCACAAAACAGCACCGCGATTTGCAGAAAACGCTCAACAACTATCCTGCTCAACTTTTGGGCCAGTTGCTATGTAAAATACCGGGCCGATTTCTCTTGCCAGTCCAGCCCTGCTCAGTTGTAAACAGCGCGTCAGTTCTCGCGTGAACATGCTAACGCCAAAGCGTCAATACGTGTGACCTCAGCCCTCTCATGAATGCGCATACCGCTGCTTAATGGAAGTGATTATTTATAGTTAAAAAGTACATGGTAAGACATTCATTACCACTGAGTTGGTGGATGACATTAATGCGGAAAATAAAATCATGTTACCATTCACATCCATTATAAGAACATACTGAGCTGAGATATTTTTCTATATTTCTTCAAATGTGTTCTGCTGAAGACAGGAAGTCATATACATATGGGGTGGCATGAGCGAGAGTAAATGATGAGAGAAAATCATTTTCCCTTTCAGTGAGGATTCATTATATATATATATAAATTAAATGTTAAAAATTATTCATGCCCCCTGATTCTGTAATGGGGAATTTTTGTAGCACTTCAGCTGATGTTTGACTTCACTGAAAGTTTCTTGTGTCGCTCCACACTCCAGCTCAGTAGGTGGCAGTAATGCACCATAAGTTTGATTGGCAACCGCCAACAAACATCACAAGAAGAAGAAACACTTTCTTGCCTGTGGGCATTTTCCAAACTGCATTTTTGTGGTCAATAGGGATGTGAAGATCGGATCATTTCACTGACTTGGATCTTTGAGTAAAAAAAATGATAATGCAGCCAGGGACAAATTACGAGAAAAAGAAAGATTAGTTCACCTCATGAATCTTCTCGTCCATGTCGTTCATTCTTTTGTCACGTGACAGCAATATCATATACGCTATGCGTTGCTCACACAGGAAACAGAAATGATTAGTTCACCTTTCGAGTCATCAGGTCAGAGTCGTTCATTCTTTTGTCACATGACAGCCATATAGAAGATTCCAGATGTAAACTAATCATTACTGTTTCCAGTACAGCACCTATGCGGTTTTCACGTAACAAACAAACAGAGGTTGCGCTTGGGCGGCCAACACAAAATGAACGGATCACTCTCTGAGACTACTCGTTCTTCTGAGTCACATAAAAGATTTGTTCAAAATGAACGAATCATTCATGAACGACCCATCACTAGCAGCCAAGAGGATGCCACTCGAAGGGTCGTTGCAAACATAAGAAAGGACATTTTTTTCACAAATGGCCCTTTCAGAAGACTTTTAGTGAAGGGTACATTTAAACTGTTTAGAGTCCATTTTCTCATATAACAAGTGTTGATGACAGCCAGCATTTAAATGATTATACAGCATATTGACAACCTGTATATTATATGTTTGGAAGCTAAAACTTTTGTGCATATCTCAATATGTACTGTATTGAGGTCACAGATCCTCTAATAATGTTGATCTGTTTGTGTCTGAGATTGTGCACAGGTGTTTCTGTCATTGTCTTCACCTTTGGATAAGTAGAAGCTGGGATACTTGGGATCGGCAAACAATATTTCCTGCGTAAATTTGAAGGGAATATGTCCGGTCAGCATTTCAAAAAGCAAAATACCCAGAGACCAGACAGTTGCTGGGACAGCATGGTACTTGAGCTCCGTGTGGACTTCAGGTGGGCAGTAACCTGGTGCTCCTGTAAAAAAAAAAGAAAATAAAAGTAGATGCTTTGTCATTTAAAATAAGCATCAGAAACACTTTTATTCACCAATGCATGTCAGGTACAGGAATTTGTTCTGGTTGATACTGCTGTTAGAAAATTTAGCCAATGAATTGGTTTCTTTGTTTTATGTTCTGAAATAATTATTCAGGACAAGGAAACAACAGAAATAAAATAAGAACAATGTTTACCCAATTAATAAATTAGTTAGTATTAGTTTGGGAATCTGGTACACATGTGCCGACTACTGCAGTTTTGGTATTAGGAAAAAGTGGATCTCATGACATTGTAATGTGAGCACCACTGGCTTAAAGCCTCTTAAATTTATCTGTACAGACCATTTTTCAATCAAAACATAATAGCCCAAAAAAACGTTACTTCCATCAGTGTTACACATTGAGTTTTAATCAATCATGTCTATCTATGCCTATTCCAGCGAACAAACTCAGGTTCTCTTGTTTTCTGTAGGATGTCCTGAAAATAATTAGGCCTGCCTATCCTCAATTGGTGATTAACAGTCGAAGCTGTCAATCAATTTAGATCAAAGCACCAACTTGTTATCAAGGATACAGTAATTCATGATCGGTTTACGTTAGTGACGTCAGTGAGCGCATGATTGATCAGTACCCTAACAAATGATTTTGTGACTTCTTTCATTAGATCGATGTTAGATGAACACATATCAAGTAGATTTGAGTATTCAAGAGAAATTTGCATGCAGTTTTGACAAGGAATGCCCTGTAAAATGGCAGAAGCACCAGACCCATGCCGTAGCTCAAACGGCTAAAGCTAATACAGGTTGTGCATGCAGCTTATAATATTATTGTATATTTTGCTTTTTTACTGCCACCTTTTTCATATTTTATGACCAAGAGAAAATCACATGAAACTGGCCGAATGGGCCACGATAAGCTAAAATGAGCCGCCGTGTAATGCAGAACAGACCACAAAACGGCCCCGCGATATGTAGAAAAGGACAGCGAACACCCCCCCCCCCCCCCCTTCTCCCCTTAATTGCAAAGAAAAAGACACATTTGAAACAGAAAAACAAAAGGAAAAGTTTAGAATGGGCAAAGAAACACAGACATTGGACAACAGATAATTGGAAAAGAGTGTTACGGATTTTAACCACATTGAGCTTTTGTGGGATCATCTAGACTGTAAGGTGCGTGAGAAGTGCCCGACAAGACAGGCACATCTATGGCAAGTGCTACAGGAAGTGTGGGGTGAAATGTCACCTGAGTATCTGGACAAACTGACAGCTAGAATAACAAGAATCTGTAAAGATGTCATTACCGCAGATGGAGGATTTTTTGGATGAGAACTTTTTGAAGTAGTTTAAGAAGTTCTGGAAAATATGTCTAATAGTAATTTTTCACATTATTAATGTCCTGACTACACATTGTGATCAGTTGAACGCCACTTTGGTGAATAAAAGTACCAATCTTTCTCCATAAGAGCAAAATCTGTACATTATTCCAAACTTTTGGCCACCATTGTGTGTGTGTGTGTGTATATATATATATATATATATATATATATATATATATACATACACACACACACACACTTTATATATTGTACATACAAAATGCTTATCTGCCTTTTCCACCACCTTGGTTATCATTATTAGCAAAATCCCCTATCGATCGACCTCTAGCACTCACCCCTGTATTTCCTGCTGTGGTAGCCTTCATTAATGACCATCTCTCCACACCCAAAGTCAATCAACTTGAGCTTCAAGGTGTTAATGTTCACCAGGAAGTTTCTTGAATGCATGTCCCGATGAAAGACGCCATGGTCAATGCAGTGTTGTGCTGCAAGGACTGCCTGACACATTAAGACACGTGCTGTTGGTTCAGTTATTTGTCCACAATCTGAGATGAAATGCTTCAAGCTCTCGCACGGTTGAGGGTACTCCATAATCAATGTGAGTCTGCTGGGCTTGTCAAACCACTCGTACAGCTCAATGACATGAGGGCTTTTGGGAGGCTGTTTCACCATAAGCATCAATCCCACTTCTGCAAACAGTGGTTTGGAACACCCCGGCTAGAGAAAAGTGACAAAAACAATCATGAATTTTTAAGTTTTTAATTTAAAGTAAGTCTAATTACAATAAAATGATTTAATTTTATAAATCAGCACATAAAACTATATATAATGATATATATTCAGCATGTTTTGTCAACTTACAATGACAACATAATGCTCATCTACCAATTTATCAGTGTGTTTGATGGCAATCTGCAAAATATTTAAAAAACACAGTTATTATTGAACACCTGATCCTGAACATATGAGATGATTAAGTATATCACAACTACAAGTTGTAAATTGCTGTAAACATACACGTTTTGATCAAGACATTAGACACAGATCTCTACGTAATAATCAATGTCTTGAATTCAGTGAGTGTGCAGTACCATTTTGCCATCGGATTTACGGATTCCCTCAAACACCATGCCAAAGCTTCCCCCTCCCAGCAAATCTCCCAATATATAGCAGGACTTCACTGATCCTGAAAAACATACACACAAACAGAACATGCTAATACATTAGGTTGCTCCTTTGATTTGATAGTCTTTTATTAACTATATTAATGCCTTTTTTTGAAGGGGCACCAATGCCAGCCAGCCTCATCCCAAATAAAAATGGGGCCGAACTAAAATAAACCATAACAGAAGACTCACCGTAATTCTGCAGGAAATCAGAGGTAGCTGGCTCCACTCTGTTCCGGCGGCAGCGGAGGAAGGGTCTCTTTATGGCCTTCCACGCTCTCTGGAAGAAAGCGCAGATTCCGTTCCTCTTCTTTATATTTAATGGTTCATCTAAAATGAAGAAAAATAAATATTCAACTCAAATAAAAATCATTTTTGTGTGTAATATGAACCAGTTAGGTGACGTGAAGTGAATCTGCATCAGCCGTTTACATACAACAGCTCTTCGTGATCGCTTACTACACTTACTACACTACTAAAGCTAGGAAATAGCTTTAAATGGCTTTAAACAAACAACTTCAGCATTACAGCTCATCACAGCTGAGAGACACAACAGACTGATTAATTACACAATGAGTGCTGTTTAAAATGGTGCCGGACATTGCAGTTTCTATAGCGATCAACTCCTGCGCACCATCTACTGCGAAATAGGGAGAATTATCCCCGCTTGGATGCTATTTTTCCACTGAGAAAGCTGATCTTCAGAAAGCTGACAGCATCTCTGCTTGGGAGTGGTAACAGGAGATTGCACACGCTCCGTCTCTCTCTCTCTCTCAGACACACATACACAGACGCATCCATCCTTGTTAATCTAATCACAGTTTGTGCTGTTTCAAAAAAGTAATACTATTTCTGAAGTGACATTTTTTAATTACACTCCGCTCAAACAGACAAAGAACAAACGACTCTCGCCACGAGCAGACATCACAAGATGAGAACATGTTCTTGTGTTCAAACACAGATTGATGGAGTACCAATCTGAAGGCAGGTATCTCAAGACATGTTTTTAAAGTTTCAAAATTCATTTAACTTGACACAGTGACCTAATAACGGTTTATGATGGGAGGTGGTCCAAAAGCGTTCATCTGATGCAGGTGGACATTGACGCGTCCTTAAACAAGCCCTTATAGTAAACCTCGGACGGACTGATTAATTTAATTGCAAAAGTGATTTCTGTGAACTGTAGGTCAATGATGGGCTTATGTTCAATAATATGGAAATAAACACTATATTGCAGTCTAAAGAGACTATTTGTATTTTGTTCATGCTTTACTTGTGTGGCAAAATGATGTAATGCATTTTAATTATCTGTATTATTATTTTTTAGAATTTATTTTATTTATATTAATTTAATCATTATATATTGAATTATTGTTATTTGGTGCTTTCTCAGCAAATATTTATGTATGCTAGAAATTTGATTGATTAATCAGCATACTATGTAATTAATTTGATTACATTTTGTATTGATTGACAGCCCTATTATATATATATATATATATATATATATATATATATATATATATATATATACACATATACACACACACAAACAGTATTTACATAAATACTACATACATTAGAAAAATTGTGAAGGCAACATTCTTAATTTTAATGTTATAAATTCAAAATAATGGTAATATTTCCATAAATAAATCTGACATGTTCTGTCTATGAACACAGTTAAAATTATATTTCATATAATTGAGTATAAATGTGTACAAATTGAAATTGCATTAGTGTTAAAATATGTATTTGTTCCATGTGCACAAGTATGTGTAACTTTTTTTAAACAGTGAAAATCTTTTATGAACATATGAAAATACATGTAAAACACATAAATTAAATGTATAATATTTTATTTAACATTAATTATTACATTTTAATCAGGATATCACCAAGAAAATAGCCATTGAAGCTAGCACAGGATAATTCTGTTTCAATTTTCCTGGTGAATTTTGAGAAAATACTATGTCAAATATGGACTTTACAATAAGGTTCTGTTTGATAACTTTAGTGAATGCATTATTAACTAACAATAAACAATATTTTTAATGCCATTTATTTATTATCTATTCATCATTGTTAATGTTTATTTATATAAAAAATACATTTCATTGTTAGTTCAGAATGCATTAACTAGTTTAATAATAGAAATGAGTTACCATTTTCCATAAGTGAAATGGTATGCAATAACCGTTTTACTAATGTAAATATTAGGGCTGGGTATTGATACAGATTTCCTGATTCAATTCACAAGCGAATTATTCGATTTGATTTTGTTTCGATATCAATCCATATGGGTATATTTCAGTTATAATGTCCCTTTTGCTTACATATTAAATAAATTCTCCCAGCTAATGCTGTGAATTATACAGGGGACCTTCAAACTCTGTAAAATATTAAAAGTGTAATTTTATTATCTCATCATTTTGGTCACATTTTAGCTTTTTAAAAATAAACAAATCAATGCATTTAATCAAAACATTATATTGCACATATTATATTTTTGTTACATGTTGTTAAATTGCATAATTTGTACTATTTACAAGTATTTACATTGATTTGTTAAACGTGTTAAAACGGGTACTGTCTCTTTAAGAAAATCCATGTTAAGGAGAGAGACTCGAATAACTTTATATCATCCGTGATATCGAAACATTTTCAAGCCAGTTGCCCAATATGTTTAGCATAATGTAAAATTGTTTGCATATGCGGGTGATTTCCTCTCATCGTAGTGGAGGTTATCTTGAGATTTAACAATCGATATCGAGATCTTTCAAATGAACAGCGCGATACATCGGGAAATCTATATTTTTTACATGAATAATGACTGAAATCAACACTAGTAAGTGATGTAAAGGTGTGTTTACATCGACATCCCTTCACATTTCAGTCATGCAAAAGATTTCAAATAGTCGAGAAACTCCATTTAAAAAGGCATTATTTTATAACATATCCTTTTATCAAATAAGATGAAATGGTTTGACTCTATACTGTTCACAATACATTTAGCAATGGTTTAACTAGAGTAACCATATTTTAACCATAGTGATAATACAGGAAAACTATGCTAGTAAAAATCTAAATTTTGTGGGTATCGAGGTTTTAATATGCAAATACCATAGTTTAACTATAGGTACACCATAGTAATATAGTGGTAACTCTTTAAAATCAGGGTCAATTTGTTAACATTCGTAAAACAACATAATGACACTGTTGTTTTTCTCAATAAACACACACACACACACACACACACACACACACACAAAACACACTCTAATATCCATATCAACACACCCACATAATTTCAGCTGCATCATTTATTCAATTGTCCTGCAGTGCTCTATAATACATCAAACAGAAAACAGGGGAAAAGTATGTATTTGCTCCATAGGCTAAACATGAGGAAAAATGGCGCCATCTGGTGGAAGAATTAAAATGTGAAGCCAGCGCTCCTGAATGAAAGTATAATATGATATAATTCATGATTTTACACTTTAATGGCATTGGGATCAAATATTGCTGTTTTAATGGGTTTCAATGGGGACATTTTTGTCCTGAAGTTCCTGAGTGTGACTATTTTGTGTACACAGTGTATTATAGATGTATTTGAGGAACTGAGGTTGAAATATCAAATTTCCCCCCAAAATACACACCTTTGGTACAATTTATGTCGTTGGCATTAACACTGGCAAAATCATCGAAAAAACTAAATTGAGAAAGACAAAAATGTCCCGAAGGTCGCACAAGAGTTAAGTAATAAAATAAAGTCAAGTTGTCCTTTATGATAAAAATAATGTCAAGATGTTAAAAATTGTTTACCAACAGGTTTCATGGATGAAATCTGATCTGAATTGAATCAATTAACAATGAAAATGAAAGGCAAAAGTTGTCATAATTCAGTTGAACTATTGTAGTTATCTAATGTAAACAAATACAACCTAACTACAATGTGTTCATTTAATCTCAGCAATCTCATCTCATATGCATTTGTATTGTGAAGGATATATCAGCATTATTTTCTGAACATATCAGTGTATTGGCCACTGAAAACTTATTTCAGTAAGAGATCATTGCCAGCAGACCCCAAAAGACAATTACTACTTCTGCTGTATCTCATTATAAACCCCTCAGTGTCCACTTTCATTTCCATCACCTGATGTTAGGCTGTTCTCCATGCTGACAGGAGAAGGTGCCATCCTGCCACTCTGAGTGTCCAGTTCCAGGCTAACGGTCTCTGAAGACCCTTGGAGATCCACAGGCCAGATGTCGGAGTGAGAGTGAACATCACTGCTGACGCTGAACAGATCAGATCTGTCCTGGGATGTGGACAAAGACATGGACAACGAGTGTGTGGACATGATGTCCGATGTGGGGTTGTTCAATCTATATAAACTGTGTGTAAACTCTTCTGTAGATGCTTTTGCGCTCTGTAGAATTGTATTCAGTAAATGAGAGCGATCTGGCGAGTGTGCGCTTTATATTGCGTTATAGAGCGCGAGCATTATGAGGTCATGAGAATAAGTTCTAATGACGGGGGCGTTCACACAGGTCACCATTATTATTATGATTTAAATATGCGATCATCTAAACGAATAAGTAAATGATATATTTAAATAAATAAGCCATTTCATAATTTCATGTGTGAAAGAGATTCCCTATGTGCTGATGTGAACAAAATGATAATATATTCATATACTGAACTGTGTTTATGTATATGTTTTCAGTGATTACTGTGATAATGTTTTGCACCAACATTTAAAAGCATTACTAATTGTTCATCTTAATTGATACATTTGTTAACATTGGTTATTATTTAACATGAATTAACAATGAACAATACTTAAATATGAACCAAGATTAATAAATGTTGTACTTTTTAACATATAGTATTTTATTAAAATCAAAAGTTATATTAGTTAACATTAGTTAATGCACTATGAACTAACATTGAACAATTGTATTTGTATTAACTAACATTAACTGAGATTAATATATGCTGTAAACATATATTGTTCATTGTTAGTTCATGATATGTAATGCATTAACTAATAGTAACAAATGGAACCTCATTTTAAAGTGTTACCAATGGATTTAGCAAGTGAATGTTTTACTCTAAATAAACCAATGTGGAAAAAAATAATACTTTAAATATTACATTTAAGTTCTGGTCCTCATCTAGTTTGTTTAAAAGGGAATAAATAAAGTGTCCCCCAATGCCTGTAAAAAAAATCTGGGATTTGGTCAAAAGATGGTATTCGGCGGTTCTTCTTTGTAGTATTTAGCATTTCTTAATTTTTGCTTGTGTCGGAGACATCCTAAGCTTTCTATAAAAGTATAATGTCAGGTCATTTAGAATTTGGATCTTAATAAAAAAGTGTCCCAATTTACCCATTATCACTCTACATATATATATAAATACACATTTTTGTCCCACAGTTATGGCATCATTTCCACCAAGATCAACAATTTTGCCACTATTATGAATAATAATATGAAAAGGTTTGACTCAATACTGTTTTTAGAAAATATATTTGAATTTGATGGGGCGGAAATTATTTTTCTGAAATAGTTTGCATTCCCTCACAACAAATTGACCATGGTTTACCTAGAGTAACCATATTTTAACCATAGTGATAATACAGGAAAATGAAAACTATGGTAGTAAAAAATACAATTTTGTGGGTATCAAGATTATAATATGCACATATCATAGTTTAACTATGGGTATATGGGTATGGGCTGCCATGAGACAACCATTGACTTCCATAGTATGAAAAATAAAATACTATGGAAGTCAATGGTGCCCCACAACTGTTTGGTAACAAACATTCTTCAAAATATCTTCCATTGTGTTCAGCAGAACAAAGACATGTGTACAGGTTTGGAACAACTTGAGGGTGAGTAAATGATGACAGAATTGTAATTTTTGGGTGAACTATCCCTTTAAATTAAATTCATACTGTTGGCAGATTTCTGTAGATCAAATGAATTCTTCAAATTCTTACACATCAGAACAAATATGATTATTGTCATTCCTATTATTTAGTACATTTTCATGCACCTTAATTGAATAGAAAAATATTTCAAACAATTAAAAAAATGGAAGTCACATTAGTTTTTATTTATTGCAATTTCACAATAATGTGAACGTGGAGAATTTGAGAATTTTTGGTTTGATTCATTTTCTTACCATTATGTAAATAAGTTATAATGAATAAAGTTAAAGTGCCTGTGCTTGACAAGAGTATATTTCTGAAAGTCTGCTATAAACTTTTATAGAAATATTCCTTCAGTTAACACAAGTAAATACATTTCAAGCAAACTCAATGACCCATCACAGGTTTGTGTGTTTCATTTCCATCAAATGTGACCCAGAAACACATTTTGAGTTTTTTGCACTGAAGGTAATAATTAAAATGACAACATCAGCCAACATTGAACGAATTATATCTCAGGAATCGAAATATAAAATCGCTACAAAGCTGAAAACTTCCTTTTTACTTTAGTGCACAAAACTCAGAATGAGACTTCATATTGTGGAGCAGGTCATTCCTTTCTAATTTAGTTTGAATTATATCAGCAGCAAAACAATTGAAGTAAACATTTAAGTATAAGGACATATTTACATACATTTCAGAATGTCTTCTGATTATATTCAGTCGGGTTGAAATGAAAAGTGCAACATAGCAAGGGAAGACCAAACATTAGGAGTCAGATTACAGGTATGCTCTAATATTTCATCAGATTCTCACTACTTTTAATAGTGTGCTTGTGACTCGTGTATCCAGTCTTCTGAAGCAATCACTTTGTACAATGAATAGACTGATTTTTGTGGAGATGACATCATGATGTTTGGTCACGAGATGCAAAAGGAAAGTCACCAACTGCAATTTTATGGAAATCAGCGATCACTAAGAAAGAAAGTCATCACAGTATGACAGTCGTTTTGATGAAGTTTACCATGTTTTTACTGCAGTAACCCTGATAGTCATAGTAAAACTATAATAATGCTAATACAAATGATGGTTTAATACCATGGTAGTAAGAACATTGTAACCATTAAATTATTCATGGTTAATTAACTAGAGTAAATTATTATTATATTTTTCATATGGCAAATGGAGGAAAAGTCACCAAGTCTTGTACTGCTCAGATAAAAGAAACCATTTTTATTAAATGAGGAAAATGTATTTTGGTCAAAAATGACCGAATACCATAGGAGGAACTTCATATTTATATATTATATTAGTTATATTATATTTATTTATTTGAGCTGTCTGAATTAACACGTTAACACATGTGATTAATTTAAATGTTTTAATGCTTTAAACATTTTTCTTAATTGCAATTAACACATTTACCGTTACTACAGCATTAACACTGGTGTGAAGGACAGAACTGATGCACACACCACAAACACACACACACAACAGCGCCAGAACCCTTCCAACAGGACGAGCCTACAAGTTTAGCATATAATAGCATAACGTGACCCATTGACATTCTGTGGGCGGTACTGTCATAATAATCTCATATGATGAAGCCCTGGAGGTTGATATCTCAGTATATAAAATAATTTCTGACATTGCTTCCCTGTAAGTGATAAAAGTCCCATCTGGGCTTGTTTTGTAAATCATACAGTGCTAAGAGCTTTCGTGCCATTTTAATGACCACAGAAGCAAGTCAAATCTTAACTATCACCAAAACACAGAATGAGATGTTTTTGTTTGCAAGCGCTATTCATGGTGAGTTCAAAGCTTGACGCTGCCGTTGGCGCTCTGACGTGAATCATGAACGCAGCTTCACGATTGCTGTGGGAAAGCAGATAGCCACAGACTACTGGCAGATTAATATTGTGGAGGATGAGAGTTTAAGAGATTTAATGCCCATTGCAATGAAAATGATCCTATGTGAGGACTAGTTCTTTCATTTAGTCAAACTCCCTCTTACACTTTGGGAAACATTTAATGTAACTTGAATTGGTGATATTTTAGTGCATTTCTATCCTTATACTGTGGAAGGATGTGTTTGAAAAATGTTGATAAAGCATTATATTGCTACATATTGTTTTGTTTTCTTTCCTAAGATGAAAATAAATTAATCTTGATAAGAAAATAAGTGCTGTATATAGTGTCAAATTTCAGCACTTTCAAAATATGCAATTAATCGCATAAT
This sequence comes from Moxostoma hubbsi, assembly GCA_032164185.1. NCBI lineage: Eukaryota > Metazoa > Chordata > Actinopteri > Cypriniformes > Catostomidae > Moxostoma > Moxostoma hubbsi. The sequence continues at coordinate 3,744,374 of JAVLUX010000029.1, forward strand.
GTTTTGTAGTTAATTGTGATTAATTGCGATTAAACATTTGAATCGACTGATAGCACTAGTTTTAATACATAACATTGTCGACTTGGCCACTGCTTGAGAACACTTTTAATAAACCTAATGCACAAAGTATGCACATGCAAATATAATTGATTATATTTAGCCTCTTTATAATTTAACATTTGATTTTGAGCGATCACTGTAAAAAAATCTTGTTGTTTCAACTTAAAAAAGTGTGTTTGTGCTGCCTTAAAATGTTAAGGTTGTGTTAATTTAAGACGGAAAGTTCACATAAATCAACTTGTCAAATAAGCCTAATGTATTTTTAATTGAACTCGACTTTCTTAGTTTAATTATCTTTATTCTAAATAAATTTAAAGTGAATATAGAAGTAAAATTGCTTATATTATCATTAAACATTTTTTATATTTTTATTAATTGTACACACACATCACAAAACATTCATCAATTATGCAGGCAGTATTTATTTAATACAAAAAGTGTATCAAAATCACAATATTAGACATAATATACACCTACAGTAAAGCTAAACGTTTGTGTATCAACTACTGAGCCATTTTAAAGGCAACGTACTGGCTGTCAAAGGCACTTTGAAGCATGTGCTTCTATGAATATTGATTTTTACTTCGGTCACCATTTGCAGTCAGCTGAAATTATAAAAGGCCTTCAAATCCATACGAAAGACTGGTGCCAGTGACAAAAGTGATCAAAATTACGAGCATGTGACATACACACACTAGATGTCTAAAACAACAGATTCTAGGGGTTTTGGTCAGGTTAATGCTGAGCTTCTGTCATACACTCTAAACGGCTTTTAGACAACAAAAATGTTTCTCAAAGATGATTCTGTTTGAGCTCTGTCACACATGAACGGTATCATTATTTACATAGACAGGACCGCTATGGTTTGTCATCTGATGTAACATTTAAAGCATTGTGGCTCACTGATATAAGAGGGATGGCAATAATAAAGTACCACATTACATAGAGTTCTCACACAGGTTCTATGATGTACCTGTAAAAGGATTTGTTTCAGAATGTCTCATTCACTTTTACTGATATTTCAGATTTGATTGTTTTTTTCAATTCATGTATAATAAACACATTATAATGCATCAAAAAATGGTTAAAAAAATGTATATAAAAAGCTATTGTAAAAATGTTGTGATCGGCTAAAAGTTTTTATCTGCATTGAACTTTTTGTAATATTCTAATATTTTGATAAGATTATAATATCATTGTGTAAATTTGATATCAGATTCAAAACAATACATAATAAACAAAGACACACACATAAAACACTTAGAAAAATGATTAGTGCAAAATATCAAATTTACAAACAAAAAGTATAAAACTGTGCTTGAGTGTGGGGCAGAGCCTCCGATAAGAAAGATCTGGCATTTGTGTGGTCTAACGGTTCAGTCTACTGCCCTTTTCTACTCTTCAAAATCAGCTTACAATAACATGACCATAACCACAAAATTGGTTTCATATCAGTGTAAAAATGAAACAAACTTATCAACTTTGCTGATTCCATAAACCTCAGAAACAGAGTTTAAAAAACATGTATACAACTTGAAGTTAGCTAGACTGTTTACACTGTTGAACTGATATGACATCATCACTGGCGATTTGGTTTGCTTTGACCGCTGTGGACTAGAATTGTCCCCCTCCATGTGTTTCTTTGGAAAAGGATTCGTCAGAAGGAGGCTTGAGAGACTTCATGTAAAATGTCATTGAAGACAGGAGCACATTAAATGAATAATCTGCCCAAATTCAAATTTCTGTAATCATTTATTCACACCCTCATGTTGTTCCAAACCTGTATGCAGTCTTTTTTTTCATTGCCGTGGAAGAATCGGTATGCACACAACAACGACAATTCATAGAACATCTGTCAATCTCCAAAACATGCCATAAAAGATGTCCATATGTCTTGTGCGCTATATTCCAGTTCTTCTGAAGTCATACAACAGTTTGTGTGATGAACTGATTTAAATCATTATTCACTGATCATCTTCAACTGCATTTCTGAGTACAGATTAAAAAATTTCGGAGCACTGAAGAATTTCTTTTCTGAAAAAGTTCCCACGTTCCCTCACAATTATTTTCAGTTTCATTGCAATACCTTTCAATAGACAATGCAAAACTATAGACGTTATTCACAGCAGCACCATCTTTGATGGGAATGACAATGAGTCTGTGAGGGACAGACGTACGGTCTCTAAAAACAACTGTACAACCTATTTAAAAGTGTTTTTGGACTGTTCCACTAATAAAACAGTCCAAAAAATGTCTTTTAAAGAAATTTCAGTAGCACGTTACACAAAGCTCTCATATGACTTCAGAAATCTTTTAATATAACACAGAAGTCGAATGGACTAATTTTCCACATGATCACACAGGAAGTCAGCATGATGTTTCTGATAGTTCCGGTATTCTGGGATCGGCCACATTATGCTGGCTCACCGACAAGCAGCATCTCCGTTGACACTTTTTGCATCAGCTCCAACGTGTTTACCTTCCTATGTGGCACGACCGGAAGTGTGTTGCGTTAGAGACCTGGGTTCAGATGAGGTTGACACCAGGAAGTAATTGCGTTCACATAATTGATGAGTACGATTTGAAGGTTGCATTTTTCCCAATAACATTACATTTTCACTCCACTGATGGTTAGGTTTATGTTTGAGGTGTGGTTGGGGGGATCAGCTTATAAAATATGAATTCCACTTCACTGTATTACAGCTTTTACAGCTGAAAGCAACTCGCTTCACAAATCTCTTTTGGCGCCCCTCTGTGGATATTTCACCCAATGCCTATACGTCCATCCACTTTGGCCACTGGGGGCAGTGTTTTGCAATTTGGTAAGCCCAGACTGATTTTAGCTAAAGAAAATTCAACCTACTGGTTTTGATTTCACTCTGAGATCAGTCTGCTTTTTTTATTATATTTTATGGTCTGTTTTTGATATTTTGTCCTTTGTGGAGCTTGACAGACATGGTCACTATGAACTGCAGTGAAATTATTCTTTAAAAAAACACACAAAAAAACAAATCTAAATGATAGAATTTTAGATATTAGACCAGTTCAATTTAATTCTAGACCGTGGCAGTTTCATGCTAGTTTGTGGCATTTGGTCAATCTAACCTTTGTATTACTGGTCATTGTAGATGCAAGCACCTCCTGAGTTTACTGCTAATGGTGAATGGTCAATATCAGCAGCATGCTATCTATATGATGTAATTGAGTTTTAAAAACAAAACTGACCTCATTACATTAGTTTATTATATACTGATATGAATCTCATAAGGCTAAGGTAAGTGTGCTGTATATTTCTGAGCTTTTCTGGAAAATCTGTTTTGAGTCTAACTAGATGTGACCGAATCATTATTAAAAAAAATATGAATCCGATATACATTTTTGATATCAATAACTACATTGCTACTAATGCGAATATCCATTACGATACCGACTGTTCAGTTACAACTAGTAAAAATGCTAATTATTGTTAGTTGTACATTTATTTCAACATTTCAAGATTTGGTGTTTCAAATATCTGGAAATGGATTATGGATAAATGTAAGAGTAATTAAAGATACAGAATCTTAACAGGATTTCTTACTAGTTATAATAACATTAAAGATATCTGACATTAACTTTGTCACTAGTGAATACCAAATTAGAGACGTCACAAATGAGCATTTTTACTAGTTTTAATTGTTACTAGTGCAAATGAGCATTCCGATATCAACAATGTAATTACTGATATCAAGAACTCATTTCATATTCATAATCATCTTTACTAGTACGTAGGAATTTCAACAGTTTTTAATAGTAAAAACCTAATTAATCATATAAAAAGATCATTTTAATTATAGATATCTATAATTATCCTGCATATCCTGTATCCACACATGCTTGTGATAGGTTGCAAAGTTTTTTTACTTTGCATAATGGAAACCTTTCGCATCACACATGGTTGGAAAATATCAATTATGATCCGAACACCTCTCATAATCTACACTAAACAGAAAAGATCATTTGAAAAGCAAAGGAAAAACTTTTGTGGAATGTTTGTGCAAAATTGGGATAGGAGCAGTAACTCAGCTCTCCACAAGAGGCAGTATAAGTCAATTTCAGTCACTGTGGCATCAATGCCAGGGCACTTTCTTGCTACCTGGGCCATCTCTCTCCTCAGGGGCTTGAGTTTCAGAGGGCGGCACTGGAGTGGAACAGGATGAAGGTTGGAGCGCCGGAGTGGGTGTAGACCCTATAAGGTTGAGACTCTCCATGGAGTCGGTGTTGAACAGCCGCTGGTTCTCGTGCTGAGGGCAAATCACGTACCGGCTGGGGTGGTGGACTTCCACAGTGGCCACTGTGCCTGAGCCCTTCAGAGCCCTGAGTGCACAAGGGAGCCCCATTATGGGGTCACGGCCCCCCACGGCCCCCAGCTCGCCGGAAGACTCCTCCATATTGACATAGAGTATCTCATCTGGGTCTTGGCTTGGCAGATCTTCCAGGACCTTTTCGAGCTCACAGCGCAAGATCTCAAAGCTTGGCCGGTCCTTTGGGCTCAATAACCAGCAGGAGAACATCAGGGAATAACTGTAAAGAATAAAGAGCGACACATAGATGTCAGTGACATCAATCATTAGTATGGTTGGGAACCGAAAATTGGTTCTTCTTCATAATCGGTTCCATTTAAAAAACAAACAAACAAAAAAAACGAACACCAGAACCATATGATTGTCATGACTGTTGGTTCCACTAACAGTTCCCAACCATGCAATTTTCCACTGATGTGGATGGGACACATGGGGTGGTGAACGCGACGGTGTATTGGCGTGACGATTGCATCACTGGTGCCCCTGACTGCCTAGTTCACCTATGCCTAGATACAACCCTGAATGACTCCAGTTAGCCAGTTCTTTTGAATCTACATCACAAAATAATCAGTGCGACCAGTGCAGTCCAATTCCCAAACAAATAAATCTAAGGAGTGAAAAAAACAGCGTGACCAGTGTAGTCCAATTTAAGCAAACAATTCTAATGAGCCGGTTCTTTTGAATTGACAGTGTGAAACATACAGCATGACCAGTGTATCCCAAATCCTGAATGAATGACTCTAATGAGTCGGTACTTTTCAGTGAATGACCAGTGTAGAAGGATTCCTGAACAAATTACTCTAATGAGCCGATTCTTTTGAAACTACAACAAGAAATATACAGTGTGACCAGTGTAGTCCAATTTCCGAATTATTGACTCTAATTAGCAGGTTCTTTTTAGAGAATCAAAATCCTACAGCATGACCAGTGTAGACAGATTCCTGATTCTTTTGAATCCACAGCATGAAACACACAGCACGATTAGTGTAGCAGTCCAATTCCTGAATGATTGACTCTAATGAGCCGGTTCTTTTGAATCTACATCACAAAATATACAGTGTGACCAGTGTAGTCCGATTCCCGAATGAATAACTCTAACGAGCCGGTTCTTTTGAATCTACATCACAAAATATACAGTGTGACCAGTGTAGTCCGATTCCCGAATGAATAACTCTAACGAGCCGGTTCTTTTGAATCTACATCACAAAATATACAGCGTGACCAGTGTAGTCCAATTCCCGAATGAATAACTCCATCAAGCGATCTTTAAACCTTTGTATTTAGTCTTCATTTTCCTGCCACAAGTGGTTAGACAATGCAATAATTAAAAACCCATCACATATCAATAACAGGCAGCTTTTTCTTTTACTACAGTAACACCCATGGACCACATCATTAGATACTCAAAAGTTATTTGAAAAGCACACTTACATGCTGTCCAGACAGTCTGGAGGTTGTTTGAGTCGGTTGCCCTGTCTCAGATAATCATAGATTTCACTGTTCTCTACACCAGGGTACGGCGTCTGACCACGAGTCGCTATCTCCCACATTGTCACACCAAATGACCACTGTAAGACACACAAATCAGTAGTTCTTTGGGCCACTTAATATTGTTCATTTTCTGGAATTGAATCTTAGTCTTCATTCTGTTCGTCAACGGGAGCCCTTATGGAAATAGACGACTTACCACATCGCTCTTGGTGGTGTACACTCTGTCTGCCAGGCTCTCAATTGCGATCCACTTTACAGGCATCTTAGAGATGCGGCCTTGTCTGTAATAATCTCCATTATAGATCTTCTTTGACAGGCCAAAGTCAGCCACACACACGTTCATGTTCTCATTTAACCTTGTAAGCAGAAAAAAAATATCACAATGTGCCTTTTTAGGACACAACCAAAATCTATTGAGAACTGCAAAAACAATATTCATCAGACATCTAAGGACCAGATGCAATCTGCATACATTTCCACATTTCTGTACTGATTTTGATGGAAATATGAGGAATTCTATGGAATTTCAACATGTTCAATGCATTAAATGTACAATATCTCACAAAAGTGAGTACACCCCTCACATTTTTGTAAATATTTGATTATATCTTTTCATGTGACAACACTGAAGAAATGACACTTTGCTACAATGTAAAGTAGTGTGTACAGCTTGTATAACAAATTGTAAATTTGCTGTCCCCTCAAAATAACTCAACACACAGCCATTAATGTCTAAACCGCTGGCAACAAAAGTGAGTACACCCCTAAGTGAAAATGTCCAAAATGTGAAGGGTGTACTCATTTTTGTGAGATACAGTAGCTACAGAGTACTAAACTATTATAGATAGTTTAACGATAGTTGAGACACAAAATTTGGCAGGATAGTCCCAAACACCCCTGCCAATATTTTTGCAAATGTATTGGTTAGAATCTGAATTATGTTTCTCTGATTCCCTGAGTTAACTGAAACAAAATATAATCTCCTATTTAATTTGTCTTTCTAAAATAGTAAAAAAAATTCTGCCAATTTTCAAACTCCTCCTAGACCACTGTTCCGATGCACACAAAACAGTTTGTTCAAATTCACAAAATATTTATATATCAACTAGTGACCCTCATGACAAAACGTAATCAAAAGAATTTTGACTCGTCAAATCATTCAGAAGATATAGGATGATAAGTGATTTGGGAAACAGCCAAAGTTCACTCATTCGTGGGTCTCTAGATGATACATGCTAAATGTTGTGTGAATCGGACTGACGGTGACCAGAAAGCGTGACCAGTGATTCGAGTATTCATTCCTGAATGAATACTCGAAAGAGCCGGTTCTTTTGGATCTACAGTGCAAAACATACTTGCCACCAGAATAGTCCAATTCAAGAACAAATGACTCTTTACAGCTTATTCTTATTAGTTCATCGAAAACATATAGCATGAGCAGTGGAGTCTGATTCCCGAACGAACGACTCTAATTTGTTGAAAACCATGGCAAAGTAACTAGAGTTCTTAGTAATAAAATTACTTTGCTCTGACAGATCAGTTCTTTCAAATTTGGCAATTTTGGTCATTCTGGCCACTCTTCCAAACTGCTTGCATCCTGACAATTGCTGCTTACAGTTATATTTCTTATTTATTTTACTTTGATGTCATGAAATCAAAATTTGCCATTTTTATTTTCTTATAGGGGTTGCAACTCAGTCAGCTCAAACTAATGTTATCGACACTGTCAGTCTGAAGTCTGTAGATTTCTGAAACGTAGGATGGCTCATTCATATTAATGAGGAAAGCTCTATCTGATTTCTTAGGGTTAGGTTTAGGGGTTGGGTTATAGTTTCTCTGACCAATCAGGTAGTGCTTTCCTGATGAATATTACTGAATCATCCAATCAGTTATTGCTTTACTCATAAATATAAATGACTCCTTCCGTGCCATCCTAGGTTTCTGAAACTTGCCAGCAGGTGTGGAGGCCGATGGCTCGGCACTAAAAGAGTGAAGTGGCTCTAATGTACTTTGATAATGATGATATAAATGTACATTTCTGCATTTGGCAGATGTATACATCACTGCATTCAAGGTATACATCTCATCAGTTTGTGTGTTCCCTGGGATTCGAACCCATGATCTTTTTTTATTTTTTATTCCCTTTTCTCCCAAATTTGGAATGCCCAATTCCCTCTACTTATTAGGTCCTCGTGGTGGCACAGTTACTCATCTCAATCCGTGTTGTGGAGGACAAGTCTCAATTGCCTCCCCTTCTGAGACCATCAACCCGTGCATCTTATCACATGGCTCGTTGTGCATGACACCGCAGAGACTCGCAGCATGTGGAGACTCATGCTACTCTCCGTGATCCACACACAACTTGCCACACACCCCATTGAGAGAACCACTAATCACCAGCACAAGGAGGTTACCCCATGTGACTCTACCAGGAGACCAGGCTGGAGTCATTCAGCACACCCTGGATTTGAACTTGCGATTCCAGAAGTGGTAATCAGCATCAGTCCTCGCTGAGCTACCCAGGCCCCAGAACCCATGATCTTGCTGATCGCTACCAGCTGAGCTACAGGAACCCAAATACTACAGTTACCTCAAATATATGCAAAGTGGTCTTCAAAAATTCAACTAGGGGTTTCTAAGCTTGTAAACAACATACAAACCACCTGTCATATAGAGGCCACGTTTTTACCATTCAATTAATTCCCATAAAGGATAAAATAAAGTCCAGTCTTTTTTTGAATGAATTTCTGATTTCATAAAGGAAGTAAAATAGGTTGCGTTCTCAACTTCAAACATGTGTGAGTAGGCATGAGTTGTTATGTACGTTTATACTCACATGCAGTTTCGAGCCGCCAGGTCCCTATGAATGAAGTTTTTGTTGCTCAGATACTCCATACCTCTAGCAATATCTGTCATGAACTTCACCAGCATCTGAGAGGGCAGGTACTACACAAAAGAGACGAAGACATTATGATATTTAAAAACAAATCACATATTTATATCTTCAAATAGCAGTATCAGATTGATGTATCATCAAATCTAATGTAACATTTGATGTTAGATGTCCTTTTTTTGTATTCTTCTTGTGACAGGTAGGTGGTGCCAGAGTCCTTCCCCTAGATTCTGCTCTGACCACACACACACACACACACACACACACACACACACACACACACGTCCATTGACAATAACAAACACTGCAGACCAGTGGGCTGTATGAACATTTTTGCGGTACTAAATGTTCCTGTGGGAGTGTTTTGTGTTTTCTGAACATTTGCCTGATGTCTGCTCTTGTGAGAAACTTAATTTATGATAACATTGGAGTTTCACAACTTTAACATGAGCATCTAGCCTCAAAACAAACTTCTAGAGAGAGTTGTTGACCACAAAATCCCTCACTGTGATTGCATCAGAAAGAGTGGCTTTGGTTTCCATCATGTTTGGCATTCATGAGTAATTAACCCTTGTGTGACATTCGGGACATTTTTGTCTTTTACATTTTTGTTTTTTCAATCATGCCGACGGCATAAATTTTGATATTTCAACCTCAGTTCCTCAAATACATCTATAATACACTGTGTACACAAAATAGTCACACTCAGGAACTTCAGGACAAAAATGTCCCCATTGAAACCCATTAAAACAGCAATATTTGATCCCAATGCCATTAAAGTGTAAAATCATGAATCATATTATACTTTCATTCAGGAGCGCTGGCTTCACATTTTAATTCTTCCACCAGATGGCGCCATTTTTCCTCATGTTTAGCCTATGGAGCAAATACATACTTTTCCCCTGTTTTCTGTTTGATGTATTATAGAGCACTGCAGGACAATTGAATAAATGATGCAGCTGAAATTATGTGGGTGTATTGATATGGATATTAGAGTGTGTTTTGTGTGTGTGAAAGAGAGAGAGAGAGAGAGAGAGAGAGAGAAAGAGAGAGAGATAAGTGCTTTTTTAAATTTAAATGAATAGTGTTTTATAAGCAGTAACTGACAGAGCAGGGTGTGTGTGTGTGTGCGTGCGTGTGTGTGTTGAACTGACCACAGGTGAGTCGCCCAGTCTGGAGTACAGCAGGTAGCTGTGCAGGTCTCCATGCTTCATGTAGGGCAAAATAACAACAGGAGATGGATAACCTTCACTTTCCACTGTCTGCAGACACACACCTAACACATAAACAGTAATTAGTCATTTAGTTAATTACTATAATATAATAACTGCCTTTGAAATGACTTTTCTCTGTTGCTGATATAACCAAGGCTAAAGGAAAATTAATAATAATGGATTTCGGGAAGCACAGGGTGGCCAATATGTTTGATTGCTCATATCTTAAAACTTTTTTTTTTTTTTGCGTACTTCTATGACTTTTAGTTTATCATGAGCAACAACTTCAAAAAAATGACCAGTGGACGTTTTGATGGCCTTCAGTCGATGTTATTTAAGCTTCCTTTTTTAAAAATAGTGTTTAATAGCAGAATTTGTGATTAAGAACTACACTACCCAGGATCCTGAAGAGGAAAATCCACCAATCAGAGAAATCACACCAAAACGCAGCAAAAGAGCTCTGCAGCCACTCCCACGATGCACTGTGAATGACACAAACGAGTCTGCCGTTTGTGTCCTATTATATATTCTATTCCCTTTCAAGCTTTGCTAACACGCAGTTGGTTGTGTAAATGGACTGTGTGCATTAAATTATAATTGTAGAAATAAGGACTTACGTTCTGTTACGCATTAACTGCATTAATGTTGAATGTTGAAGACATATTTCTATGACAAAGACACGCTCCTTATACGACTGATTGATGCAGGCTCTGTTAAATTAAAGAGAATGTAAATATAATTAATCATATCGATCTACTGACACAAAGCCATGGCTAGAATTAACAGTGTTCCACCGTGTTTTTTGAGTTTGGACATGAACTTTATTACCCCCTGCTGGTGGAATCCCCAAACAGCAAATGTAGGATCTGAGTTTATCCTTTGTGCTGAAAACAGACGTGGTTATCAGGCATCTTAGCGCACTGACCATACTTCTCCATTGACCGACTGCGCTTTGCTCCACTTAATTAACATACAATATACCCACATTTTGCGCTCATACACCCAGAGATAGTGTATGGTGTATTTCTTAAAAAATTGTGTAGTTCTTTAGAAAACTGGTGTTTCTGTTATTCAGTTGCATCCTGACATATATCCTGGATACAGCAGTATTCTGACATATATCCTTGTTAAAGGCCTTTATAAAATATTGTGCGTCTCATTAAACTACATGATGTATTTCTTGCAAAACACTTTTGATAAGTTAGATATCTCTTATATGATATATTTTTGACATGGTGTCGGCCTTACCAAGTTGAATGTATGATGAATATCTTTAGAGCTTGTACTCCCTTTCATTAATTAAATAATATTGTGTGTGAGAAAAAGAAGCCGCCTCATTAAGAGGGTACACTGAAATGTAGGTCAAAGGTAAAAGGTATGTGATGGGGACACGGCTGTTTTTCTCATACACAGGTGTTTCTAAATTGAAGTGCCCTTTCCATGAACTATGGAATATGTCCAAAATATGAGAGGTAACTAGCTGAATATGAAAGATATATGTTTTTTTTTTAAAAATAGATAAACGAGGGATTTTCCACCAATATTTAATTAGCGAAGAACATAAAACATTGGTGGCGAGGGAAAGAATTAAGGGCACTGACCCCATTGGCTGGAGATAATGAGTAGAAAGATAACAAAAAGGTATATAACTGGGAACTTAGGATAATGAAGTCAGAACGGACAGCTGACCGGTCTCATGTGGTTTGTTGGTGTTCAATAAACTACAACTTTGGCATCTGGAACTTGGGACTCCGAGAGTTTTCTTACAACTTATAGAGAATCATCGTGAATATTCCACGACAAGTGCAAGCACTCCGACCCACTGCGCTTAATTAGCACTCTCACGAAAATTGGATAAGACACAGCGCTTAGTGTGATCACGAATATCTTGATCAAGATCTAGTGTTAATGTTTTATTTTTCCATAAATGACTTCATGGCTAACTGTACACGAACCCACCCCGTTTGGTAAGGCCCCTCAAGTGGAGTATTCAGGGTCTGATTTACTATTTTACTGAAAGAGCAATAGAGGCATCGACTCTTCCATGTTTCATTCTTACCCAGAAGCCTCATGACGTTCTGATGGTGAAACTCTTTCATGCAGGCCGCCTCTCGCAGAAAATCTTCCATTTCAGTACGAGTGCAGATAGCAACTGATGAAAAACATTAATGAACGGAATGAAGTGAGCACAATGAAAATGATTGCACATGTTTTTAGAGATTATGCTCTTGCTTTTGACTTACTTTTCATGGTCTTCACTGCCACTTTGAGCACAGAGTCCTCTTGAGTTAGCAAACCCTCCATAACAGAGCCAAACTCACCTAAACACACACACACACACACACACACACACATTTACAATGTGACTGCGAATTGACACAAGATGCAGATCTCTACAGCTGTTATGTAAGTCTCACCTTCTCCCAGTGTTTTTCCCAGCGTTAGTTTGTGTCTGTCCACCATCACGTCCTGTAACTTTTGTTTGAGCTCGTCGCTGATCCCCAGAGAGTTTACTGAGAAAAGAACAAGCCATCCGAGACATTAGCATCAGTTTTCAAAGCTCAAAGTTTCATTATCATCATCAAAAAAACAATATTCTTTAGAGAGAAACTTGGCTTTTGTATTGATGTACACTGGTTGGGTGAATCACACGAAAACATGTTCAGGTCCAGAAGAAAGAAAGTATAAAGAGAAAGAAAGCTTACATTCTCTCCATTACTGTAATATATATATATACATACCTCATTCTCATTATTGCAATGTGTTTGGATTTTTTTATTTATTTTCCATAATTTGTTAGATTTACATTCTGATAATATCATATTTTTCAAATTAAGGCAGTAAGTACAACAAATACTACCATGATATGCAAATATTAAAATGTATAAAATTTACAATTCAAGTTCTACAAATATTTTTTAACATTACTGTAATGAAAATTTGAAGGGGCAATAGGAACCCCCCCCTCCAAAAAAAACTAAACATAGTGGTCTTAACAGGCTTCATTTTCTTTATGCAAAATAAGATTTACACACAACCAAAAAAGAAAAAGAGAAAAAAAGTATTGGTTTCCAGTAAAAATATAAAGATGCATTTACTTGAGGGGGTCTGGGTAGCTCAGCAAGTATTGAAGCTGACTATCACACCTGGAGTCGCGAGATCGAATTTTATAACCACATTGCCAGTTTTTTTAACCTAGACATTAAATGTTGTTAGATTTCTCTGAAAACAAGTCTAACCCTGTAAAGCCAGACATTTGAAAGAATTGTCAGAAAATTCCATGTTTTTTTTTTACATTAAAATATTTTTAATACCATTAGACAAACTCTAAAAATAAATCTTTTTTTTTTTTAATGTATAATATTTGATACATTAGCTTTAAAGGTCATTATATGGATTTCAAAGGGAATTTTCAATAAAATAATATACACAATTTTAACCAAGCACAAGTTGCTTATTTTCAACAAATTCTCATTTTAAAATATCAGTAACAATATAAATCATTACTGTCACTTTATAAAATTAGCAGATTTCACATAAAAAATAATTAAAAAAAAAAAAACCGAGTGCATGCAATACAAAAGTGGACGTTTTTGGAAAATTTGTACAACATATTTTCCATTAAGAAATGCCTGGAAACGTCTACCAGGTGGTATCAGACTGAAGACAACAGGATTCTCAGCAAAATGTTTACGTTAATGATGCACAGAATTTAGAAAACAGCATATCATGTATTTTTTAGTTTTTAAAATAAGGATGATTAGATATTTTTACTGGAAAATTAGATTTTTTTGCAGTGCAATGTTTTTTTTTTTTCTTCAATGATCTTGACAGGTTTTGTGAGATTCACCTAGTGTATCCTAATTTAATCATCAAGTTACACACTGCAAACCAAAACAGCCTGAGATCTGTCAACACTGAATGCAAGCTGAACTTTAGATGTTATTGAGAAGCCAAAAATGTCACAAATGCTTTCTGCACTCCAAATGTACCGAGAGAGAGTGAAGAAAAAACGAAAGAGAATTTTATGGAATTTGTCCAGATCATGACCTAAACCCTCTACCCTTTACAAGTGCTCAAAACAAGCTCACATTCATATGAATATTATCATTTCCGTCCTTTATCACAATCTAACAACACATGATGTCATGCTCTTCTGGATCAAATGGAAGCCTTTAATACACTATTTCATCTCTAGAGTAACACTGAGCTTTTGTTTCAGCAATTCAGCTCATGACAACAGTCAGATAAGCATGTGTAGTCAATATTTAGCATTGAATATGTCTTATTGACTTGAAATCAGTGCCAACAATAATATCTCTCATTTTCCATGAAATCATTTCCATTACATTTTTGTTTGAAAATGCCTTGATTTAAACAAGTTTACCCCTTAAAACCACACCGGAACGGCGCTTTCAAAATGAAACCGTTTAAGTGTGATTGTAGCCTCTGTTTAAGCCGCCACTGTTGAAAACATATTGGGAAATGAACTAGTCACCACTGTTTCCTAAAACCCTAGTAACTACACTCACCAATCACTTTGGTACACCTACATATTCATGCGATTATTTAATCAGCCAATCATGTGGCAGCAGTGCAGTGCATAAAATCATGCAGATACGGGTCAGGAGCTTCAGTTACGGTTCACATCAACCATCAGAATGGAAAAAAAAAATATGATCTCAGTGACTTTGACCATAGCTAAGTTTACTGTTGCCTGACAGAGGGTTAGCCCAACATGGTCTTCTGCTGTTGTAGCCCATCCGCCTCAAGTTTTGACATGTTGTGCATTCAGAGATGATATTCTTCTCACCACAATTGTACAGAGCGGTTATCCAAGTTACCGTTGACTTTGTCAGTTCAAACCAGTCTGGCCATTCTCTGTTGACCTCTCATTAACAAGGTGTTTCCATACACAGAACTAACGCTCACTGGATGTTTTTTGTTTTTGGCACCATTCTGAGTAAATTCTAGAGACAGTTGTGTGTGAAAATCCCAGACATACTCGAACCAGCCCGTCATCAACAATCATGCCACAGTCCAAATCATGGAGATCACATTATTCCCCATTCTGATAGTTGATGTGAACATTATCTGAAGCTCCTGACCCGTATCTGCATGATTTTAAACATTATACTGCTGCCTCACAATTGGCTGATTAGATAATCACATGAATAAGTAGGTGTACATGTGAACCTAATAAAGTGATCAATGAGTGTATGTCGCACCACGTTAGTTCAACAATATGGAGCTGTAGTTAATGACATTACGCAGGGGGTGGAGTAAATAATTTGTGTGGAGATTAAATAAATGGATGTCATATTATAGCTAATTTACATGGAGATCATTATGATCTCCTCCAGCAGGTTTCACAGGACATGTTTCTACATTACAGCCAATAACACAGCAACAGCCCCTCTCACCAGACACGTTATCCCTCTCTCCAGCATCTCCACATCTGTGCTTCTCAGAGAAAATGGAAGAACTTGTGTATACTGGAACCAAACTATCCCACTCATTTGCTGCAAGCCCCCAGATATCAAGCAAAAAACGGCAGGCCCCTAAACCACCAAAGCCTGCGGGCAAAGCTCGCCCTCCCCCTCGTCCTGTGAGAGCTCTTCGGCCTCTGCCACAACGCAAGGGCTCACACCCTCCTCCATCTGCTCGAGGTGAACCAAAAACAACTGATACCAGCTCTCAATGATATGTGTCGGGTCCCAACTATGATAACAGTAACTTTCTCAAATGTTTACAAAACAAGTGGGAACCCAGTGTGCCTGTATCTTTCTCTATTGCTGTTCGATTTCATGATAGAAAGTCTAAGGCCTTCAAAAGCCATACAGGAAACCCATCTAATCTGGTGCCTATTACACACCAAACTAAGATTGCTGTGGGGTCAAAAAGTAAGACTGTTAAGTTAGCACTTTTAAACATCCGCTCACTTAAAAATAAATCACTTCTAGTCAACGACTTAATAAGCACATACAACCTGGATTTTATGTTTTTAAATGAAACTTGGCTAGAAGACAGCTGTAGTGCAACAGTCCTTAATGAAACATCCCCTCCTAACTTTACTTTTCTGAGTGTCTGCAGAGAAGGCAGGAGAGGTGGGGGCTTAGCTGCTCTTTTTAAAGATGTCTATCAATGTAAGCAAATATCATTTGGGAATTACCCGTCTTTCGAATATCTGGGTATTGTGTTAAAAGGTGCTCCACGCATTTTACTTATCATTATTTACAGACCTCCAAAATACTCTCCAGCCTTTGCTGAGGACTTTACAGAACTGTTATCAACAATTACCTCAGAGTTTGACTGTTTTGCCATTGTTGGAGATTTTAACATTCACATAGATAATGCAGAAACCATTATGACAAAAGAAATCAAAACTGTTTTAAAAACGTTTGATCTGACTCAGCATGTACATGGACCCACACACAATCATGGCCACACTCTAGATTTACTTATCAGTAAGGGTCTAAACATTTCATCAATTGTTATTAAGGATGTAGCACTGTCTGATCATTTCTGTATTTTCTTTGATATATTGATCTCTCCTGCCATTGAAGCTAGATCTGTGTCTGTCAAGAAGAGATGCTTAAATGAGAACACTAGTGTACTATTTATGAAGGCTATATCTTTAACACCAAGAATATCTGCTGACACTGTTGATTTTCTCCTTGATTCTTTTAACTCAAAAGTTAAAAGTGTAATTGATGAAATTGCTCCTGTGAAAGTGAGGAAGAAGAGTGGCAGTCAAAAAGCACCCTGGAGAAACTCAACAGCAGTGCAAAATATGAAAAGACAATGCAGAAAAGCAGAGCGCATTTGGCGGAAGACAAAACTTGTAGTCCATTATAATATCTACAAAGACATCATCCATGCTTTTAATATGGAACTAGGCAAAGCTAGACAGTCTTTCTTCTCGAATATTATAAACAGCAACTTAAACAACACACGCACTCTATTTGCGACTGTAGAGAGACTGACAAACCCCCCAAGCCAGATTCCCTGTGAACTGCTCTCAGACAGCAAGTGCAGTGAGTTTGCTTCTTTCTTCTCTGAGAAAATAAATAATATCAGAAAGGTGATCAGCACATCCTTGAGTTGTGCTGGGGTCAGACAAATCAAACCACAACCTGAGAAAGTGGTTACTTTGTCTGACTTCAAAGAAATTGATGGCAAAATTTTGGAAGAAACCGTATGGCACCTTAAAACATCAACCTGCGCCCTTGATGCACTTCCAACATCTTTTTTCAAAAGTGTGTTCAACTGTTTAGAAGCAGATCTCCTAGAAGTGATAAACTCCTCACTTCTCTCTGGGAGTTTTCCAAACTCCCTGAAAACTGCAGTTGTCAAGCCCCTCTTGAAAAAGAGCAATCTGGATAAGACCATATTAAGCAACTATAGACCAATCTCAAATCTTCCTTTCATAGGCAAGATCATTGAAAAAGTTGTCTTCAATCAACTGAACAAATTCTTGAACTCGAATGGATACTTTGACAATTTTCAATCTGGTTTCCGATCACATCACAGCACAGAGACAGCGCTCATAAAGATAATAAACGATATTCGCTTAAATACTGATACAGGCAAATTATCAGTACTGGTACTACTCGACCTCAGTGCTGCATTTGACACTGTCGATCACAACATACTTCTGGAAAGGCTGGAAAACTGGGTGGGGCTTTCTGGGACGGTCCTAAAATGGTTCAGGTCATACTTAGAAGGGAGAGGTTATTATGTGAGTATAGGAGACCATAAGTCTGAGTGGACGCCCATGACATGCGGAGTCCCTCAAGGCTCAATTCTTGCTCCACTCCTGTTCAACCTGTATATGCTCCCAATTAGCCAAATAATGAGAAAGAACCAAATGGCTTACCACAGCTATGCAGATGACACACAGATCTACTTAGCCCTATCACCTAACGATTACAGCCCCATTGACTCCCTGTGCCAATGTATTGATGAAGTAAACAGTTGGATGTGCCAAAACTTTCTTCAGTTAAACAAAGACAAAACTGAAGTCATTGCGTTTGGAAACAAAGATGAAGTTCTCAAGGTGAATGCATACCTTGACGCTAGGGGTCAAACAACTAAAAATCAAGTCAGGAATCTTGGTGTGTCTCTAGAGTCAGACCTTAGTTTCAGTAGTCATGTCAAAGCAATAACTAAATCAGCATACTATCATCTGAAAAATATTGCAAGAATTAGATGCTTTGTTTCCAGTCAAGACCTAGAGAAACTTGTGTATGCTTTCATCACCAGCAGGGTGGATTATTGTAATGGACTCCTCACGAGCCTTCCCAAGAAGACCATAAGACAGTTGCAGCTCATACAGAACGCTGCTGCCAGAATTCTGAGCAAAACCAGAAAATATGAACATATCACACCAGTCCTCAGGTCTTTACACTGGCTCCCAGTTACATTTAGGATTGATTTTAAAGTATTATTACTGGTATATAAATCACTCAATGGGCTAGGACCTCAATATATTGCAGACATGCTCACTGAATATAAACCCAACAGATCACTCAGATTATTAGAATCACATCAGCTAGAAATACCAAGGGTTCACTCTAAGCAAGGAGAGTCTGCTTTTAGCTATTATGCCAGCCGCAGCTGGAACCAGGTTCCAGAAGATATCAGATGTGCTCCTACAGTAGTCACATTCAAATCCAGACTCAAAACACATCTGTTTAGCTGTGCATTTACTGAATGAGCACTGTGCCACTGTGTGTCCCACTGTTTGTACTGTGTTTTATTAGATTTTTTTTATTTTTTATTCTAAACTGTTTTAATTATTCTTATTTTATTATTCTTGTTTTTTTTTTTCTTTTTAATTTCTACTATGTAAAGCACTTTGAATTACCATTGTGTATGAAATGTGCTATATAAATAAACTTGCCTTGCCTTGCCTTACATCTGTTCTACACTGTTCCTGGGTATTTCTCTCCCTCTCTTCCTCGTTAAGTTTTTTCCTACATGTTAAGACACGTCAGCAAGTACTGTCCCGTCAGACCTAAAGCAGCTGCCAGGGTATAATTGCATGCTCATTTCCCTCAAACTCTGCTACACAACAGTGAAAACCACTCGAGTACTCAGAATAGGTGTTGGCAGATCATTTGTTATAAAATACACTCTTAAATGCTTTCAACTGCATATAAAATGACTTAACATCATCACATGTTGAGTTATGTGGCAGTAAGAGCCCTTATCAGATCAAAGTTGCATTGATTGGTTCTTGGTCAGGTGTGACTGGTCTGGGTACAGTGAAATGCACAAGCGTGTATGAAAGGTGTCGGTTTAGTATGTTGCTGAACTCACATGTGGCTTCAGTTGTGCGTCGACTGTATGTTCGGCGAGCTCGATATCGAACAACAAGTTCACCACTCTCCATCATGGGCTCAAACGCCTCGCTGTAAAAACACAAATATACATGATACATACATATTTGTCAGACTGAAGTAATACAGTGTATTTTTCAGTAATATCTTGTAGAGACAGACCGATATTGCGGTTTTGCCGATTAATCGGTGCCGATTGTTGCGATTAATCGGTTATCTGTAAAAGTCTATGCTGATAGTTGCAGATAATTTTTTCATCATTTCAAAATAAGTCTCTAGTGTGATTCAGCCTTGTTTAAATTAAAAGTCCTGCACCAAATCTGATTTGTTGCTGGTTATTATTGGGATTCTGGTTGAATAGTAAACTGAATCTGGGATTTTAGTAATTTTGCACTCTGTCTGTGCACGTCAAAGTACGGAAAGAATAAGATTTTTTTTACATTCTATTAAGCGCTTTAAAAAACTATCGGCCGATTAATCGGTTATCGGCATTTCCCAACACCTTACTTATTGGTATCAGCAAAATCCACTATCGGGATCTCCAATTTCTTGTCGAGCTAAAATAAACTTATAAATGACTTAATATATAAATTTAACACATATTTCTCAATACTCCAAAGCAAAATTTTTAATTTTACTACAAAATTATAAATCCCCCCCAAAAAAATCAACATTTGTGCACTTTCATGTCCCAGCAGTTGATTTTTATTAAATAAACAGATTTTAATATTTTTGTTGTTTTAATATGAAGGTCACATTAAAATTTAATTGTAAACATTTTCCAAAGTCTACATCATTGTTTTTGCTACTTTTGAAATGCATTTATTTTTCCATTTTAACCTCGTCCCAGAACCAGATTTTCAATATTAAACTATGAAAATCCATTACAAAAATAAAAAATAACTATATGTTTATAACTATGATAATCTTAACAAACAGTGACATGAACCTAAACTGTTTTATTATTTATTGTGTTGAAAATTTTCAATGAAATAATTCATTTTGGCAAATGAAAAAAAAACAAAACAATTCCCAACATACCAAAAAATTTTGCCCCAGTAGAGTTTTTTCAAAAGTTAGTGTGCTTGTTAGCCAAATCATCAAAAGTGAGCTGAGATATGAGAAGTGATGTATGAAAATATCCCTTGTGAGTATTTTTATTGAAGAGTGTGAAAAATTTGTAACCATCCCTCTTGAAGTCCATAGTGCTATAAACAGTGTCAGAAGATGAAGAAACACCTTAAAAAGTACTCTTAAAAATCGACAAAACAGTCTAAACTTTAAACACATATGCACGTGTAAAATGTATAGTCTTTCTCTTCCACAAAAAACAGACCATTGATGGTTACAATGACATCATCTCCTGCTCAGAGCTGTAAACAAATGTTTTGTCCAATAAAATGCTCCCTGGAATTAAAATGCCCCTCCCATAATACCACATGCCTCTAACTAGCATTAGCAATTAGCCAGTCATTGTTTGCAGGGCTGTGATAAACTAAAGCTGAGTCCAAATCCTCAAACTGACACATATCTTGACCGCTGGTGCTGGGGAGGAGGAGGGTTTTAGTGAGAAAACTCTTGTAGCATGCTGCAGTGGAACTGCAATTTAAATGCTTGACAAATAGAGAGTAGTTGATTGGCTTTACAGATTACAAAGGACATATCAGTATGGGCCATGAAGTAAATGAGATGATTGGTTAACAAATTACATGTTTAAAGAACTATCAGCTTGTGCCATCCCTGATAGCACACATACATCACCGAAACGTCTATTTGTGTGTGTTTACATCTGAAAGACATATTTAGTAGGTTGTTTACTCATCTGGAATACGTCCACATTCCCTGCGGATGCCAAAAAAATACACAGCAGATGTCTTTGAGACATTTATGATTTGGAATGTTTGAAAATCTGATCTTTTTAAGATATTAAGTAGATGTTCATTTGATTGTGATGCTTTCCAGATGAAAAGATCTAAAACTGACATCTCAGAGATTTACATGTGCTATCTGGGATGTACATTTTCATGACTGCACTTAAAATGAATCTGTTTCCTGTCATTTTTTTGTCAACTAATTCGTTGATGTCTGCAGTATAAGCTGACATCCACAGTGTCAGAATCATTCAATAATGGGAGAAATGTTTGTGGCTGTGGAATGGAAAAAGACAGAGCCCACCTTATCATCACTACCTACCCGAAGCGTGTCTCCTTCCGCCTTAGCCTAGTCACGTACATTGCCAAGAGCACCGCGAGAGCGATGGCAACAGCGATGGCCATCACCACATACCACCAGTGCCAGGAGAATGCTGGATGATTCGACGGACCTTTACACACAGACAGAGAGTAAATTTAAAACTGGATTAAAAGGAGCAAAGGTGTGAAAGTACTGACATGTTCCTATGCATGCTTCTTAATTTTAAGGTATCATAAATGAGCTCCTGATGTGCTCATTGGGTCATATTCAAGAAATAAGAGCAGAATTAATTTTTATGTAAATCATTCATAAAGCCGTTCTGATGTATTCAATTCAAAATGTTGGGTGGAACAAAATGTACACCTGCTCCCGCCCATGTGTAAATCTTGCATAAGACATCTGAACGTGTACTTTCAGGCAAAATGACATGACTTTTCCTCCCCAATTTGGAATGCCCAATTCCAAATGTGCTCTAAGTCCTTATGGTGGCGTAGTGACTCGCCTCAATCCGGGTGGTGGAGGACGAATCTCAGTTGCCTCCGTGTCTGAGACCGTCAATCCGCGCATTTTATCACGTGGCTTGTTGAGGGCATGGAGATATAGTGCGTGTGGAGGCTTCACACTATTCTCTGCGGCATCCATGCAGAACTCATAACATACCCCGCCAAGAGTGAGAACCACATTATAGCGACCATGAGGAGGTTACCCCATGTGACCCTACCCTAGAATATTTACATCTTGTGGCTACACTTTTGAAACAATATTTTAATTTAGTGTTTATGGACTTGCCCTATTCACTTCCATTGTAAGTGCCTTGTTGTAATCTTGTGGTTGACTGAACTGATTGAACTGAACCAGGAACATTCGTTTAAATGGCCTCAGCTGCCTATGTAGGCAGTAGACGGCAAGGTGATTGACACATGGATAGAGTGAGTGGAGGAAGGAATGCTCTCGCTTGGGGCTTAATTCTGTAGACAAGATCACAGAATAAACTATGAACACTAGACACATTAGCCATGAGATTCAAAAAGATAAAAGGATACAGAGTTTGTGTGTATGTGTGTGTGTCTGGGGGTGGATGTGTGTTTTGTACAGCTGGTCAATGGTTGGATTAGCCCTTAAATATGACCTCAGTGCAAGATTTACAGCAGGGCGTGCTGCTTCTAGTTAATGCCCTAAACTATTTGACTCTCGATTTCTCTTTCCACATGACTCCCACACAACAAACCTCCTCATAGGTTCTGCCTGTAACCAATTTCCTTTGCTCCCTTTCCTTATTTTGTCCTGTTCTTCTTCTTTTCTGAGATGTGCAATAGCAGACAGAAGAAACCAACATTTCAAAAGGGGAATAACTATGGGAAGTACAAGGAAAAGACCACTTCCACATCTAGTGTTGCTCAGGTTTTACTATATTTGCAACCAAATGTCCCTACAAGGATAGTACAACCTGAAATCTCATTCAATGTGCATTGAAATACCAAATAGGAAAGAATGGATCCTGTGGATTCTGTGAATACAGTTTGGATTTCTTTGATCAGTTTCACAATTAGGATTTTCTTAAGTTAAAGAGCGCCATAGCATCGGAAACTGATGAAAGTTGTCATGCGCCCTCAGAATGTCCTGTTGTCCATGTGTACCAAGTTTTGTTATGTTTGGATGTTGCATCACAAGATACAGGCCAATTAGTCATTTTGGGCCGAACCCCAAAAACGTATTGGTTCATAACTTATAATTGATTCATTGAATAATTTGATTATTGTTTGTCAGGAGAATCTATATTTATTTATGCGATTAATTGCAAATAATTGATTAATTAATTGGCACACCATGTAATTAATTCAATTAAAAATTGTAATCGATTGACAGCCCTATATATAATATAATACATTTATGCATTTGGCAGACACTTTTTTAAAAAAAAATCAGTTTGTGTGTTCCCTGGGAATCAAACCCATGATCTTGGTGTTGCGCTACAGCTGTGACAACGCAGGCTTTATTAAACTGAAAAATAAACAAGCTAATTCAGAATAAAAGGAAAAGAAAAATACAGGAAACCTAGCACAGAGCAAAGACAAAACATGAAAAAACTGACAAGGGAAACAGGGAAAACAAGGAACACCTGGGGAAACAATCAGGAAGAATCAATCAAGGAATAAAACTACAAGGACTACAAAAATAACACAGGAAACAGGAAACCAAACAAGAATTCCAACATAAAAGCACAAAAACAAAAGACAACAGGAACCATAATATAAAATAATAACACATAAATAATATAATAATATAAAATATAATATAATAATATAATATAAAATATAGTATAAAATAATAATACACAATATAATAATATAAAATATAATATAAAATATAATCTAAAATAATAATATAGAATATAATATAATAATATAAAATATAATATAATATATAATCTAAAATAATAATATAATATTATATAATAATATAAAATATAATATAATAACATTTCTTTGTGTGTGTGTGTGTGAGAGAGAGAGACTCACCTCTAGAGTGAAGAACCATTTCTGCAAAATATTGAGAGAAAAGACCATTAACAATATATAATATACGTATGTGTTTGGGTAGTTGACGTTAAATATTTTTGTCCTGCAGTGTGACAAGTTCCATCTAAAACTCTTTCAAGCAGCATTTGGCCAAACCTATTATTGTTATAATGCGTGCCACAATGGCATGTGATATTTGCACTTCTGATTCGAAGTGGTGAAACTTAAAATAAATAATGCCCAATAACAGTACCATGTATTCACTTATACATTATATATATATACACTACCGTTCAAAAGTTTGGGGTCATTTACTCATTCTTTATTTATTATTATTTTTATTTTTTTTCACATTTTATAATAATAGTAAAGTCATCAAAACTATGGAATAACAGAAATGAACATTTGGGAATTATGCTGTGACTAAACAACCCAAAACTGTGTTATATTTTAGCATCTTAAAAGTGGCCACACTTTGCCTAGAATTTGCAGACATGCACTCTTGATATTTTCTCAACCAACTTCTTGAGGTATCACCCTGAGATGCTTTTTAAACAGTATTGAAGGAGTTCCCATCTATATGCAGGGCACTTAGTGGATGTTTTTCTTAATTATTCGGTCATCCATTTCAAAAACATATTTTTTCTTTTAAATAAAATTTTAGTTTTGTAATTAAATAAATTAATATATTGGCACAATTATATTTTTGTCTCTAAAACTAATTTCAATCATTTAAGCAAATGTCTTCAGATCAAAAGATTTTTAAGATCATGAGAAAAATTTCAGACAAGTGACCCCAAACTTTTGAACGGTAGTGTATATATATATATATATACACATTTTTACCAAAAATTGTAACCTCCAGAGAAGCATTGTGCATCATCTACATGTTTATTGTCTGCCTGTTGTCTCACCTGAAGATATAAGTGTGATGGTTTGGAGGGGTGTCCAGGGACCCTGTCCCACACAAGTGTACGCACACACTCTGAAGGACACATTGGATTGGGGGGCAGACAGATTGAGAAACAGTTCTGTGTCCAAACCCATGTCCACCACAACCTACAGAAAGAGACGAAAGTGAACTGGTCAGTAAAAAAAACAAACAGTTTTTTTGGAAAGTTTCTTTGGAATAACATGCACAGATGAATCCTAAATTAATTGTAATGAACACTCTTGACTTCCTTTATAAAACAATACTATGATGGTACCATGGTAGTATTGTCCTGTCTGCTAAAGGTTTGGTTTAAGGTTTGTTCTCTGTACAAGCTGTGTGTTGCCTATAGAGCTGGAGTTTCGCTTACTGCCCCCTGGAGATAACAGGTGGTACTACAAGCTTAAATTACTCTGGAATCTTCCTTATTTCAGTCTGGGGACATGATTACTCGAGTTCATTTTTAACACAGTATTTTTAATATAATTAATCACACTGAGTAAACATGTTAAATCGACAGTCCTAATAAAAACTATATATTTCAACAATATTGCAAAATGCTCTGATATTTTCAAGTAGTTTGAGAGTCTAGTGAGACGGTCTCGATTGCGTCATCATAGTGTGTCTTGGGAAAAGGTTCACTGCAGAGCTCTTTTGGAGCGCTTTGCTGGCTGCGATTCTCTGATTGGTGGATCTTTCTCTTTAGAATTCCATTATTAAACTATTTATAAGCTATTGTTAAAATGAATTTGCCTATGGAAAAACTTTATGGGATTTTTACTTCCGGCACCACCCAGTTACACTCTACTGAAACATACAAGATGCTCGTTTCACTCTAAAAATCTGGAATAACATACTGGAAGGACATACCAAATACTAAGACATTATGTCATTCACATATATTTTTCAATCAATTGTTTTACTCCAATTTTTATGCTGATTTTTCAATTTTTATAATGAAAAATGCAAAATAGAAGTATTTTCACAAGTGTTCTCAGACATTTGGACTCTACTGTAAACTATTTACTAGATTACCATATTCATGTCCCATGGTAAAAGTGGTATTCCAAAGTAATTCAAAGAATACCCAAGTATGACCACGTTCAGTGATTCACAGGATGAAGTGAATGACTCCTACATTGCAACCATGACAAATAATGTTACGGTGCTAATCACAGCAGTCACAGCTCAACTCAAAGCTCCACAAACAGCATGAGCAATGCTGACTCGACTAATGGCTGCAACTAAAATCACAAGTAGATCACAGAGACTGGGGTATGTATGAGTGTGTGTTGTATGTTAACCTGTTGCATATGAGGAGCACTGTACTCCATCATGTATCCCTGCAGCTGCCCATTTATCTTTCCAGAAGGTTCCGACCATCTCAGCAGAACTTCTGTCCCGTTCACCACAGCGGTGACATTCTCTGGTGCTGAATCTGGAACTAAAACACAAATAAAACAACACGCATTAACATTCGAACTGTGTGTGACATGGTTAAAAATACTTTTTTACCAACCAACGCACATCCACATTCTCACCGTAAAACATCGACAAAAAGCTTCATTCTTAAATAAATAATCCAGGTTCAATACAAGTAGTGCTCAATCGACAGCATTTGTGGCATAATGTCGATTAGCACAAAACATACAATTGAATATCCCACTGTAGTCATGTTATCACATTTTTTGTAATATTTATGCGTTTTGGCTATACTTTTAAAACAGTGTTTTTTTATGTTTATGGACAGGCCTCATTTACGTCCCCTGTTAATGCTTTACAGTTTTTTTTTAAATAAACAAGGGATGAAAGCGAAGAAAAAAAAAATGGTAATCAACATCAAGCCACAAATGCTCTCAATTCAGCTCAATTTGCACTAAACCTGGAACATTCCTTTAATTATGATGTTCTATACCACGGGCCTTAAACTAACAGCCCATTGGCCAAATTTGGCCCTCTTATTTGGTTGAAGTGATCTTTTTTTCCACATGGTTTATTACAGGCCTAGAACACAAATGTAAATGCATAATTGCTGTCAAAAAAAGATGTCAAAAAACACCTGTGCTCACATCTGCCAAAACAATTTTTAGGTATAATTATGTGCCAAGTTGTATTCAAACTGCATAGCTGCACAAGTAACTATATACATATAATATAAACTCATGTTTGTAAAAAACACTTATATTTGTTACAGCTGTTTAACTGGCCCACAATGGAGAACACCACCTGATCAGTGACCCCTGGGTAATAGAAGTCTGAGACCCCTGTTTTGACATTACTTTATTCATATTCACACAGTGCGAATCATGTGGGTGTGAAAAAGTGGGTTCAAGTGTGAAATGAGTGGGATCACGTGAGCGTACAAAATTAAAAGCGGATAGGTTTTATGAACATGTATCCTGTTAGCCAATGAACTTGCATAATTTCTCTTTTCTAAAATTTGAATTTCCTCAGTTGGTTGCAGATAAGCTGGTTTTACTGCAGCATGCTACAATGATATTTTTTTCTCTGAAACCCTCCTCCTCCCCAGAACCAAAGGTCTATTGTATGAATTTCTTAGTACTTTTACATACTTTATATTCATTTATAAACACAAAAAACATTAAATATTCAAAACATAATAAGCCACCTATTTTATTAAAACAATGCAAAACACTAGGGCTGTCAATCGATTAAGATTTTTAAGAAAATTAATTGTATGGTATGTAATTAATCAAATGAATGGCATACATAAATATTTGCTGAGAAAGACCCTCAAATAACAATAATTCAGTATATAATGGTTAAATAAATATAGTTATATTAAAATTTGATAAATATTATAAAATAATAATACAGATAATTAAAATGTATTACATTATTTTAGTACATAAGTAAAGCATTAAAAAAAGACTAAACAAAAAGTGGGTTTGCAATCCAATTAATTGTTTATTTGGATATTATTTGTGTATGAGCCTATCAATGGCCTACAGTTCACATGTATGTCATATCAATTTAGTGTAAAACATGTTTTATCACAGTTGATATTGCTTGGTCACACTGGAAATGGGAGGTCAAGTTGAGCACATTTCATTATGGGATGTTCTCTTTTGTCCACTCCTCAAATGTGCAAATGTAGTATGCCATCTGGGTATACTATGCAAAGTAAACATACCGCAGAAATACAATGAGTATGGTGATATGCTATTCTGAACTTCACTATTGCCCTATGTCAGCCATGCTGTAGAGTGTCTTTTCTCAGTTTCTTTCTCTCTTTGTCTTAAACGTGTTTCTCTCCCGCCGTCTCGGTTTCCAATCCAGGGCAGCAGAAATAACAACACACATTGGAAATGGTTGAAGTAACGGTCTGGAAATAGCTGCGTGAGAGAGTCAGTGTGTTTGCCAACGTCCCAGAAAATAATTCCCTCAAACAAGAGAATGAAACAAACTTTCTTCCGTTTTCATTCGCAAGTGCGATACAAGTCTTATTGTGTCTAATTTCATCCGGCAAATACACACATGAGTTTGAGACGTTAAGGAACATGGCATGGCTGGTGATGTTATCAAGAGGCGTTTCACATCTGATTATTTCCATATGTGTCTCTGGCTCTTGGCTGTGAAAATACCATTTCGCTAAAACTCCCAGCCTTCCTCTGCCACCTCACTTTGGTTCTTTGTATTCTTTCCCTCATTCAATAATGTTCCAATAAGAGATCAGAAAAACTAGAGGACACAGGTTCCGTAGTAAAACTAGACGCAGTTCACATGTGAGCAAAGAATACGAAAAACAGAAAAATAAAAGTCGTCGAAACTAAAAACAGGAGAACGTTTGTGCTTTTCATTTGAATGTTAGTGAAAAATATAGGAATCCCAGGGCTTAATATCCTAATGTAATGTGTACAAAATTCCTATTTTAATTTATGTACAAATTTGGAAACCTAACAGGATCAAATTAGAGTCAAGAAAATTCCCACTAGATTAACTGAAATTGCCTGATTTCGATTCTTAGAGTAGATATTAGAGTGCAACAGTGAACGCCCATTTGATTCTTGTTTTTCCCATTAATTTCCCCAAACATCTCTGAGATGAATCACACTGCAACATTTGATTCAAAGCAAAAATACATAAAAATAGAAAAAAATGTGAATGAACAACAACTTCGGCAAATGAAACAATGAAACTGTTATTATAAGTATAAAATTTATATCTTTGAATTTACTTAAAAATATTCAGATATATACAATTATCTAAGTAGTTTGATAGTGGGAAATTTGATTATTTAATTAGGAATTTTTCCATACTCTGGTGGATTTTTGGGCTGCCGCCTGACATTTTTCACATTTCACAAATGTAAAGGCTCCCCATTCATACATAATCTGGACTAATTGTCAAAAATTGGTCTAATTTTTCAGAGCCGCCAAAATGAAAAAAAATAAATAAAAAAAAGACTCCAATTATTCATAAATAATATTGTATTCATTTATAATCTTATGATACACAAAAACATTTTTGAAAAAAAATAAATAAAAATACAAATAATAATAATAATAAAAAAAGTTGTCCTAAATTTGTAAACATGTAATTCTGGCACTGATCACTCTACCTCACTTTGAAAAGTCTCATTTTATTCCAGTAGTTGGCAGAAAACACTAGAAAACACTCATTCCATCACAGTATCCAGATCTGAAATGTAGGTGGAGCTCTAACACAGTTTAGCCCTCACAGATGTGCTTGTCCATAGACAATCAATCTAATTTTCTGTTCAAGCACCACCCTTATTGTTTCACAGAATATCTCGGCCTCTGAGTGGACTAGAAGCACAATCTTAGTGTCATTAGAAAGCTGAGATCCTCCCCTTTGTAAACTTTTCATCATCAATAGTAGAAAATATATTTTCTGATTATTTGTTTAACATTCTTTTCCGTCTCGATGGCATAATTTATTGTAGAAATCCAAGATATAACGTTTGATTATTCAGACTATTCAAACTCACAACAATAAACTATGGAATTTTTTTTTACAGAACTTCGTAAGATAAAAGCAGATATAAAGTTTTTAGCTATTTGTGGCTTACAGCAGTAGTTATATGAGCATAAAAGGGACATTTGTATTTGAAGATTTACAGAAATCATATTTCACTTTGTGATTATTTCTGAGAATGAGAGCTTTCATTTGATATATGATTTGTCCATTTATGTGCTATGTGAAGGAATTTTCATATAAATATTTCTACCCCATAAACTCTGGTTTTCACTGCAATTGTTCTGAGGCCTTATTTTGCTATTTTAAGTAACATAAATACAGAAGTGATGGCTATTTCTTAAAATTTCAGATTCTAATATTTTAAATGATATCTCATATGCCTGACTTATGTATACGGAAACTTTAACGTTTTAAGCGTAAATTCTTTTCGTGATATAGCGCCCCCATTTGGACTCACTGGCAAGTCCATTAAGTTTAAAGGGTTGACTTCTCTGATTGGTGGGTAGGTCTTCAGCTAAGACTGGCTATTAAACACCACCTTTTAAAAATGAAGTTCAAATCACACCAAATTGTAAGTTCTACAGAAGCATTTATGATCGCTTAACTCCCTCAGACCATTTGCTATGTCTGTTCTCTCGGATATTGTGTAATATTTTTGAGAATCGTACTTACATTGGCATAATGCCTTGCTGTTGGACAGTGACAGGAAAACACAATGGTAGCTAGAGGAGTTAAATTCCTTCTGATGAAATTTATCCTATTGAGAATCATTAAAATCCTTTTGGGAACTGTGTTCTAAAACATTTGTAGTAAAAAATCCCAATATATTCCTTTTGCAGAACTCCATTATGTCTGTGTGTTTATTGTGTTGGTCTGAAATATAGACAGCACGGAAATGCATTAGACAGTACGGAAAAACAGCCTCAGAGTTCCTCCAAATTCCAACACACGTACAGCTGGCACATATTAGTCAAAAACACACAGTGGTGCATTCGTAACAACCTAAACACTGCCGTTCTGTTGCATGTTGCCGAGGCAAGGAGGAGTCATGCTACTCGACAGTAAAACAACTATAAACCTCAGTCAGCATTTTCCGAGCGATTCTTTTAATGTGCTGCTTTACAAGGCCTGAACCTCAGTCTTAAAGCAATTAGTTGCTAATTATGTTGTTTACTGTATGCGGTCGCAAGCGGTGTAAAATGCACTGTTACAAAGGTTTGCTTTGACTGATGCATCACTGCAAACAATCCTATTCTTAATCATTGTCTTTATCTGGTTTTCCAATAAAAATCAATAAACATGCTTAATATCCTCAAGACAATTTTACCTGAGAAGCAAAATGTCCATATCTTATTATGGAAACACTTTACATTAATTGCCTTTGTAATTCCCTTTGTTACAGGTTTATAAAAGGGTTCATTAATGTCTAATAAGTCATTTACAAATGTTTTATTAATCATTTATATGCATTTACTGTAACATGCACAAAAAGGGCAACTTTCATTCAATACTTGCTAAATAGTGAGCATTCTCATGTGTTATAAATACTTAATAATACACATTCATACTTTAAATAACAAATATAAAATGCTTTAGGTCATTATTTATGTCACAATGCAGCAAAAAATAGACTATTATGATGACATTAAAAGGCAGGATTATACCCTTTTGCTAAAGTATTAATTGCTGTAATGTCTTCTCACTTGTGTTGTCACTTTCATTGTCACGTTGATGTCAAAAGAATAATTTTACCTAGTCCCAGTTTCCTAAAGTCCTCTGCAAAAACACTTTTATGGTTTCCTTGCTCATTCACATCATATATCATATAATAAAGCCTTATGGACATTAAACCATACTGAACTTTATGTACATGTTTCAAGTGATGGCAACTTCTTAATAAATGATTCAATATGTGTCCACTTTACATTAAAGTGCATTTTCATAGGTTACTAATGTTGAATAAGTGTTATTAAGCATTTATAACAAGTTGGCAACAGCTTAATAAATTCTTCATGTGTCCACTTTACAATAAAGTACATTTTTAAAGGTTACTGATGTTAATAAATGTTATTAAGCATTCATTACAAGTCACAATGGCTCACTGTTTCACAGGTATTGCATGACACACCCTTTTTATGCATGTTCCTTATAACAGCATATCAATGATTTATAATTCATTTGTAAATGACTTAGTAGTCATTACAACCTCTTTTATAAACCCTTAACAAATGGAACATTACTGTAATGTTACCAGTATATTAATAGAATATGTATTTCTTTGCCCAAACTCTTGTCACCATGGCTGAATGTTTCATGCAGAAACAGTGACATGCAGAATGTCTACTTTACATTAAGGTACATTTTCATAGGTTACTAATGTTTAATAAGTGTTTTTAAGCATTTCTAACATGTGAGGTAAAATGGCTCATTATTT
Source organism: Moxostoma hubbsi (assembly GCA_032164185.1). Classification (NCBI taxonomy): domain Eukaryota; kingdom Metazoa; phylum Chordata; class Actinopteri; order Cypriniformes; family Catostomidae; genus Moxostoma; species Moxostoma hubbsi. The sequence continues at coordinate 3,776,758 of JAVLUX010000029.1, forward strand.
GGCAGGTATTGCATGAAAGCTGCCCTTTTTGCATGTTATAACTGCTTATTAATGCTTTATAATGGATTTTTAAATGACTTAATCATTAATTAGCCTCTTTTTAATCAAGCAAAGGGAAAATGAATGTAAGGTGTTATCATTATTGAATACAATCCATGTATCAAGACTTTTTTTTCCGGAGAATGTATTTTGAATATCGTTCTAGATATATCAGAAAATATGGTTTTGAGCTACATTTGAAAAACAATTTTTTTGGTGTGACAAATGTATCAAGTGATTACAAAGCTGCAATAAATTGCTTAAATTTCCATGCTTCTGAAAAATTAAACATGTCTCCCTTTAAGCATTTTTGTCTAGTTTGAAGATCCATAATTTGTTTAATTATTACATATTTTGCTCGTTTAATGAGTCGTTCAGCATAAATGTATGCTATGTTTATTCGTTTCGCTTCTTATTAGTTTTGCACTGAATAAAATTAAAAAAAAAGTACAATATTTTGTCTTGTTTTCAGATAAAACCAACAACATTTAGTAATATTTACCCCAATATTAACTGCCCCATGGGGATTAATAAAAGTTCTAATAATAAGAATAATAACAATTAATGATAAACTACTTGCCAATAGGGTTTTCTCTGAAAACAAGACTTAATCTGATGCCATTCTGCTTCTCAAGTAATGTTTTCTTGTTTTCTTATAGAAAATAAGACCAAAAACTCATTTTGTTGCAGTGTGTATGCTGGAGGTGGGCTGAGTTTACAGGATGGTGGTGTGGTAGACAGTCTGTTGGAATACACGGAGAGTCAAAGTAGATGTATGATTATGATTATGTAAGTTGTTCAAACAGTTTTAATCCATTCAAAAAGAAAATGCCAAACCAATTTAATTGCGATACCAGTAGCAGCCGTGGTATTTTCTCTCATCCCTCGGGCAATGTGGGACTCTGTGAAACTAGCAAAGATCATGTTTTTTCTCCTTTTTTCACAAGCCCCCTCCTCTTTTTTCCTGTCGTTCTCTGCCTCATTCACTTTTCCCACAGTAAGAGCATGCCTGTATTTCATCTTTTTCTGGCAAGGACAAATCAAAGGTCATCTGGGGTCAGGGCAGGGAAGACGGGGGCGTTGCATGAAAGGGGGCAGGGAGAGAAACGACAAGCATAGCATGTTTGGGAATGCCGGAAATGCATTCTTGAACAGAATTTGTAGGATTAGTCCATGGAGAGATACTAAGAGGAATTGCATTGCGCAGAGTTTGCTGTCATGTAAAGGATGTAAAGGAATCCTCGGTAATGTGTTGTTAAAGTATTGACTTTTTCTTAGATGATTCTCTTAGATGAGAAATTAAAATAGTAGGGAGCAATTCATGTGGATAGCATGGCTCAGATCATTTAGTCTTGGGAGAATTTGCTATAAGAAATGTTTGAGTTCCTATTGAGATCTCTGACTTTTAATTACAGAGTTTGCTATCTTGGCAAATCTGAGCGCACACTAAAAAAAGTTAGCCTAAAAATATTCTTCATGTGGCTACATATAAACTGGTTTTATTCAAGTCAAAAATGTTATTTAACATTACCGAAACAACCAGAATACATAGGTTGCACCAACAACATTCAAATGAATTTTTAAGGGCTAGATCAGGTTGAAATAACTACATTAGATAACAATCGCAGGTTACCACTTCTTACACAGTGCAACTTCATAAACGAGACTTAAAGGAATAATCCGGGTTCAATACAAATTAATTTCAATCAACAGCATGTGTGGCATAATGTTGATTACAGCAAAAATAATTTTAACTCGTTCATCCTTCTCTTTAAAAGCAAAATCAAAATTTGAGGTTACAGTGAGGCTCTTACAATGGAAGTGAATGGGGACAATTTTTGGAGGTTTAAAAGGCAGAAATGTGAAGCTTATACTTTTATAAAAGCACTTCCATTAATAATTCTGTTAAAACTCAATTATCTGAGCATAATTATATCCTCATGTAAAATTGGCAGTTAGTATGCAATTTTATCAAACTAAAATCAAGTTAACACACATATTGTTTACGTCTTTTGGCTATTCTTTTGAAAAAGTGAGTATTTTAACATTCAACACATGGCCTCCATTCACTTCCATTATAAGTGCCTCAATGTGCCTTCGATTTGTGCTTTTTTTATAGAACAGGATGGCCGAGTGGAAATTATTGTAATCAATATTATGCCGCAAATACATTCTACTGAGCATAACTTGTATTGAACCCGGAATATTCCTTTAAACATATGTCTTAGATTGCACTTCAGTTAACATCATTGTTGTCTTGGAGATGTAGCTAAATATGTATTTTATATTATGATAACAATATCATAATATCATTATTTTTGTAAATATCTAATATTATAATAAAGCAGAATTCACATTGGGTATCTGCAACACGATCACACAGGAAGTCATTTTGTTTCTGAGAGTTCCGGTACCCTAGGATTGGCCGCATTATCCCGACTCACCGACAAGCAACTTCTCCTAACAGAAATGTTTACATCGGATCCAGCATGTTGCCCAGTGGTGCGATCGGAAGCGCGTTGCATCAGCATGGGAGACCTGAGTTTGGATATCGATACTGACACCCGGATCCTAAATAATACTTTTTTCAATATCAATTTTATGAAATCTGTTTTAACAAGATTACAAACATTACCTCAAAAAAACTTTGGTTTTATTTTTTCAGTTTGATGACATTTTAAAGACTAAAAGACTTATCTCCTGAGCCTTCTGGTCTCCTCATGCCAGGGTCGGCAGGGGCAGAGACTATAACATTATGTGAAGAGTTAAAAACAACAAGAAAGCTAATCTGTTAATTCACCCGACCCTAAGGATAAGTACGGTTTAACAAGATAACTATGTACATTAAACTTGATCAGTTTCTGTCAAACTTAAAGCATTTTTAGCATTGATTTAGCTAGCTATCTATAGCCATACATCCAAACAATATCTAACGTTATGTAGGTCCAGGTTTATAGGACTATGTCACCACGCACAGAAACGTTAATTTAACAAGTACACAAGCATGTATCACTACAAGTTAACCGATTTTGTTTGTTGGTTTGTTTGCTAAAAGTTAATCTTACCTGTCGGTGTCCCAGTCATAGTGCCGCTGCATTCATCAGTAGTTTTAGAGGAGGACTCATGTGGTGGGCATGTTAAATGAAGCTCTGTGGCAGGATGCTGAGAGGATGACTGCACCAGTTCGGTCTTCTTGCAGCTGAAGACGGAGCAACTTTCTGCTCTTAAGTTTATTCTGCGCACTGTCAAGTGCTTCATCAGATTTGTTGTGTTGCCGGTCTTGGAAGCAATTAGCTTGTCGCAAATATTGCATCACGCGCTGTTGGCATCGAGCCTGGTGAAATGTAGCCACACTTTTGATATTTTCCACATCTTTCACATGTATGGGGATTGAGACGCAAACACACTACAGCCTCACGTGTGAGCCGTGTCTCTGGGAGTAACCGGCGTAAACTAGGGTTTATCCTTGATGCCTAAACAAGCCAATCACTGACACTTTTAGATTTGGGTGCATCTAGCATGCTACATGCTCATCACTGACGTTGACGAGATTAACCCCTTAGATATCGAAATTTGGTACCGAACGACAAGGAATTTTTGATACTCGTTTTTTTAGAGGCAATTCAGTCTGTGCCTAAAATGTATCAAACTCAATACCCAGCCCTAGTTGTAACCGAAAATAATCGCATTTGCATAATCAGTAACAAGCGTGATTTGGAGATAGCTTTTTTCTACTCTAACTTTACATTCTCACTCCACTGATGGTTAGGTTTGGGGTGTGGTTGGGGGGGCTACAGTTCATAAAATAGGCATTCCTCTTCAACGTATTACAGCCTGAAAACAACTCGCTTCACAACTCGTTTTGGCGCCCCCTTTCACCAACCTACCCCACAAGTTGACATGGGGCTGTTTGGCACAAATGCATAACATAACTTTAATAATTGATTAAAAATTGGCAATAAATACTTGGGGACATTGAATGTGTTTATTTTTTACCAAAGGAAATAGTTAAGTCACGGTCACATTTATCTTTGCTTATCGAAATTCTTTGGGCGGAAAAGATGCTCGGGGAATTTTGCCGCATAAAGGCACATGTGACCGCGTCTTCCACCAGAGATATTCAACAAAGAATGAAAAGCGTTCTAACCATTACACTCTGTTGTTTTCTTTGTTAATTCGGAGCATGAGATTATTCAAAATAAATAAAAAATGGAATTTAAAGAACCAAAAAGGGGTTCTCAGTACGAGTTCAAAACACAAGTTTCTGACTCTAAATTCCCCTAGGATGAGCCACACTCGAAGTCGAACCACAACTGTGATTGCACATCTGTTAAATTCTATATTAATAGTGGTGACACACTTAAACTCTGTTTCACATGCCTAACAACACCCCTTTATAAGTTCTTCTTTGACTTGTTTGGAACACATCCCAATCTGCATTTTAGTTTTTTCCTTGAATGAGCATACTGTACGGCAGTACAGCCCATTGATAGCCATGCAAATACATCTACTGCTGTATAAACAATATATCAGTTGACACATTTTCTGCCTTTGCACTGCATAAACATTATACATATGAAAGTATGTAAGAAAGCCAGAATAGAGTGAATACAAATTTACTGAAGTACGAGGGAGTGCTAAAAGAGTTTAGAGTCAGGATTCTCCCCTGGCCTAATACATTTAAAACACTTAATACACTAGTGACACTCCAACCAAACACCACACCTACAAACATACCAGTACAGCCAAAAGCTCTGTCACTGTCCAGCAAGACTAAAACACACTCCTGGAAAATATGACACAGAAAACAAGAGAACTAGAGAAAAGAGACAGTTTCTCATCTCTCTCTCTTTTCTCAATCTGCCACAATGCAATGGTGATATGTGACATGAAGTGACATTCTGTAAAATGTATTAAAAATGTAATGCACGCAGACCTAAATGCTTGGTGCAATAAACACAATGATATAGATATATGATATAAATGTATCGATTTTTTATCTTGTACAAGTCACACAAGGAGGTGATGATCCGTACACAGATGATATTACTCTATAAGACTAAGATTGAACTTTATTGTCATTGTGAAGTGTACAGGTGCAGAGCCAATGAAATGCAGTTGTTTTCACATATCCCAACTAAGCTGGGGTCAGAGTTCAGGGTCAGCCATGAAACAGCACCCCTGAAGCAGATAGGGTCAAGGGCCTTGCTCAAGGGCCCAACAGTGGTATCTTGCCGGTGCTGGGGCTTGAACCCCTGACTTCGGTCAGTAACCCAGAGCCTCAACCGTCAAGCCACCACTTCCCGTGGGTTTTCAACCAGCAATGATCACCCCTCAGATAAACCTCCTAGGCTACGGTATTGCCTCTGCGAAAAATTAACAGTTACAGTGTAGTCTGGGGTCAAAAATTGCTGCGGTGCTAAACACTGAACACTGTTTAAGATGGAAATTACCAGGACAGAAAGACCAGAATGGGAAAGGCATGACTGAAGATGCGTGAATGTCAGTGTACATTTTATCCTGAAGTCCTGTTAAAAAAACATATTGTTCTCTGTGTGTTTTCATGTGCCAGCAGAAGCATTTAAGTTCTTCTTTAGGTTCTGGTATGCGAGTAAGCTCTGTAGAAGGTCTTGGTCTGGCTCAGTTCCCTCTCCACTACACATCAGCACAAAGTGTCTTTAAAGCAGAACTGTACTTGAGCTGTAGTAAGTTTTTCCATGCCAGCTCATCGATGAAGCAGTGTTTGGAGAAAGAGAGAGTGAGAGGTGGGCATGTGGGTGTTTGGTACTTTCCATAAACTGGCATTACGAAATGTCTCTTATAAACAAACATCTTGGAGCAGAACTCCGGATAGAGACAGTAGGAGGGAAAGGAATGGAGAAACAGATGAGATTGCAAGAAGAATATAAAACATTTGCTTTGAGTTTGCTCTTTAGCTACAGCCTGCATTATTCATTCCCACATTTAAAAGCTTACCTTACACACATACAGTGGACTAATTGCTAAGTATTGGTCTCATTTCACAGAAAACCTCCCAAATAATAATAATAATAATAGAAAAAGATATATAACATTGTCATAAATAACATTGTATATGCACATACTTTTTGCCCTCTCTTTAAAAGCCTGTGATTCAGGCTCTGTTTGCTCTACATCCCTGAAAAAGCGTTAGTTTATTCCACTAAATGGAAGCAAGTGTTAGGAAAAGAAGCCTTCTTCTTTCAACTTTCATCGCAATATACAAATCTGAAATGCAGGTGGCGCTCGAACGCAGCTTAGCACTGGCCATGTGGTCATCCATAGACATTCAGGGATGTATTTTCATGACTGTGCAGCTGCATCACTTAGCACAACGACCGTGTGCCATTTCTTATCCAATTTTTATGAGAGCGCTAATTCTAAGTGCAATTTTCATGCCAGTGCAAGTGGCTGTGGGTGGGAGTGTTTGCGCAATCTTGAGAAATTGGAGATTTGTCGAACATTTTTGGAAAGCTAATATCGGCACAAAATCGAAAATCAGTTATTGTATTTGAAGTTTGAGGATTCCACCAGCAGCTGATATCAAAGAGCTATCGACCACTTTTAATGCTAGCCATGATTTGTGCATCAGTATATCAATAATAATAATAATAATTTCATTTTGTATAGTGACTTTCCGAAGCTCAAGGATGCTGTAAAAAAACTTGAACATAAAACATTAAACCCCTCAGCACTTTGCAAACACACTTTGGATTCCGCCAACACACTTGCACCTAGACTTATTGCATACTTTTTTATTTTTGCATTTTTTTCTTCCCTTTTTTCCCCAATTTGGAATGTCCAATTACCAATGTCCTTGTGGTGGCATAGTGACTTAGTGAATCTCAGGTGCCTCCGTGTCTGAGACTGTCAATCCACTCATATTATCACCTGGTTTGAGTGCATACTGCGGTAACATAGCACGTGTGGAGGCTTCACGCTATTCTCCACGGCAGAGCGAGGAGGTTAACCCAACGTGACTATCCACCCTAGTAACCAGGCCAATTGGTTGCTTAGGAAGCCTGATTGGAGTCACTCAGCACACCCTGGATTAGAACTTGTGACTCCACATGTGGTAGTCAGCATCTTTACTTGCTGAGCTACCTAGGCCCCTCAGAATTATTGCATACTTGCACGAAAAAAACATGTGCACGACTTTGCACATGTGGTTTATCACATGGTACTGCGTTTAAGACAGAAAACTCTTAAAATGGGGTTCTCAGTCCGTTTTGTGATCCCATGCACTTTTCCCACTCCTTTGTTGAAAATCTCGGCCTCTGAGTGGACTAGAAGCTAAATCTAGATATCATTGGAAAGCTGAGATCATCCTCTTTGTAATTTGATGCATAATATTCCATCATCAGTAGTCACAAACAAATTTTGCCAATGATATGTTTATCATGAGATTTCTACTGAACTGCATATTTTGTTCTAGACATCTGAGACATACATTTGAGTATTTACCCAAGCAAACTCACAGACAAGTAGAAAATTTCGAAGAAAACAACCTAAGGTAAGAGCAGATATAGATTTGGTGGCTACTTGAGACTTACAGAAGCAGTGATCGGAGCAGACATGAGACGTTTGTCTGTTGTCTTACCGAGATCATAATTCACTTTGTTTTTTTTTATATCATTACGACAGGGTGGCGCTCATTTGCAATGCTGAGTTTTCCAGATATTGTCATTTTATGAAACATAAATGGAAACGGGATGAGGTTCTGTGAAATATTCTGATTCAAAGACATATACAGGGGCTTTTAAACTATAAACAAACTTCTTGCCCCATCCGCAGAGGTATGCAGAGTTGAAGAGGTTAACGGGTTCTCAGTTAAATTTCATTTTAAGGAATGGTTACACCAAAATTGAAAACTCTGTCGACATTTACTCACCCTCATTTTGTTTCAAAGTTGTATGACTTTCTTCCATAGAAAAAAAGGGTGAATTTACTGAAGAATAACCTTGCCACTCACCCACATTCATTATATGGAAAAAAAAGTGGCCAGGATATTATTCAGACATAAGTTTCATTTTTGAAAATGTACATTGTCCTATGTAGCTGTACCTACAACCTTGTGCTACTAAAGATTCTGTTCTGTTTTATTTTATTCTATTCTAACCACAGCACAGACAATATTTGTGAATTCAAGATAAACCTTTCAGTGGTTATCACTTTCATACAGTTTCGTGCTTCTGTTCAGTGGAGAAGTTCTTACCGCCTTCATTGGTGCTAATGGTTACCCATGCCGTCCAATCAGAGACACCCTGGCTGTTCTGGCAGGCCACTCTAAAATCATATTGGCTGAAAGGTTCCAGGTCTGAGACCAGGCGGCTGGTGATTGGTCCATTAACATTCTGGTTGTAGATCATGTGATCAGCATTCACGACGGAGTCTTCGCCAGAAGGTTTAACCTAAAAGATGATCATATTAACATAACACTTAGATCATATGTAGCATTCCACTGTCTTTTGTATGCACATATATTGGCCTAAAAGGGTGATTCTCACAAAATTAGAATTGGGGGTAAAATGTGCTTAAGTGACCTGAAAATAAGGTAATAATGCAAAAATGTAGGCTTCATTTTATTTATGCAAAAACTTATTATATACAGCATATATATATATATATATATATATATATATATATATATTTGGAAGTGAGTACAAAATAATGGAAAATAAGTTGTAAATCAAGTTGTAAGTGTAAGGTTTTTGTAACATTTTCTGTATTTTAATGATTTACATAAGTTTAATTTATGTGTTTTGAACATGTTACTCCATATTTCCCACAAATAAATTTGAGCTGACAGTTTTGCACATATATTTACACACTATTTGCACAATTGTTTTATTGCCTAACCACTGCCAAACATATTAGCAAACTTGTGAGAAGTGTTCTGCAAGTAAAGGGTGTCAAAAATTGCAAATGTTTTATACATAGAATTGATCTGTATGTGTGAAAAATAAACTTTAACAATAACCACTTTGGCACATTTTTTCACTAGAAAGAATTTTGCTAGTGGAAATAAACTAATGAGCAAAAACATTATGACCACTCACAAGTGAAGCGAATAACATTGATCATCTCCTAACAAGGCCACATGTCAAGGTCTGGGTAGATTTGATCAGTGGTTACCAACCCTGTTCCTGGAGGCCCCCCCATCACTACACATTTTGGATATCTCCATAATCAAACACACCTGATTCAACTCATCTGCTCATTAGTGGAGACTCAAAGACCTGAAATGGGTGTGCAAGTAAAGGGAGATATACAAAATGTGCAGTGTTGCGGGGCCTCCAAGAACAGGGTTGGGAACCACTGGATTAGATAGTAAGCGAACAATCAGTTCTCGTAGTCAACATATTCAATACAGGAGAAATGGGCAGGAGAAGACATGAGCGACTTTGATAAGGGCCAAATTGTTATAGCCAGATGACTGGGTCAGAGCATCTCTGAAATGGCAAGGCTTGTGGGGTGCTCCCGGTCAGCAGTGGTGAGTACCTACCGACAGTGATCCGAAGAGGGACAAACCACAAACTGGTGACAGGGTGTTGGGTGCCTAAGGCTCATCAATGTGGGATGGTAACGAAGGCTATCCCGTCTGGTCCAAACCAACAGAAGGTCTACTGTGGCACAAGTCACAGAAAATTTTAAAGATGGTTACGGGAGGAATGTGCCACAACACAATTCTGTGTATGGGGCTGTAAAGCTGCAGACCGGTCAGAGTGCCCATGATGACCCCTGTCCACCATCAAAAGTACCTACAATGGGCACGTGAACGTCGGAACTGGACCTTGGACCAGTGGAAGAAGTTCGCCTGGTCCGATGAGTCCCGTTTCATTTACATCCCGTGGACGGCCATGTACATGTGCGACATTTACCTTGGAAAGTCTTGGCATCAAGATGCACTGTGGGAAGATGACAAGCCAGTGGAGGGAGTGTGATGTTCTGGGCAATGTTCTGCAGGAAAACCTGGGTCAGGCCATTCATGTGGATGTCAATTTGACATGCACCACCTACCTAAACATCGTTGCAGACCAGGTACACCCCTTCGTGGCAATGGTATTGGCAGTGGCAGTATAGCCGTGGCCTCTTTCGGCAGGATAATGCGCCCTGCCGCACTACACACATTGTTCAGGAATGGTTTGAGGAACATGATGAATAGTTTAAGGTGTTTCTCTGTCCTCCAAATTCCCCAGATCTCAATCTGACTGATCATCTGTAGGATATGCTGGACCAACAATTCCGATCCAATGCAGGTTCACCTCGTTACAGTTGAAGGATCTGCTGCTAATGTCTTGGAGCCAGATACCACAGGACACCTTCAGGGGTCTTGTAGAGTCCATGTCTCGGTGGTATGGAGCTGTTTTGGCGGCACACTGAGAACCGACAGCATATTAGGCAGGTGGTCATAATGTTTTGGCTCATCTGTGCATACTGAGTTAATTAATGCAACTTCTGTAACTGTATTTTTATATTTCCCAATTTGAATCAACTTTACAAGCTCTTGGTTTAATTAAAGTAAATTTAAAAGATCTTGAGATTTTAAGAATCAATATCAGGTCAAATAAATAAAGATTGTGATTAATTGGAAATGTACATTTTTACCCAGACTTACTTGTGATTTGCAAGTAAACAATGGATTTCAAGTTTGCAAATAGTTTTGGCTGTGGTTAGGTGAAAAATGCGAACAAACATAAGTTGGAAGAACACTTTCACGTCCAATTATTGCTTGAAAATATGAAGTAACAGCTTCACAAAACATGATTTACACTTAAACTAAATAGTCTAAATCTCACTCTACACATTTTTTGTACTGAATGGACATCCTGCAACATCAGAACAAAAACAGAAGTAGTGTTTGAACACACACTAACCCACACACACACACACATGTTGGTGCATCTATCCTTATGAGGACTCTCCATCGACATGTTGATTTTTATACTGTACAAACTACACTCACCTAAAGGATTATTAGGAACTCCTGTTCAATTTCTCATTAATGCAATTATCTAATCAACCAATCACATGGCAGTTGCTTCAATGCATTTAGGGGTGTGGTCCTGGTCAAGACAATCTCCTGAACTCCAAACTGAATGTCAGAGTGGGAAAGAAAGGTGATTTAAGCCATTTTGAGCATGGCATGGTTGTTGGTGCCAGACGGGCCGGTCTGAGTATTTCACAATCTGCTCAGTTACTGGGATTTTCACACACAACCATTTCTAGGGTTTACAAAGAATGGTGTGAAAAGGGAAAAACATCCAGTATACGGCAGTCCTGTGGGCGAAAATGCCTTGTTGATGCTAGAGGTCAGAGGAGAATGGGCCGACTGATTCAAGCTGATAGAAGAGCAACTTTGACTGAAATAACCACTCGTTACAACCGAGGTATGCAGCAAAGCATTTGTGAAGCCACAACACGCACAACCTTGAGGCGGATGGGCTACAACAGCAGAAGACCCCACCGGGTACCACTCATCTCCACTACAAATAGGAAAAAGAGGCTACAATTTGCAAGAGCTCACCAAAATTGGACAGTTGAAGACTGGAAAAATGTTGCCTGGTCTGATGAGTCTCGATTTCTGTTGAGACATTCAGATGGTAGAGTCAGAATTTGGTGTAAACAGAATGAGAACATGGATCCATCATGCCTTGTTACCACTGTGCAGGCTGGTGGTGGTGGTGTAATGGTGTGGGGATGTTTTCTTGGCACACTTTAGGCCCCTTAGTGCCAATTGGGCATCGTTTAAATGCCACGGCCTACCTGAGCATTGTTTCTGACCATGTCCATCCCTTTATGGCCACCATGTACCCATCCTCTGATGGCTACTTCCAGCAGGATAATGCACCATGTCACAAAGCTCGAATCATTTCAAATTGGTTTCTTGAACATGACAATGAGTTCACTGTACTAAAATGGCCCCCACAGTCACCAGATCTCAACCCAATAGAGCATCTTTGGGATGTGGTGGAACGGGAGCTTCGTGCCCTGGATGTGCATCCCACAAATCTCCATCAACTGCAAGATGCTATCCTATCAATATGGGCCAACATTTCTAAAGAATGCTTTCAGCACCTTGTTGAATCAATGCCACGTAGAATTAAGGCAGTTCTGAAGGCGAAAGGGGGTCAAACACAGTATTAGTATGGTGTTCCTAATAATCCTTTAGGTGAGTGTATATATTCTATCCTCTAACCTTAAACCTAACCCTAAATCTTTCTGCATTTTTACATTTTCAAAAAAACATTGCTTAGTATCTTTTAAGCAATTTGAAATATGGGGATACTATAAATGTCCTCAAACCACATTTCTAGCATAATACCCTTGTAATTACCAGTTTGTAACCTAAATAAATGTCCTCGTAAACCACTTAAACCTGCCCACACACACACACACACACACACACACACACACACACACACACACACACAGGTCACAAATAACTTGAGAAATGTTAGTCGTTTTACTTTCTATTTAGGACAAAGAAGCAATCTCTTCCACTTCTGCTTTCCACAGATTTCTGCACAAGTGTTGTAGATGATAACAAATATAAGTGATTAGATCGGTTTAAAATAAGTGTGTGCGGTTTAACTTGTTTTTGTTATCATCTACAACACTTGTGCAGAAATCTGTGGAAAGCAGAAGTGGAAGAGATTACTTCCACACAGTAATGCAGCATGTGTTGGCACACTCTTAACCTCACACAGTGTATTTGTGTTTTACAAAGTCATTAGCATTCATGTCCACCTGGAGACACGCTGTCAGCACAGCAAGACACATGAAAGCAGCTTACGCATACAGAACTCAACAGGAGGAACATGCTGTCGATGCAAAGACGCACAATAAACAACCAAAAACATCAAACGCCAACAGAAAACTTCACAAAGTTGTACTGCTTTAAATGGAAGAGGTGCTGACCTCTCTCTGTCTGAACAAATCTTTATTGGCATGACTGTAAATGATTATATATACAATAATGTCAACTTCAAAAGTGCTTGCATACAGGTGCATGCCAGAAGTATAACTAAAGTTAAATTAAGAAAGTACATTGAGGCTGAGGCTCACAAAAACTGCCAATGAATGTCATATTTGGGGCTGAAAGGGAGTTGTTTTCAGATTTAAATGATGTAATACAGTGAAGACGAATGCATATATATTATCTCTAACCCAAACCTAACTGTCAGTGGAGTAAAAAGCATCGCAAATTTTATGCTCAGTTAATGCTTCATAATGTGACTGTTTATTGAAAAACAGTGTGATGGAGTGATAACTGAATGAAACAATAAATTTCTGAATGGGTCGGCACTGCGGTATGTGTCATAACACTCACAGCTCAATGAAGAAGCTGTTCTTTCTGATTATAGTAAAGGGATTTGCTCTGATGTGAGGAGTCATTCGTGAGTCACCATGCAGTGATTCAGAGTCAAGTCAATAAACAGAGTTAACTGAAGTCTGCAGCTGCTTACTGACTCACAACCACTGAATTCCACTATGGTGGGTCAGTTTATCAACCTGTTTTACTCAGGTCTTCCCTTTAAGACCTCAGACCATTACTTCAAATGCCATGAAGTATTTTTGATTTGATGTAACAGATGTCTCTATTTACACACTTCAATTCAAGGATGTTGGGACATTTGAAAGTGGACAAGCAGCATTCAGGCGGGGGCCTGGGTAGCTCAGTGGTAAAGATGCTGGCCACCGTCCCTGGAGTTCGCTAGTCCCAGTGCGTGCTGAGTGACTCCAGCCAGGTCTCCTAAGCAACCAAATTGGCCCGGTTGCTAGGGAAGGTGTAGTCACATGGGGTAACCTCCTTGTGGTTGCTATAATGTGGTTCGTTCTCGGTGAGGCACGTGGTGAGTTGAGCGTGGATGCCGCAGGTGGATGCGTGAAGCCTCCACATGCACTAACGCGCTCACGTGGCAACGCGCTCAACAAGCTTACTGTGCAACTGTGTCTTGTTGGTAAAAGAATCACCAGTAAAATGAAGCGAGCAACAAACCCGTTCTTACTGACGCGATCAGGGACTTCATTAAAAATCCGTCAGTTGCTCTTTCTTAATGTTGGGATCATTGGGAAGCAAATGCAAGGAATCTAGTTTCCCTCAGAGAGAGAACGTTTACGGGCAGCTGTCCGTCCTATGTGTGTGTTTGTGTCTTTTTGTTTGGTTTTATATTAAAATATTATTTATATTGTCAAGCCAGTTCTCGCCTCCTTTCCATTGTTCGCTTTACACATGGTAAGTTTGATTTTCCAATTCATGACCCCTTTAATGGGTGTAAAATGGTCAAACATTTAAACCCCTACTTAAATTTTGCATAATCTTTTTGTTGTTTCATTGGTTCTAGTGCCTTCTACATCTCCCATCTTTCAGTTCTGTTCATATTTTCTAGCTCTCTCTTTGTTCCTCCAGGCATGTGTGTTTCTGGGCCATTTGGATCTGTAGTTTCCCTTCTGTAGAGTTTGAGGAACCAGAGGAGGGGTGAGCGCTTGGGCATGAGAGCTGTTTTTATTAGAAACAGACTATTTGGGGTGGTGCACAGGCAAGTGTGTGACACATATACACACACACACATCTACACACACACACACACAGGCTCACATCTTATCAGGGTCCCAGATCATGGGGGAAACGGGGCCTCAAAAGTGAGGCCTACGGGGCCTCTCTCGAAGTGTGAAATGCGATACTCGACAGAATGATTAAACACCACTTGTATGCGGGTAAAAGTGTTCTGACTCAAATTTGGGGGACAAAGTAAATGTGTCACTGGTGTTGCAAAGTTAAGTGATGGATCTCCAAACAATTAAACCATTTGAAACGAACAGATACTCTTGTGAATGTATTGAAAGATTATTTTGGCAGGTACCTCAACAGTGCAGTGGCTGATGGAATAGATTCCTCCAAAGCCTGTCTGCCAGGACAGATGGATGCTCGAATTCGTGATGTCTTCAGCTTTAATGTCATGGGGCTCAGCGGGGAGGACTGGGCAGACAAAAATAGTTCATTCTACTATTTGGGTACAGTGTATTGTCTATAAATTAAACATATTTATGTTATAGTTCTCCCCAAAATGAAAAACAGTAATTTTCTCACTCTCTACTACTGTTACTCCAAATTGACCAATTGTTACACCAACTGTGTTCCACTGAACACAATAAAATGATTTGAAATGAAACCAATTGATGAAGAAATTCTGAAGAAAGTACTTCTCTTTACCATACAATTAAATCATGTACTATTAACTGTCAATTTTGGGAAGGCTGCTTTGAAACTGTAGAAAGTTGGTAACATCGCTACTTTAAGGTAACTACCAAATACTGGTAACCATTTCCTTCCAAGCTCCAAAAAGCACATTGAAAGCATCATAAATGTAGTCCATATGAGTTGTGTGCTACAAGTTATTCTTAACTGAAAATCTCGCCTTCCGCCGCAATACTCAAATCTCATTCATGCATTGCATTTTCAAACTTGGCACATCAAGATGTGTCCGGTTTAGCAGCAGTGACACCAAATGTCATTTGTTGGCAATCACTACTTTTCTAGTTTAAATACACAAAATCCATACGCAAAAATTTGATTTTAAAACTTTGGTGGAAAGGACGATTTTCAGTGAATAATGAAATTATTTTGGTTTGTTGGACAAACACAGCTATTGTATGACTTTAGGATAGCACACAAGGCCTCTGGTCACCGTACGCTTTCACTGAATGAAGACAGCACCTCAAAAATTGTTCAAAATATCTCCATTTGTGTTTTACGGATGAATATCCTACGGGTTTGAAATGAGTACGTAAATAATGTCCGGATTTTCATTTTGGGGTGAAAGTTTGTGTCAACACACCACCTAAAGAAAGGAAGACAAGACTCTCTTCAGGATGTGGCACTTACCCGTCACAACACCTGTGCCAGACGACGCCACACCTTTACGATTGTGAGCCTCACAGGAGAAAGAGCTGGTTTTATTCAAACCTGCCGAGGAGAGAAAAAACATCAGAAAAACATCAGAAAATTAACCGAAAACAGCAAGCGTCTGTTTTTGAGGTTTGGGTTGAGTTCATTATAGCTTATGTCCACCAACAGTATTTGTGTTGATCACCATAGCGAAACAATAGTTACAGTAAATGCCCAGATATACTTCAAACTAAATAAGAATGTGTTTTTGTGTTCGTTTCGGTGGTTCATAACAGCTCGCCTGGGCGAACCTTTAGGAAAACATCTAACCGACTGCTAAACATCTTCTTGATACCATTGGACCACGTCATAGGTAGGTTTGACCTGAAGCTCCACCTATTACTTTGTTTACATTTTTCAGTCAGTATTCAACTTAAACAAACGGGCGTCCAAGAACGTGTCATGCGTTTTTTTATTTTTTTTATTTAATTAGTCTACAAAAGGAATCAAAATCTACTCAAATACTCTCAAGTGCCCATTCACTCATGTGCCATCTGCAGCGAAATTCATTCACACATCTGTCTTAAGTAAGATTTCCCTCATTATTCTTTTGTCTGTTTGCTGAATATTAACACTCTTTTACACACCCATCTTAATATCAGTAATATCAGTGCCATCATGAATTACAATAACAGAGTGTATTCTGTGCATATTATGGCTGGATGTAGCATGTTAGCACATTAGCATCATGAATTCATAATGTAAACGAGACAAATTCAACATTTTCTAGTGTATACATATACATTTAAATCATCATCAAGTGGTTAAAACAGCTTCTTTTACTGATCTCATGTCAAATCTACTCATAGAAAGAGGTATACAGTCTGATAAAACATTTTAATATCACATTAGTTTTACATTAGTTTAGCATCATCATATCTAAATGCCTCCCACAGCGGTGTTGCGGGTGTCTGAATGTTCACAAACATACTGTTTAGAACTTTTTTTTACCCCTGAACGAAGAAAGAAGAACAACTTCTCCGGAAGTATATCGGGGCCTTAAGGCAAACAGGGTCCTGCACTTTGAAGGCATGGTCACATTTACCTTTGCACAGCGAAAATAAATGGACAAAGGCGGTGTGGGCAGACGTTGAGCGCTTGTGAAGCCAGCAAAAAACTTATAGTCAAGAAGCCTCTTTTTAATGTTGGACTTAATCCTCTGGGAGTGTGATGGTAAAAAGAAACTTGCAGCTAAAATGATTTCCTCGTCTACTGAAAATTTGATCCCAGTTTTCTCCCAGTTTGGAATGCCCAATTCCCACTACTTAGTAGGTCCTCGTGGTGGTGGAGGACAAGTCTCAGTTTCCTCCGCTTCTGAGACCGTCAATCCGTGCATCTTATCACGTGACTCCTTGTACATTACACCGCAGAGCCTCACAACGATCCACACATAACTTACCACATGCCCAATTGAGAGCGAGAACCACTAATCACGACCACGAGGAGGTTACCCCAATGCGACTCTACCCTCCCTAGCAACCGGGCCAATTTGGTTGCTTAGGAGACCTGGCTGGAGTCACTCAGCACACCCTTGATTCGACCTTGCGATTCCAGGGGTGGTAGTCAGGGTCAATATCTTGTTGCTACTTTCAAAACGGTGTGTTTTGGACAAATGAAACTTAACTCGTATTGAACCCTTCCATAACAGAACATGGTAGTGGTTTTTAACAGCCTAATAAGAATGCACGTGAATTTAGTGAATTAAATGTGGAATTTTAAAAAGAGCTGATTGAAAAGAACTACTTCTGCTTTCGGGTAAACATTTAACAACACACACACACACACACACACACACACACACACACACACTTCCATGTTTTATGGGGACTTTCCATAGACATAATGGTTTTTATATTGTACAAACTATATATTCTATCCCCTAACCCTACCCCTAAACCTAATCCTCACAGAAAACTTTCTGCATTTTCACATTTTCAAAAAACATACGTAATTTAGTATGATTTATAAGCTGTTTTCCTCATGGGGACCAACAAAATGCTAACTTTCTTCAAAAAGAAATGAGCTGATGCTGACTACGGTTTCCCTCAGAATTACAACTGAAATCATATGAAACACTTACACTATGGACAACATCAGGGCCTAAATTTCATTTCTGAAGGGGGGATTGCCCCCCCCTTAGATGCCTCATATTATTGGGGATTTTTTCCACTTTGTAGTCATGTCACAAAGATATTCAATATTGCATAATTATTATTATTATTATTATTATTATTATTATTATTATTACACTCTTTCACCCAACTGTTTCTATCAGTAATCTCATATGATATATCCTATGGACCTGTTTTCCTTAATTGTATCTTTGATCAACTCTTATGCATTATGATTTATTCTACATTTTTTTATTTTTCCATGTTATTAATGTAACGATGTAACTTGTTTATAACATAGCTAGTATGTGCCTCACCTCGAAGCTGATAACGATGATGATGCTCTCTGGCAAAACTGGCACGAATGAGTAATCAGTAAAGGAAGACGAATGATTTAAAGCTGCTATAGCGAGCAGCTCCCTCTGTTGGTCAAAATAAACAGCACACGATTAAACTTGTTGCCATGTATTTTCACTTTGCGGATTGTTTTTGTACATGCTGTAAAAACTGGGATATTTCTGGGGACAGCTCCAGTCGAGGACATACCATCAGAAACCGGGACTGTTTCCGGAAAACGGGTATGTCTGGTCACCTCTCTCTCACACAACAATACACACACACACACACACACACTCTCGCATTCTTCACACTTTCAGTGAAAAGTTATAGTGGAACACATGCTTCCATTGTTGAAAGACCACAGCAGTTCAAAATGAGAGGTCACCAGATCACATTCTGATGGACAGAGACTTTGTGTGTATGTGTGTGTGTGTGTGTGTGTGTGTGAGAGAGAGTGAGTGAGTGAGTGAGTTCAAATCCACCACATTTCAGTTTCATCTCTGTTTTCTTCCCTAAAATCATCAGCACAGATTCACCACAAACATCGAGCACGCCGTGTTCCTCTATCAGTGTAAAGTCATGCTCAACTCAAAGCACTTCTGACATCTAATTAAAAATGAATAATGAAGTAATGAAGGTCAATGCATGATAATGAACTTTACTGCAATTAAATTACAGTAATTAACAGTAAGGTTCTGTCAATGGAGTTAAAAAGGACAGTCCAATAAACAAACTAAACACTTTTAAGTAACGTACCTAATTTTGCAGCTGTACTCGAAACTTGCACTTAGATTTTTTTATCTAATGCAGTGACATTCAGACATTCTTAATTGATGCTATTTTAAGTTTATCAAAATAAAAGTTACTCTACTGTACATAGTATATGGGTGTTTCTTTAACTTCTAGAAAGCAGTCACATTAAAAAAATGTTTACACTCAATATGTATATTTTTTTAACAGTGTCCAATAGTGTGTACATGCATCACATAGGGCTGGGCGATTAATCAAATTTTATTTAAAAATTACGATTTTGGCTTACACGATTATGGAAACAAGACAATCAAGATAAAGTGATTATTGTGCAACATTCTGTTTCGCAATAAAACATGTTATATCTTTAATGCATCCTCTATTAAAGTTCAAATAATAAGGAAGCGGGTAATGAAAAACTCTGAAACTGGCATTTCTCTGTGCGGTCATGAGTTGCGTGAACTGACCGGGGAAGAGATTGAATCTTCTCCCGGCTGATGCACACTCTAATGCACGGGGACGCTCGTCTCTCACGTGCATTTCCTCAGCTAGATTAAAAAAAAAAAGTTCAATAAAATGCATTATGTTTCCAAGTCTAAATATTGACCAAAATAATTATGATCATGATTTTTGCCATAATCGAGTGTACCGTTATTAGGTCGCTGTGTCAATGAGATGAAGTTTGAAACTTAGAAAACACGTCATGAGATCACTGCCTTCAGATTGGTACTCCATCAAGCTGTGTTTGAACACAAGAACATGTTCTCATCTTGCGCTGTCTGCTCTCGGTGAGTGTCGTTTGTTCTTTGTCAGTTTGAGCTGCATGTTGTCTATACAGTGAGTTTCGCTTACTGCCCCCTGGAGAAAACAGGTGGTACTCCCAGCTTGAATTGCTCATATGGAAGGAATATTTCTTATTACGGTCCTGGGACATGATTAACATTTTTTACAAATTATTTTTAATATAATTAATCACACTGACTTGACGCATTAAATCAACATCCCTAATATAAATATCTTTCTTGGGTGTTACGGTATGTGAGGTTGTTGGGGTGTTTTTAACATCCACCAGGTGGAAATTATAAGCATGATTGCTTAGAGAAATAATTTCACACTCCTCCTCAAAAAGCTGAATGATTTGAGGTATAATTCCTGTCTGTAACACAAACCATGTGGGACAAAGTTACACACTGAAGTTAAAGGTTAGAGTTTTTTTAAATAACTAACCCTAAATGCGCTAAAAAACTTCTATTGAAAACGAAAAACGAACAGGTGTGACATAATTTCAAACCAAATCCAAAAAGGTGTTTTTGAGTTTGTTGAGGTGGTTCGAAACAGCTTGCCAGTGCGAACATTCAGGAAACTTTGCAGTAGTATCAGTGTCATTACAAAACACAATAACTGAGGGTAACCAAAGCATATTTTGGCAGCATATAGCATGTTAGCGCATTAGCGCCATGAAGGCAGAATGTAAACCTGACAAATTACACATTATCTACTGCATGTTGGCCAGACCTATTCAACTGGCAGCCCGTGGGCCAAATGCGGCCCAATTTTTAGTGGCCCGCATGAGCTTGTCAATTGTCTTAGGGGCTGTTCACAGTAAACGTGTTTTGTGTCTGATCGTGCTGTTTCAATGTTCACCTATGTAAACTTACTCTAGACAGAAGTTGCAGGTCTCAATGTTTTTACAGTGTCCCATGCAGCAGCGCCGCATTTATAGATCATTTCAGAGGTTGTGCTACAAATAATACTTATCCGTAATTTTTACAAAATAGGAAGAGTAAATAGCTAAAATCAAGGACAACTGATGAGCGTGAGACCGGAGAAACAGAAAAGTTCTATTCATTAATTTGGCAAAGAAAACGTCTGAGTTTGAATCGTCATTGCATCTATAACAAACTTCACTTTATTGTTCAATACAATTTTTAGTATAAATCTGATTTACTTCCTTAGCTATGGACTGATTTGAAAGCACTTTTGGTTGATTTTTGGATCTGGAATATCCAAAAATGCTGGAATGTTTTTCTCTTTGTATATTAATGTAGTGAACAAGTATTATAGGCCTACAATAACAAAATATCTGATAGAAGCTTTTCGTTAACAAAATATTCTGGCTTGGCCCACATGCCCCCGGAGATTTTTTCCATCTGGCCCACTTGGCTGTGAAGTTGAATAGCCCTGATGTAGGCTATAGTACTTTCAATAATCATCGAGTGGTTAAAACAGCATCTCTTACTGCTCTCATGTGAACTCTATTTATAGAATAAGGCATACAGTAAATAATACATTTGAATGTCACATTAGTTGTTATTGTAGTGTTTTCCATGTAGTCTTGTGTGAAGAAATTCCTCCCCCAGTCACGTTGCCGATGTCTTTATGTTTGCAAATATGACACCGTTGCTCGACTGTTTCAACCTTTCTAGCTCTGAGTGTAGAACGAAGAAGAACTTTGCTTTCCTCAGCAAATACCACTAATATTGGCAAGTGTTGTGAGTTGTAACAGTGCAGAGCTGTGTATAGTTAAGGTTAGTACCTGAGATGTTGAGAGTTGAGGGTGAGAGGGATATTGGGTCATCCAGATTATTGAGTTGAGCCCCATCCTGCAGCCAGATGACCCGAACTGGATCAGGAGGACCGTGAGCCACACAACTCAAACTGAGCCCAACATTAGCCACAACTGACATATGATGCGGCTCCACTGAGAAATGAGGGAGACCTGGAGGAGCGGGAACAGACAGAGTCTATGAGTGTATCATTATTGTACTGCAGTGGAGTTTCCATAACAGTGCGGTCTGCTGTTTTTAACTCAAACCAGTGTGATGACCAGTCTGATGAGGTGAGAGAGGAATCTGTTTGATTCTCATTTTAACACTTTTATGCATTTATTTCCATCATTAATCCTATGTGAAGTTGAACTGAATGATGGTTAATCTATTAAGACACACTAAACGTGAATCATACCTTCCAGCTGTATGTGTCCTTCAATGGATAAAGTCTCCTCTAAATCAGAGTAAACCACACATTGATAGGCACCCATATCTGAGAGCTTTACCTCCTCAATCCTGTAAAAAGAGTCAGGGGAAATATTAATGTGGAATTATAGACACATTTACATATTTGGCACGTACCTGAACCCATAACCTTTGTGTTGTTAGCACTATGCTCTGATAGTTACCATTCTTATGGTAGTTAGGTGAGGTGCTGTTACTTTAGCAAAAACTAAAGATGATTTCCCATTTCATTTGTAACCATTTTTATGTTTGAATGTTGGTATTTTAATACACTGATGAGCCAAAACATTATGACCACCTGGCTAGTATGCTCTGTGTGCCGCCAAAACAGCCCCAAACTGCCGAGGCATGGAGTCTACGAGACCCCTGAAGGTGTCCTGTGGTATCTGGCACCAAGACATTAGCAGCAGATCCATCAAGTCCTGTAAATTTGTGAGGTGGATTCACCGTGGATCCGACTTGTTGGTCCAGCACATCCCACAGACGCTCAATCGGATTGAGATCTGGGTTGTTTGGACGCCAAGTCAACACCTTGAACTCATGTTTCTTTCAAGAGGAACTTTCATCATGTTCCTCAAACCATTCCCGAACAATGTGCACAGTGTGGCAGGGTGCATTATCTTGCTGCAAGAGGCCACTGTGAGTACCATTGCCATGAAAGGGTGTACCTGATCTGCAACAATGTTTAGGTAGATGGCACGTGTCAAATTGATGTCCACATGAATGGCTGGATCCAGGGTTTCACAGCAGAATATTGCCCAGAGCATCACACTCCCTCCACCGTCTTGTCGTCTTCCCAAAGTGCATCCTGGTGCCAACACTTCACCAGGTAAATGGCGCACATGTACACGGCCGTCCATGTGAAAACAGGACCCATCATACCTGGCGACCTTCTTCCACTGCTCCAAGATCCAGTTCCGACGCTCACGTGCCCATTGTAGGCGCATTCGATGGTGTACAGGGGTCATCATGGGTACTCTGACCGGTCTGCAGCTACTCCCAGGGTGCGATGCACGGTGTGTTGTAACACATTCCTCCCATAACCATCATTAAAATGTTCTGTGCCACAGTACACCTACTGTTGGTTCGGACTAGACAGATAGATAGCCTTTGTTGCCCTCACTGATGAGCCTTGGGCGCCCAACACCTTGTTACCGGTTTGCTCCCTCTTCAGACCACTGACAGTAGGTACTCACCACTGCTGACTGGGAATGCACCACAAGCCTTGTTGTTTCAGAGATGCTCTGACCCAGTCATCTGGCCATAACAATTTGGCCCTTGTCAAATTCACTCAGGTCTTCTCCTGCCCATTTCTCCTGCATTCAACACGTTGACTACGAGAACTGATTGTTCGCTTACTATCTAATCTACCCAGACCTTGACATGTGACCTTTTTTAGAAGATTATCAACGTTATTCACTTCACCTGTGAGTGGTCATGATGTTTTGGCTCATAGGTGTATAATCCGTGTTGAGGGTAATGTGTTACAGGTTATATGTTAACATGTGTTATGTGATATTTTTGGAAGTAACAATGAGTAAAGTAGAATAACGTCTAACTTAAATAAACTTCAAATAATTAACTAAATTACTTTTTTTATTTCATTTATATGATATACAGAGATATGTAGTTCAATGACTAAAATCAGCTGACTTTAGAACCCTTCTTACATTTTATGACAATGGTGTGAGTCCAAAATAAATAATAATAATAATAATAATAATAATAATTTGTGGTGTTTGTCAAAGTTTGTTTGTCAGAGTGCTTATAACTCCAGAAGAATTAAAGATACAATATCTTAATGTCCTTATAGATTTTGGTCCAGAAAAAAACTCAACTGAATTGAGTAATGGCTTATCCAAAAGTTGTGTAACTAAGTTCACCTTACTTGGTGTTCATTTAGAAGGAAATTTACTATTTAAGGTAACTAGATTAAAGTAAACTTAACTCAGATTTGCTATTAAAATGTTGTTTCAATTTAATAATTTCAATTGTATGGTCTCAAATTTAGGTCATATAATGACAAAGCTTATATAATGAATATTATAACTTATTCTAGGTCAATCATTAAATAAACATTGTCTCCACAGAAATGCATAGACACATGTACTTCAGACGCACAATGAGATCTGAGAAAGTGTTAACAGGGTCTAACTTGACCAAAGGGACACAGATTGCCTTAATGGTGACATCACAAATCAGCTATTAGCAACAAAACAACATAGATAATACTACAAAAGAGCGAAAACATATTTGAATTGTTATAAATAATTCAAGCAAAAGGCATTGTGGGTATTCCCCATTGCCAACAATTAAAATCTTAAATCTACGGATTTTTAAGAACAACATATTCAAGGAACTTAGATATTTGAGAACGAAATAAGCAAACCAGTTTTGTTGGATTTAATTGCCAATTTGAAAAATGTTTTTTTCCAAACATTTATTTTTCCATTCAAGTAAATAGGAGCTGTACGTGAATGACTGGAAATAGCTCAAAGGTTGTTACGAAAATGATCGCCAAGTGACTTGCCTCAGAGAGATTTTGATTACATCTAAACATCAATGGCTGGTTTATTTGGACTAATTGTCATGTATGACTGTTTTCATTGTGCTCTTTGTGACAACATATATTCAACATGGCTGATGACACAGACAAGGACAGACACACAAGACAAAGAAAGATAATATTCCTACTTGAGTTTGCTGATCACCAGCCAGCTGTCCTCATCCACGGGCACCTGCATCTGGTTAGTGTCAGCTAAGTCCAGCAGCTGTCCCTCCCTCAGCCAGTGTACGTCCAGGGGCTCCTGGTCCAGCCCGTACCCCCGCAGAATGCACTGCACCATAACCGGCTTCCCCAGAGAGGAAGTTATGTTCTCAGGGCTCTCCACAAAGTGCAGCCCTGCACGGCACAGAAATGGAAAAGCCATTAGCTCTACAGTGAAGTCCATCACATCAGTTTCCATACATTAGTGTTTCTTCAACTTTGCCTGGGGAAATATTCAGCTCAAAGGTGATATTTACTTTGAAAGATTCAAAAGAACCGTAAGAGCCATTCACTTTTTTAAATGCAATTGCATTTCTTATTTGAAACATTTCTTCCTCAAATGTACTAAAAGAATCATTGATGGAACCATCAAGGAACCCGAATGGTTAAATTCCTTATGATTCCCATCCCTAACCATGATTCGAAATGATCAGACAACCATCCTTCACAAAGCCAGTAGGGTGGAGAAACTTTATGAAATGATATTTTTAGGGAGGCATTCATAAAAACCACCAGCCCTTCCTAGCATGAATTTTTAGGATGTGAATAAGACTGCAGGCCTGCAAATCTGCTCTCTGTCAAACATTAGCTTGGTGAATCATATTCAATTGGCTCAACACGTTTCCATCTGTCTGAAGAATTGAAATATTTGACACTCCTGTGTTGGCATGGACCTGATAACAAGCTCTGCTGCTATGGCCATTGAGATACCAGAGGCGTGTAATCCAGTATAGAGAACATTTGTGTAGTTTAGCTTTGGATGATGCTGTTCATTCCGGATTACTTCCTGCTTAATAACTCAAGTTTTGGATTTTCTCAAAGCAGTCAGACACGTCCCTGACCCCTAACCTCTGACCCTATAAATATTTCTTCACCAAGTGTGAACAATTGTATCTAAAACACTTACAAATACTCAACATCCCTCGTTTATGTGGGCTGACATTTCCAAGAATGAGTAACAAGGCAGACTTTGGGAAAAGTCTCAAACACACCATTATTCCAAGTTAACATTAAACAGCATTCACAACCATTTCACTTCCGTAATGTGGCAAGTTTCTAAGTAAAATAGATTGCGGTTGAAGGCGAGGGGCTGAAAAATAAGAGGACTTAATAATCATTTCAGAGGCGGACAGGGTTGGGGAGTAACAGAATACATGTAACGGGATTACGTATTTAAAATACAAAATATAAGTAACTGTATTCCACTACAGTTACAGTTTAAATCATTGATAATTACAATACAGTTACATTCAAAAGGTAATTTGATTACTGAAGAGATTACTTTGCATTTTATTGTCATTTGTGTCATTTAATATTTTGTCCTTTCAGATGGAAAACATTTATCCATATAAATGATGCGATCTAAAGTGCATTTGAACAGTGGTGAAACATTTTCTTATGATGCGTTACATTCATACGAGCAGACAGAGAAGTACGTTTGGAGCAGAAGAAATAAACCTTGTGTAAATTGTTAGCTTTATACTAAGCTAAAATGCTATTTCTAGCCATTTTACATGCACATTACCAAGCACGATTTTTTATCAAGAAAATTCACGTTGGATCATAATTTCTTATTTTCTAGTAAGATCTTTGATATTAGGGCATAAATCATATTCTTGATAATCATTTTTAGGGAAAAATTTTATTCTTCATAATAATTTTTGTATTGTTTTCCTGTAAAAATATCTAAAAATCTTTCAAATAAGATCAGTTTGATTAATCTTGTTTTAGAAACAACACTGCATAAGATATTTCGTTTTTCAGAGAATGTATTTTTAACATGTGTATTTTGTGTTACTGTACTGGCAGATTTTTTATAGTCAAAACAAGTGAAACAATCTACCAGTGTTGAAGAAGTAATCCAAAGTATTTAGATTACATTACTGACCTTGAGTAATCAAATGGAATACATTACAAATGGCATTTTACAGCATGTATTATATAATCTGTAGTGGAGTACATTTCAAAAGTAAACCTCCCAAACCTGGAGGCGGAGCAAGTTGATTACAACGATGCAAAAATATATCTATATTTTTTCTTGTTTTCCAGAAAATATCTAAACATTCTAATACAAGATAAGTGTACTTAAGAAGAAAATTACATATTTGAGTTGTTTTCAGAGAAATGTAACAAACTTTAGAAATGATTATGCTTAAAACAAGAAAAAAAACCTGCTTTCCAATTGGGTAAGAAAAACTTGATTTCTTATAAGCATAAACATTACTAGTGTTGTTATATTTCTCTGAAAACAAGACTTAATTAATAAAAATGTATAAAGTAATTTTTTCCTGATTTTTACTGGAAAATAAGACAAAAATACCTAGCAAGAATTTATTATTATTATTATTTGCATTAAAAGACAAAAAGAATGTCTTCATCAATGAATTGTGCACAATATGTCCAGAAACACATGACTAAAATGTTTACATTTTGATTTCATGTTGACTTACACTCTTATAGAATCTCTTTCGACAGAATTTGTGCCGTAACGTCGATAACCGCAAAATAATTTAAACATATTTTTTAAGTTAAAGTCACAAAAAAAGTTACTATAATTATTAATTAAGAAAGTATTTTTAGTGATACACAGTAAAAATATTTGTCAGTTTAATGGCAAAAATGGAAAAATGCTACAGTAAAAAAACTGTTAATTGGTTGCTAATAGAGTTGTCATAATTAACACATTAATGCATGCAATTAATTTAAACATTTTAACACATACATTTTTCTTAATCACGATTAACGAATTTGCCGTTAATACAGCATTAACACTGTGATTGTCGGAACCTTTTATTAAATATTTTTCAGCCTAAGTAAGGTGCATTTTAATTTTCACAGAAGCATGCCAATCTAAACCATCACCAAAACGCAGAATGAGAAATTTTTGTCTTCAAGTGCTTTTCATGTGAGTTCAAAGTGGCACTTGATGCTGGTGTTGATGCCCTGACACGAATCATGAACGCAGCTTCATGATTGCTGTAACAAAGCAGATAGCCACAGTCTACCGGCAGATTAATATTGTGGAGGATGAGAGTTTAAGAGATTTAATGCCCATTGCAATGAAAATGATCCTATGTGAGGACTAGTTCTTTCATTTAGTCAAACTCCCTCTTACACTTTGGGAAACATTTAATGTAACTTGAATTGGTGATATTTTAGTGAATTTCTATCCTTATACTGTGGAAGGATTTGTTTGAAAAATATTAATAAAGCATTTTATTGTTACATATTGTTTTCTTTTCTAAGATGGAAAAAATGCATTTTGATAGAAAATAAGTATATATTAGAGTAAAATTTCAGCACATTTAAAATTTGTGAGTAATCGCTTGGTGAAATGTTTGGTTTATATAACAAGACAATTCATATAATTTTATAATACTGTAAAAAGAAAAAAAAATAGTAAAAGGTAAATTAAAAAGTATGGTTTACCTTATAGTTGACATTAATACATGTACAGTAATGCATTTATGGTAGTGTATAGTTAAAATTGCAGTGAAAAAACAATAATTGGTAATTCCCAGATATCACATTTGTCCATCCATCCATCCATCTTCAACCGCTTATCTGAAGTCGGGTCGCGGGGGCAGCAGCTCCTGCAGGGGGCCCCAAACTTCCCTATCCCGAGCCACATTAACCAGCTCTGACTGGGGACCCCGAGGCGTTCCCAGGCCAGTGTGGAGATGTAATCTCTCCACCTAGTCCTGGGTCTTGCTCGAGGCCTCCTCCCAGCTGGACGTGCCTGAAACACCTCACTAGGGAGGCGCCCAGGGGGCATCCTTACCAGATGCCCAAACCACCTCAACTGACTCCTTTCCACGCAAAGGAGCAGCGGCTCTACTCCGAGCTCCTCGCGGATGACTGAGCTCCTCACCCTATCTCTAAGGGAGAAGCCCGCCACCCTTCTGAGGAAGCCCATTTCGGCCGCTTGTACTCACGACCTAGTTCTTTCGGTCATGACCCAACCTTCATGACCATAGGTGAGGGTAGGAACAAAAATTGACCGGTAGATCGAGAGCTTTGCCTTCCGGCTCAGCTCTCTTTTCATGACAATGGTGCGATAGAGCGAATGCAATACCGCCCCCGCTGCCCCGATTCACCGGCCAACCTCCCGCTCCATTGTCCCCTCACTCGTGAACAAGACCCCGAGGTACTTGAACTCCTTCACTTGGGGCAATACCTCCTTCCATACCCGGAGTACGCACTCCATCGGTTTCCTGCTGAGAACCATGGCCTCAGATTTAGAGGTGCTAATCCTCATCCCAGCCGCTTCACACTCGACTGCCAAGCGGTCCAGTGAGAGCTGAAGGTCACAGACCGATGATGACATGAAGATCACATCATCTGCAAAAAGCAGAGATGAGATCCCCAGCTCACCGAACCGCACACCTTCCCCACCCCGACTACGCCTCGATATCCTGTCCATGAATACCACAAACAGGATTGGTGACAAAGCGCAGCCTTGGCGGAGACCAACCCCCACATGGAACGAACTCAACTTCATACCGAGGACCCGGACACAGCTCTCGCTTCGGACGTACAGGGATTGGATCGCCCTAAGAAGGGACCCCCCCACCCCATACTCCCGAAGCACCTCCCACAGTCTCTCCCGGGGGACCCGGTCATACGCCTTCTCCAGATCCACAAAACACATGTAGACCGGATGGGCATACTCCCAGGCCCCCTCCAGAATCCTTGCAAGAGTAAAGATCTGGCCCGTCGTTCCACGGCCAGGACGGAACCCGCATTGTTCCTCTTCAATCTGAGGTTTGACAATCGGCCACACCCTCCTCTCCAGCACCTTGGAGTAAACTTTACCAGGGAGGCTGAGAAGTGTGATACCCCTGTAGTTGGCACACACTCTCTGGTCCCCCTTTTTGAAGAGGGGACCCACCACCCCGTTCTGCCACTCCTTAGACACTGTCCCAGACTTCCATGCAATGTTGAAGAGGCGTGTTATTCATGACACACCCTCCACATCCAAAGTTTTCAGCAATTCTGGTCGGATCTCATCAATCCCCGGGGCTTTGCCACTGCGGAGTTGTTTGACTACCTCAGTGACCTCCCCCAGGGAAATAGAATCTGATCCCCCATCAGCCTCCGGCTCTGCCTCTAGCATAGAGGGCGTGTTGGGATTTATGAGTTCTTCAAAGTGTTCCTTCCACCGCCCAATAACCTCCTCGGTTGAGGTCAACAGCGTCCCATCTTTGCTGTATACAGCTTGGATGGTTCCCTGTTTCCCCCTCCTAAGGTGGCGGACGGTTTTCCAGAAGCAAATGTTCGAACATGGTGCTTGTTATAGATAATCCATGACTAGCACAAAAGTCCAATAACAAACATCCACTCGTGTTCAGATCGGGGAGGCCGTTCCTCCCAATCACGCCTTTCCAGGTGTCCCTGTCATCTCCCACGTGCGTGTTGAAGTCACCCAGCATCACTATGGAGTCCCCTACTGGGGCCCTATTCAGGACTCCATTCAGGGTCTCCAAGAAGGCTGAATACTCTGAACTGCTGTTCGGTGCATATGCACAGACAACAGTCAGAGTTTTCCCCCCCACAACCCGTAGGCAAAGGGAGGCGACCCTCTCGTCCACCGGGGTAAACTCCAACATAGCGGCACTCAGCCGGGGACTTGTGAGTATCCCCACACCCGCCCGTCGCCTCACACCCTGGGAAACTCCAGAGAAGAATAGAGTCCATCCCCTATCCAGGAGTACGGATCCAGAGCCAAAACTGTGTGTCGAAGTAAGCCCCACCAGATCCAACTGGTAACGCTCCACCTCCCTCACCAGTTCCGGCTCCTTCCCCCCCAGTGAGGTGATGTAATATATCACCTTTTGATTATATTTAGATATCACATTTGTTTATATTTAATTGGAATAGTTATGTTTCTTCTTATTTTTTATATTTTCATGTTACATTTCATGTTACATTTTATGTTGTTTAGTTGATTTTTTTATTGCTTTATTTTAATGTCATGCATGTTACCCTGATGTTGTTTTTTTTTTTTTTTTTGGGTTGCCCATTGCTCCTGGAAGCACTACACGTGAAGTATTGAACTGTACTGTATACATGCACCAAAATAACATCCCATAGTGCCTGAAATATCACTGTATCACCCATTTTTTTATGGTGAATTTCTGGCTACCACCATTTTTATTTTTTTTTTACTGTAAAAGTAGGTCTGTCAGTCGATTACAATTTTTTATTTTTTGTTGATCACGATTTATCGCAGATTTAAAAAATGCTGAAAGTTGAAACCATATACACTTGTCCAAATGCATTTATTTCCATCTTGGGTAAGGCAACAAAGCAAAAATTATAAAATATAATCCTTTATTAACATTTTCCAAACAAAGCCTTCCACAGTATAAAGATAGAAATGTACTAAAATATCACCAATTCAAGTAACATTAAACGTTTGCCAAAGTCTAACTGGGAGGTTGACTAATTGAAAGAATTACTCCCATAGGTTGAGTATTCATTCATATTTTCATTCATTTCATATTTCTATATTCATAATTTTATATTTAAAATATTTATCTCATAACATTATTTGCATTTGCATCTTATGTGTACATGTATTTATTCCTGCTCTGTGAGAATACACCTAATTGCCACATCAGATGCAGCTTCTGTGCCACCTTTACTGTATAAAGATGGCTTTAGTCCCCACAGGTTTAGTATTCATTGCAATGGGCATTAAATCTCTTAAATTCTCAACCTTCACAATAGTAATCTAACAGTAGACTGTGACTATCCGCTTTCCTTTCCTTCGTCAATGCAAGTGTCCAGCAACACTTTGAACGCCACTGGAAAAGCTGAGTGATAGTTAAGACTTGGCTTGCTTCAGTGGTCATTAAAATGCGCCGGATTTACTTGATTTCTATCACAAGTCCTATCTGAGCTTTTATTGTACATAAAATAGTGTTAAGAGATCCTTTCTCCATCATGTTATCACCGACAGGGATGCACTGTTATGGTGTGTGTGTCAGTGTAATGACTCTGGGCCGGGCGTACACATTACAATGGTTCCGCCCTCGCAACAAGCGTTTCTGCTGGTTTCTGCTGTATTAACGGTAAATGCATTAATCGCGATTAAGAAAAATGAATGCTTTAAACTTTAATTAATCGTATGCGCTAACGCGTTAATTCTTACAGCTCTACTGTAAAGTTAACAGGATTTTTATTTTATTTTTTACAGTGTAAATCTACAACTGTTGATAGAGTTAATAAATAGAGTTTGTATTGAACCTGTAATATTACGTATATTCATACAAATCGATCTGGGGTACATTTCCTGTTCAAAGACGTAACTCACAGCGTAACCACCATAGTACACTGCATCATTGTAGTAAGTAACTAGCTGTTCACGGCTGTTTCCTGAACATCCATCGTTCAAACCACATTGGTTGAGCTGTCATTAATGCGAATGTTCATTGGAACTAAGGTTTCAGGAAATACCAAATTGATGGTAACGATGGAAATCTGCGACTATAGTTGGTTGTGCTTGGGAAACGCACCCCTGGACTGCATCCAAATGGGAATGAGGTGAACATGTGGACACGGTCAATCTTTTGGAGACAGTTTAGCAGCACACACACATTCAGCAGACGTAAGAGTCCAATGTTGATGTTTATAATGAGGCCCACTAAATCCTCCTGTCATGGGTAGTTTCTTCTTTCTATGACTATTACAGCTTTTAGCTTCACTGATCCCTTTAACCATCTCTGCTTTTATGATGGCTTGCAAATAGGCAGTCAACTCTGAAGGATTGGTTGAACATGAAATGTCTTTGTGTGTAGCTTCCTATTGAATATGAGTTATTACATGAAACACTGTTTGCAACCACTTTACTTCCATTTACTTTCCATGTCAAACACACTATTCAAAAAGGAAAAACTAATTGTCAGGATTTGATTGGATGGTGAAAGGTGGTCTCTATGATAAGTGGTTTGATGATGCCAGCTAAAAAGGAAAGTTCCTTCAGAGACAGAGGGACCATTAGATACATGAAATAATCTGATTATTAAATAAGACTATTTAAATGATGAACCCTTCAATAGAGTATGTCCTTCCCCAGCGTGCTGATTCATTAGAAAACACATCAACACAGGAAAGAACACTGTGCTTGTCAAGCCATTTTATGATGTCTTGGAAGTTAATGGGTTCAATTTTGATTTCATTTGGACTTTAAAAGGCACAGAGAAATAAACTTCAATAATGCTCATCTTTCTTCTGCTTTTTCTAGTTGCACTTCCTCTCCCTTCTTAGTCTTTCTCTCAGTGATAAAAACCTCACGTTGCCCATCAAAGACAATTGCTCAAACTTAGAAAAGGCTGCCCAAACATCCTTCTCCATTACCGGAGTTATCACCACAGTCTAACACAAAACTGATTCTTCATTTATGTCTTCTCTTCTCCGCCCATCTCAGTCTCCTCTAGCTCTCCATTCTTTCAAATACATCCCTTTGCCCCAAACTCAATCCATCATTTCCTCTGTCTGATTCAGCAGGGCCCCTGACTCAAAATCTCATGCATTCTCTTTCTATCCCTCCATCAGCCCCCACACTCGTCCCCTCACAACACATACTCATACACACAGACACACTGCATGTTTTGGCTGCACAGTCTGTTTAGCAAATGTGATGAGAGATGTGAGAGTCGGATAAGCAGATACACCAAAGGGTCCAAATATCAGACTGTCTCAGATCGCATCTCATATCAGACAAACATCAGCAATATGATGCTTTGCTTACTTGACAGCACAAATAAGAGTCAGTTGCAAACTGTTGTCTGGTTTAACCCAGACATCTTATGCATAACATAAATGTAAATAGCAGAATAACAAACAAATATGTTATAAAATATATATATATATATATATATATATATATATATATATATATATATATATATATATATATATATATATATATATTAGGGCTGTCGATTTAATGCGATAAGTATGATTAATTATATAAAAATAACAAGTAAAAAAAAAATAAGGCAATTAATCATGTCCCCGGTAATTCAAGCTTGAAGTACCACCTGTTTTCTCCAGGGGGCAGTAATCAAAACTCCAGCTGTATAGGCAGTGCGCAGCTTATAAAGAGAACAAACCACACACACGCACACACACACACACACACACACACACACACACACACTGACAGCACAACATAAGGACGGACACATTCTTGCATTTAAACACAGCTTAACGTAGGGCAATGACAAACACAGGGATCTCAAGACGTGTGTTTCTATGTTTCAAACTACGTTAAACTTGACACAGCCTCCTATATATATATACATATAAATATGTAGTTTAGAATAATTTATATATAATAATTTCTAATTATTAAATCGTATATTGAATTACTGTTATTTGAGGGGCTTACTCAGCAAATATTTATATATGCAATTAATTGCAATTAATTTCATTAATTAATTGACATACCATGTAATTAGATTAAGAAATTGTATTGATTGATAGCCCTAATATATATATATGACATTTAATGAGAGCCTAAATAGTGGCCGCTATCACAGATTGCTCTTTGCATAATTGAACTTATGTGTCTTATTATTAAATATTATACATTATTATGTAAAGTTTACTTTACAATAGTGTTGCCACTTTGGCCAATTGCTGCTTTTTACTCCTTGTTTCATATGGAAATAACCCCAAAACAGCATATAATTCATTTAAACAATAACATCAATCATATAGTTACTTTTTTTGTCCCTGAGCCATTTTTTTAAGCTACCCTTTCTTTAAAATAAATAAATGAAGCAGCTATCTACTTCAAGCTTTTAACTTTTGGGCCTGACTACACTGAAGCCTCCTAAGCAACCAAATTGGCCCGGTTGCTAGGGAGGGTAGAGTCACATGGGGTAACCTCCTTGTGGTCACAATTAGTAGCAAGAGCCTCCACATGCTGCGAGTGTCTGTGGTGTCATGCACAACGAGTCATGTGATAAGATGCAAGGATTGATGGTCTCAGAAGCGGAGGCAACTGAGACTTGTCCTCCACCACCCGGATTGAGGTGAGTAACCGCGCCTCCACGAGGACCTACTAAGTAGTGGGAATTGCGCATTCCAAATTGGGAGAAGCGGGGATAAAAAATGTTAAAAAAAAAAAATAAATATCTAACTATTAGCATTAAATAGGATTTGAATATACAGTATACACTGATATGTGAATAAATGTATTGAAAATAAAATGATTCACTAAAATGAATCAGACTCCTTAATGCTTCATAGGAAAGGATGGTTTATGAGAGCTTCATACACCTGAACCATCCCAACAAACTGATTCACTAAAATTAATCAGACTTTCTAATGATTCATATGAGAGTGCGGTTTAGGGGAGCCTGTTTGAAGTGTGCATATAAACAAGTGCTCATTCTGGTTAAAGTATAAGTAAAATGTTCAAATTCCTGGGACATTTTGCAAAATAAAATTTAAAACACCCAGAACACCTTAACAACCACATAGCAATGCCCTGGAAACCACCTACAACACTATAACATTGTGGCAGTGACTTACATTATGGTGACACTTTACATGTTCCTTTTGTTAAGGGTTTATAAAGAGGTTCATTAATGACTTATAATTTATTTACAAATGCCTTACAAATCAATGATTAGCAGTTATAACAACATTAAAGAATTGTGGATTTCATGCAATGCTTGTGAAATAGTGAGTATTTTATCATAATAAATACACTGCTGTTTAGGGCAAAAACTCTAATTACCATTAAAAAAAATCTCCTATTTATCACTTGTCGTTTGCCATCATGTTAGGACAAAGTGTGACTGTGGCTGGCTGTAGCCTCCTCTATGTTTATGTTTGATTTCTGAGTAAAATAAGGCTGGGCATAGAAATGCATCAATTCTTCAACTACAAACTCTTCAGACATGTTTAGTAAGTTCTGTTATCTGTTTTGTGTGCAGCTGTGTTGTGTTCTTTTATATCGCTGTGGAGGACCTGTTTGTAGATAAATAAAATGAGTTTTCACTTGAACTGCCCAATGTCGCGAGGAAGCTGCGTGAACTGTTGCTCTCGTGCCCTATCATGAACGCAAACAGGAGATCAACAGTCAGTGGACATTTTCACTAAATAATACATTTGATTTCATAAGTCATTTAGGGTTAAAACAACACAGGGGTGAGTAAACAATGACTGATTTTTAAATTTCGGGTGAACTATCCCTTTAAGAAATGCTTCACATGTGTCCACTTTACATTAAGGTACATTTTCGTAGGTTAATAATGTTGAATAAGTGTTATTAAGCATTTATAACATATAGGGTAAAATGGCTCACTATTTGGTAGGTATTGCATGGAAGGTAAGCTTTTTATGCATGTTGTTATAACTGCATATCCATGATTTATAAAGCATATAAAGTCTTTAACCCTTTTATAAACCCTTATCTAAGTGAGCTTTAATGTAAAGTATTCAATCTACTTCTTTCCACATAGGTACTGGTTCCTTTGTTTTGGGTACATAAAAGTACCTTTTTGACTTAAGGTCACTAATGTTTTGTTGCCAGAAGAGCAAAATCTATAAATGTAGTTAATAGGTCCTTATTGTGCAATTTTGTACGCAAAAGAAGTTATGTTTTTCACTATAGGTTCAAAAAGGGCCCCTTGGAGGTATCACATACCCTTTATACATAAAAAAATAAATAATAATAATTTAAAAAAAAACAAATCAAAGAATGTTCAGTTGTCTACAGACAGGACCGACATTAGTTTATTGTGTGTGTGAACCACACATGTTGTCAGTATTCTGTTTATAATGGAATTAAAGGGAGCTGAACTCAATGTACAAAGCCCCCCAAAATTATTTGGACACTTAAAATGTATAGGCCGACATTTCATTGCATCATATTGTAGGAACTACAAAATACCATGAACAGACAAACGATTCAAGACCTTCCTAATGCAGTGACTTTTTATCACCAGATGTCAATGATGTTTGAAATCAGTTCACTTCAAGTTCACACAGAGGTCCTAGGCAGGGGAATAACCGCAGCTGTATCATCACATTAAATATGGACATGTTCCACCAACATTATCTGTTCTTTACGCGTTTAAAACCCTAATATCGTCTTTTTGTGAAATGCTTTGATGTGCTACCTTTCTTGAACAATAATTATCTTTTGGGAAGATATTAAAAGTGGGAAATAAGTGCCCAAATACTTTTTGGGGGGCATTGCATGTCCTGATACACCACATCGATTAGTTTATCTCCAAACTCGATCAGGGTGAACGATCTGTCGGGACCACTGGAGTCTGGAAGATCCATTTCAAACATTCAATGCCTTAATTCGGAATATATGCAAATGACCTGTCGAGTTTCATAATTCGTGGATCTCGTACCTGATACATGTTCCGCAGTGCCGAAGCGCATCAGTGTCATGAGCATCAGAGTGAATAAGTTTGGTCCGATCATTGTTTTGTCGGGTTTCGGTCCGCTCCGGTTCCGCATCTTCGCTGAATGTGAATCAGATCGCATCATCTCATCGCTCCAGTGAAGAGCTCTGACTGCGCTAGAACTTTCCACAGATGAGCGTTACTTCTTGGACGAAGTCGGATTTCTTAGTAATCTTCAAGAAAAGAAAAAGAAGAATAAAAAATAGAAATCCGGCAAGAAGAAAGAAAAGAAAAATGCAGAAATTCCAAAGAGTAAAAGTTTTAAAATGTCAGCTGTCTAGGTGTTCCCAAGATCCGTTGAGAGCTGTTGCCAGATGCAATGTGAAAGAGTACGCAATTTATTCTGGTTTTCTTTCTTTCTTTCTTTTTTGTTGTTTTCTTGCTTTTTAACCTCTATAAACTTTGAAGTAATCCTTCAAAAAAAAAAAAGTCTCGAAACGCTTGAAGCAAAACCCAAAACGCGCACCAGAATTTTCCAACCCGAGTGTTGTTATTTTTACATCTGAATTTCCCTTTGCCTCCAAAACTCTTCTCCCATCAGGACGCCTTTACTCCCCCTTCAGAGAACTCACATTCCTCCACTCAACTTTTGTCCATTCTGTCTCATTCTCTCCTCCCCCTTCTTCAGTCTCTCCTGTGCGCCCTCCCTCTCATCACTCCAATACACAACGACCGCCTTCACCTAGACATGAAGACGAGAAGGATTTCGGAAAACTTCAGACACATTAAAAAGTAACCATAGATACAGGCGCGCCCGTCAAATGCTTAAATTTCATCCTTACTGAAATAGTCGAAGGATAAACAGTCGTTTTTAAGAAATATAGTTTGTTAGGACAGCTTGCCTGTCAAAAGAATCAAATATATTCCTACTAAACAAAAGCTTGGACAGACATACTCATTATTTATTATTAGCCCACTATTTTCACCATCTACATTAATAGTAGTCATCAAAAATAACACAAATGGATGTATGGGAACTATTTAGTGACTCAAATAATTTATATTTGTCTAGGTCATTACGCTGCGGATTTCTTTCATCCTGTAGATAAAAGATAGGTCCTACAGGTATTTATTCATTTATTTCATACATCAATTTTTTTAATTTTTTTAATAGATATATAAATAAACTGTAGGCAAAATTAATATAAAAAAAAAAGTTTAAGCACTGAAGCGTAAGACTTTTTAAAGGTTTCGATTTTTATGATTATAAGAAACATAAATCTTGTCAAATATCTCCAGACTTTTGACTGTGTATGTGTAAAAATCTGTACATTAGAATGCCATTAAATAAAACAATTGTAGCAATAAAGTACTTTGAAGTTGCCTTTAAAAAAAGAAATGTAAACATTTTTGATACCAAAAGATCCAATACAATCTAATATGTCTGTTTAAAGCTAAAATGTGTCATTTTGGGGGGATCGTAAGAATAGTACAAGATGGCGAAATCATTCAAGTTGCCTTATATAAAAGCGTACAACTTTTACTGCCATAGAGAAAGAGAAATGAAGTCACGAACGATATTATTACAGTTTTTCCTAAGTTTAACCCCTAACCCAAACCTAAACATAACCATAAAGTCGAACCCCTTACCATGATTTTAATACTCACATTTAATAGAATAATCATTTTAATTTATTTTGTGTACCACCAAAGACAGAAAATATCAGGGATTACAACCTTGATGAGTGAAGCATATGTGATTGGTCTAAAAGTCATACATTTTTATCTTACGATTTTGCCATCTCGTATGAATTATTGCGAACTGTCACAAGACTATATTGGTCATTTCTGCAGCACTAGCGTCACCGGAAGGAATTACAAAAAATAATTTTTTTTTCTTAATATATCTGCTGTCTGCTGTTGATCAAACAATCACATAGTCCCGCCCTCAACACATGCCATTGGTTGAGTCAATGTTGTTGTGTCGGGCTGGGGTGTGTTTCCCGTACAACGTTGTAACTCACTGCGTAACCATCATAGTACGGTGCATCGTTATAGAAATTAACTACCTAGTCACAACTCTTTTCCGAAACCATAGTATCTATGTTGCACATCCATTGTTCAAACCACGTTGGTTAATCTGTCGTCAAAGATTTTACTCAGGGGGTGGAGAAATAACTTCGCAAATATAAAATTATAATAGCTAATTTACATGTACACCAGAAATCCATTTAATATGAGAAAGCTGCTGAAGACAGATGCATTGCGCTGCAATAGTGGAGTTTCCCTCTATATTCGATTTTGTTGTTCCCCTGACACACTTGAGTATATGCAAATTGAGACGATGTGCATTGTGAAAAGCGCTATACAAATAAAAATGACTCGACTAACCACAGGTAAAGAGCGTTCCAATCACACAACTTTGTTCGTTGGAACTACGGTTTCAGGAAACACCAAATCGTTGACCTACGTTGGTAACGATGGAACTTACGACCATAGTTGGCTAACAATGAGTCGCTTAAAACAGAGAGGAATTTTTATATCGCCACAGAGACGGTGTTTACAGAACTCGAGAAAAATGTACTTACGAATGGCTTATAGTTGTCTATGCATATTGAGATGGGATAGGAGAAAGTATTGTAATACTGAAAATGTTACACACATTAGCTGGAAAACCTTATAAAATTGGCACAATTTTGCAAAATGATACGAATGAGCATATTCTCGACAAATGTATTTATAATGGTTAAAACCGACTTTACTTCGTAACAATTAAAGGTAATTGACCTAACAGTCACTTCAATCACAAATAGGTTTTGCAATCTCTCGTGAAAATCTTTGCTCAGATAAACAAGTTTAAACACAAAAGTGTACAAATACTCATGAACGCTCTAACCCTGTTTGTTTTACTTGATTTTTTTGTCACAAGAACATATACAAACTAATTCTTGGTAGAATCTTA
The DNA here is from genome assembly GCA_032164185.1 of Moxostoma hubbsi. Classification (NCBI taxonomy): domain Eukaryota; kingdom Metazoa; phylum Chordata; class Actinopteri; order Cypriniformes; family Catostomidae; genus Moxostoma; species Moxostoma hubbsi. The sequence goes on from JAVLUX010000029.1 coordinate 3,817,090, forward strand.
AAAAAAGGTAAACAAATTGAAACACTTTCACAAAAGCATATTCTCATTACTCATATTTTCTTGGTTATGTCGTTCTCATGGCCATGTCTGCGGGTGAGATAGCCCAGCATGTTCATACAAGACTGAGGACAGATAAACATGAGTGAAGTTGGTTTGGGTGACGGGAGAGAGAATGCAAGATGGGTGGGAGGCGGGATTCACGCACCCTTCATGAATAATTGATTCCCTCTTTTCCCACGAAAGCACAGGGACTGTTGTTGTGCTTTCAGGTTGCTGGGGACGTAGAGCTCACTGGCCCTTTAAGAGGAGGTTTAGGGGACTGTACAGTGTTCCCAGGGTCTTTAATGGAGATCTGAACCCGTCTGAGAAAGACCCCATTGTGTCCTCTCTTTTCAAAAGAAACCAAGGAATCGAGCTCACACAGCATATAGATACAGAGAGAGAGAGAGAGAGATGGGGGAGAAAGAGGCAGAAAGTATCAAACTGAGTCTCAAAAGAATGAGTAGGGGAAAAATAAAAAAAATTAAGAGAATAAGAGGACTTTGTTTGGGGAGACAGAGAGTGGAATAGGGGAGGGTTAGGTTAAGGTTAACTAGAAAGAGAGAACTAGGAGCTCATTGAACTGCCACACTAAACTTGCCAAACAGGTAAGACCCGGTCAACCTCAAGTCAGATTACGATGTCAATCATTTAATTGGAAATCAGTTACAGAGATTTACCACAAAAGCGAGTAAAAGCCTGAGGAACAACTCAAATGCTGTGTACTTCTTGTAATTCATAATCTGAAGTACTTAAATCAAGTTAAATCTAGACCTCTCTGTGAATATTAGGCTCAATTAGCCCGATAAAGGACCGGGTGTGTATAATCACGACCTGGCCCCGCCCTCCGCCCTGTCACATTCCCCCTTCGTTCTCTCAGGCTGGGGAGCCCCCGGCATGACGCACACCCCCCCCCCCCCTTTCCCTGGGGGAGGGTGTGCCCTAAGCTCCGTCTGCCAGCAGGTCATCCCTGTCCCATGAGAAATGAAAATTCTGAACAAATAATTTACTTTTTTCTTAATGTTCTTAAAAAAATGAAAGCTACTGGATATTTCCCTTCATTTTAATAAATGGGCATTTGCCGTGAGCCATGCTAAACCATGTCCCCAGCATTACACCTGTGTGTGTGTGTGGGTGTCAAGTCTTCAGAACAGACATTCTCGAAGAAGAATACCAATACAAACAGATCAGCATTTATTTGTGCATTAAATTACACACACACTTATGTACTTGTGGATGGAATTCTGAGCAAAGAAACCTGTATATTTGTGCATTCTTGGATTTATAAATTGAGCACATGTGGAACTGTTGCGTGCATGTTTGGATCGGTTGCCTGTGGATTCCCGTGTGCATCTGTCGATCTGTGGCGTGAATGTGTTGTGGGTGGTCATTCACAATGGTCAACATTGCACAACCACAGATATACTGTAGAAGATCCCATGCATTTACAGTATGTGTGGAACCTGCATAGCTTTTGTAGGCTAATTAGTGGAGAAAAGATAGAAATGCTCTTTATTCCCCTTACAAATGTAGACAGTTTGAGTGTATAAACATTATAGGAAGCTTTTGTATGTGACAGAAGCAAGTAATTGTTGCGTATTGGATGGAAAACGATGTCCAGCGACGTCATTGGCTGTAGTGAAAATTTTAATATTAAGAAACCAGTCCATTTAATAAAAATTCATTCAAATTTTCAGAGTTGGCAATTTCATATGATTTCATACGATCTTGTTTGAATGAATTCAAGCAGTTTTGTTGTTAATTGGGCAGATTTGAATATACCACCCAGGTAAAGTTATCTAGCTGGCTAATTGTATTAACAGTTGCACACTGAATTGCAATAGATCTTCTTTCATGCTTTTACTGGCATGCCAAATTAGAATGTTGTCTCACAACAACCTGTAATAATGTTTACAATATGGTGAAATCATAAGATACTGTACGACTTGGTTGGTATGAAAAGTTATGATTTTAATTTCCATAGAGACCAACCAATCAAAAATCTGAATTTCAAATGAATATAATACAGGAAGAAACTTTTATCTTCCTAATCAAGATGTTGTTTTAAGAAAGGGAACGATAAAGTTATGACTGTAACCATGGTTCCCTGAAAAGAGGGAATTCAATTTTCAATTCAATTCAATTTTATTTACAAAAGTGCTGTACATGGTTACAAAAAATAAAATAACATACATACACCTTAAAAATGCAACAAGCATTTTAAACCAGCAAAGACAGGATAAGATAAATTGACCTAGTACAATTTATAATGCTATTAATTAAAAGCTAGGGAAAATAAATACATTTTTAAGTTTATTGCCTTATCATCTTGTTTTGAGTTTCAGTTTTCCATTGGCTTAAGTTTTCCCTTGTTTTAGTATTTAAGTCCTCATGTTTCCCTTGTACCTGGTCGAGTATTGTTGTGATCCTGACCTCTGCCTGACGTTACCCCAATGTTTTCCCGCCAATAGTTAATTAGTGTATCTGAGCCTTAGTCTGTTCATTGTCTGTTCCTGTTCTTGTTCCAGTCCGAGTTCCTGTCTTACCCAGTCGTGGATGTTTCCCTTGTTTATTACTTTTGTTTTCCCATCGTGGATGTTTTGTTTGTTCCAGTGTTCCTGTCATCTGTTTTGATCTTTCAATAAATCTGCACTTGGGTCCTTCATATCGTCTTCATCCTTGCCTCGACTGCTACCCATCGTAACAACCATAGAGAGCCTTAAATACATATAGCAGCACTTTGTACAGGATTCTGTATTGGATCAGTAATCAATGGAGGGACATCAATACTGGGGTAATATGGTCTATCTTCCTTGTTCCAATTAAAAGCCTAGCAGCTGAATTCTGGACTAGCTGCAGACGATAGAGAGAAGCCTGACTCACACCCAGATATGAAGCATTACAATAGTCCAAACGAGAAGACACAAAGGCATGCACAACCTTCTCCAAATCATCAACCTTCTCATTCTTGAGCCCCTTCAATCTGGCTTTCGCAAATTCCACAGCACTGAAACGGCATTAGTGAAGGTCACAAATGACTTGTTAATGGCATTGGACTCTGGCACTACTGATACTGCATTAAGTTTAAGTCTTATTTCTCAGATCGTCTGCAGTTTGTTTCCTTGGGTGGATGTAGGTCAAAGGTTGGTTTGGTTAAATGTGGTGTTCCTCAGGGTTCGATTTTGGGGCCCTTTTTAGCATTTACATGTTTCCCCTTGGTCATCTCTTAAGATCTCTCGTCCTTAATTATCATTTTTATGCAGATGACACCCAGATTTACATCCATTCAAAACCTGGTGATTGTGCAGCTGTCGTGTTTCTTGCACAACGTATTACTGAGATAAAAAAATGGATGTCTCTAAATTTTTTTTGTCTTAACACTGACAAGACTGAGGTAATGCAAACTGTTCACCCCACCAGCTTCGCAAAGATGGTTCTTTAACCTTAAATATGGATGGCTCTGCTCTGAAGTTTCAAACAAAATTGGGGATATATTTGATGTAAATTTAACATTTGATCCCCATGTCAGGAATTCTGTTAAAACACCATTCTTCCATCTCAGAAACATTGCAAGACTGCGCCCCATTTTATCTTTCTCTGTGGCTGAAAAACTGATCAATACTTTTGTATTTTTGCATATTGATTATTGCAATGCTTTACTTGTCAAAGTTTCTCAATCAACTTTAAATAAATCGCAGTATGTGCAAAACTCTGCTGCTAGAATCTTGACAGGGACCAGGACAAGTGATGACATCACTCCTGTCTTGGAGTCCTTGCACAGGCTCCCTGTCAGGTTTCGTGTAGACTTAAAAGTTCTCATGATTACCTACAAGGCTTTGCATGTTTTGGCCCCCCAATACTTGTCTGAACTTTTAACCCCCTCAGCAGTTAAGGCTCTGGGTTACTGACCGAAAGGTCGGGGGTTCAAGCCCCAGCACCGTCAATATACCACTGTTGGGCCCTTGAGCAAGGCCCATGACCCTATCTGCTCCAGGGGCGCTGTTTCATGGCTGACCCTGTGCTCTGACCCCAGCTTAGTTGGGATATGTGAAAACAACTCAGTTTCATTGGCTCTGTACCTGTACTCTGCACAATGACAATAAAGTTGAACCTTAATCTTAATTATTATCATTATGATTTATCAAGAGAGGATGGACTAAGATGGAAAAAAAACATTTAACAACAGCATTCATTTGTCGATCAAACTTGAGCTCAGAGTCAAAAATAACACCCAGGTTTTACACATACAAACATTTTTTCCCTGGAAGCAATGACAAGTTGCCATCTAAATTTACCGCACATCCCCTTTGACCAAAAAGAATAAACTCTGACTTATCCGCGTGTAACACAGATCAAATTCATGGGCAAGGAAGAGGCGAGAAACCGGCTTAACATATAAACTAAAGGTTTAATGAAGAACTTAAAAGACAAACACATAAAGATAACGGACGTCCGTAATTGAGCTCTCTCTCTCGATCGCCGTCTGTGAGTGGCCTTTATCCCTCTTGACGGCTTAATTAGCCTAATACGGGACCGGGCGTGCGTAATCACGCGCCAGTCCCGCCCTCCACCGTGCCACACCGCGTTTAATTGGAGAAAGTTGAATGAATGCTGTGTCATCACTGATGCTATAGGGTTATCCCCGCAGGTGTAGCCAATCGCTGAAACTCTTTACAACCTTGCCAATTTTAATTCTCAGATAGGGCTTTGTTCTCTGCCTCCCTCACATGTGCAGCGGGCGTATGCACAGTGCTATCTCTTAAAAATATTAGACTGAAGGGTGCAAGCGATACTCAACCCTTGTAGCAAATATTCAGTAGCTTGGCCAGCTTACACAGCATTCATTTCCTCATTTCAGGGAACCATGGTTACAGTTGTAAACTTATAGTTCCCTATCAATTCAGTCTGAAAGCTGACTCTATGGTGAATGAATACTATCACGCCATGTTACTGGTTCACACATGTAATTATGCCAACTACCCAGTGTGTAGCGAAAAGCATCAACAGAGTCTCCTCTTTGCATCGCAATGAGAAGGGAGGCGTAGACCCGAGGAGGAGCGGCAAAGAATCGGGGGTGCTACAGAGCAGCCTTGGAAGGATGTGCTTATAGGTCTGCGAATTCTTCTGCGTTGCCTGAAACCTTTCAGTGAATGCGCTAATTGCATCACCGAACAGGCCCTGTTGAGACACCGGGGCGTCTAGCAGCACGGCTTTGACCCTGTCACACATCTCTGACAAATTAAGCCAGAGATGACACTCAGCAGACACATGTAGAGCCATGTCAGTGGCACGGCACAGCTCCGTGAAGGACTCGGGATATGGACCACTTGTGTCCATTTCTCTCAACAGGTCAGCCTAGTTGGCTTGCAGCACCGCCATAGCGTTAGCTATGGCACAGCATTCTGACTGAATTGATAGGCAACTTCAGTGAACAAAATTGTTTACTCATTCCATATTTATTAGGGCTGGGACAACGCGTCGAAGTAATCGATGATGTCGACGCAAAAAATATGTTGACGCAAAATATGCGCGTCGATTCGTCAGACCCAAAACAAAGATGGCGGCGCCGGAGAGTATTAGCAACTCGTGCGTGCAAGGTGGCACGCACTCGTTCCTCTAAAGTATGGGAATTCTTTAATTTAAAAGGAAACAATTCCGTGATATGTCGTCTTTGCAAAATGGAGATGGCCTTCCATTCTAGCACCACGGCAATGCACCAGCACCTGAAGAGGCGCCACCCGGGAGCAGCTGCAGATGACAGACCACCTCCCCACTTTGCACTCGATGTTGGAGTAGGCTATACTAAGTTTGTCGACACCTAAAGTTTTCGTTTAGCTAAGAATGTCATGAAAAATACATAGAGGACACTGACAACGCACTGACAGACAGGACCAAGCAGGTGTCGTGACAGATTGCCTCAGTTAAAGCTGCTCGTGAACCGATCATCTTTTCCTTGGTTAATTTATAGCATCAAATAGTCTAAACATGAATGTAGCCTACATCAGAAGGACTGATGTTCTAACCGCAGAAAGACGTCAGTACAGTAGCCTACAATCCATTATTCAAATTCAAATCCACCGACATTAATCTTCTCTCTCCTGACTACTTTGTCGGACAAAAATGGCGTATTATGATTGATTGATCAGATCACCTGTCAATCAGACTCCCGGCGATTTTTTTTTTTACATTTTATAATTGAATCGGACTGAATAAATTAATCGTTAGATTAATCGATGCATCGAAAAAATAATAGTTTAAAAAATAATCGTTTATCCCAGCCCTAATATTTATGCATTATAAACCACATTTTTTATTTCTCAATGGTAGACAACAGAGATTTTCTATTAAAATCATGGCCTATTTAAATCCTGATTTTATGGTAAAGTTTAGGATAAATTTTAATTACACTGTTCGTTAATTAATTTAAAGGCTCTGATGCTGACATACAGAAAAGTCACTGGTTCTGCTCCTGCATACCTATTTTTGCAGAGCGGCGCCTTGTTGTACCAACACAAAGAGGCACCAAATCACTTTCCCGGACTTTAGGTTTCAAAGTACCACGTTGGTGGAATGACCTTCCCAACTCCATCCGTGAAGCTGACTCATCTTAAGAAAAGGGCTAAAAACACATCTTTTCCATGAGCACTTAACCATTCAATCATACAAAATAATAATTATATATATTCTTGTTGCATTGTAATCTGTCTTGGATACTATTTTTATGCTAGTGAAACTTTGTAATGCAACACTTTTCGTACTACTGTCTCCTTAAGATGAATCACTTATGATGTGTTATTACTCTTTTGTAAGTTGCTTTGGATAAAAGCATCTGCCAAATGAATAAATGTAAATTTATTTTCTCTATGGGAGTAAAAATAAAAGGAATCGTGTAGAAATTATATAAAAATCACATAGGAGTGGCTTACATCCCCTTTGTAAAGGGATTATTAAAGGGTTCATTAATGACTAATAACCCATTTATAAATTAATTATAAATCATTAATTTGCAGTTTACAAAGGCTTACTTGCATGCAATACTTGCCTATTAGTGAACCATTTTATCCTCATGTTATAAATGCCTTATAACACTCATTCAACATTTGTAACCTTCAAAAATGTTTTTTTTTAAAGTAGACAATTCTGAAGCATGTAATGAGTTGTCAACATTAGAAACCCGTTCATAAAGTGAAGACATTACAGACTGTAGTAAAATGACATAATTCCCTTTTTAATCTCACTTTAATAATCTATTTTTGCTGCATTGTGACATAAATAATGGTGGTGGTGTAGTGGGCTAAAACACATAACTGTTAATCAGAAGGTTGCTGGTTTGATCCCCACAGCCACCACCATTGTGTCCTTGAGCAAGACACTTAACTCCAGGTTGCTCCGGGGGGATTGTCCCTGTAATAAGTGCACTGTAAGTCATTTGGATAAAAGCGTCTGCCAAATGCATAAATGTAAATGTAAATATTTATTACAGATTTTAATGAATATAAATTATTTATAATGCATTTTTTGAATGACTTATTAGTCATTAATAAACCCATTTAAAAAAAAACTTTACCCAGGAAACATTCATGTAAAGTGTCACTGCATTGGTTGAAATGGGTTGAAAATGGGTTATAAACAAGTCAGATATACAGTACTGTGCAAAAGTTTTAGGCACTTAAGATGTTATTTTTGTCAAATAAGATTACAAAACAATTATCTTCGGCTTTAGTGTGTCAATAGGAAATATACATTTTAGACTCCCAAACATTACTTTTGCAAATAGGAAAGATTAGAATTGAAGAGCAGGGCACTCTGCAAGAGATGGCATTGCCCCCACAAAGCCCCCCGCAGTACATCGAGTCAGTCTGAGATTACATAAAGAGACAGAAGGAATTGAAACAGACGAAATAGATAGAGGAACTGTGACGAATTCTCCAAGAAGCTTGAACATCCGATCTGCCAACAACCCAGAAAAATGATGTCCAGGTGTACCTAGGAGAATTGGTGCTGTTTAAAGGCAAAGGTGGTCACAATGAATGTTGATTTAGCTTTTCAATGTTTACTGGACTTTGTATGAAATTAAGTGATAAATGAAAACTTTTTATGGTATTATTTTTGAAAACATCCTCACTATACAACATTTATCACAAGTGCCTAAAGCTTTTGCACAATACAATAATTTTGCATCATATCATGCACTTTTTCTACAATAGTTTTACATATACTTTTAAATTGCCTGTACATTTCCAGTTATTATTGCATATATATATAAAAAAAATAATACATTTTTGTTATTTTTCATACAATTATAAAATATATTTTTTTCCCCCTGACACCTCAAAATATGCTGGTAAAGACAAAATGTATCATTATTTGTGGTGGGGTTAATGAAAATAATAAAAATAGTAAAACTGAAACAATAGTTCAACTGGGCCAGCAGGGGGAAACAATCCTTATTGTTGCACCCTGTTATACACAACTGATGTGTTAACATGTCTCGCAACAACAGACTGTGTCACTTGTACTAGTTTCTATCTATCTATATCCCTTCGGTCTTTCATCTCTCGGACTTTGTCCACAAACTCACACTGAAAACAATGTCAACAGTAAAACAACAGCACTTTCTCAAATGTGATTGATTAAGTGAGCGATTGAGTAAGAGAGAAAAAGTGCAGTTCAGTGACCATGTATGTGTCTGTACAGGACTACACTCTTCTAACAAAACTACAAGGTTAAAAAATAACATGTCAGCAATTACAGCTTATCTGAAAGCAGTTTTGTAATTTAGGTCAAGTCAAGGTTTTGTCTTTAATACTCCTCAAAGAGATTGACTTGCCAACTTCTGATGTCATGGAAGCCACTGTGACAGTAAGGTAACACTAGGAATTTAGAATGATTCCAGGGAATGTCTTTCCTAGTCACAATGTCTGTTTTTTTAATCTAGTTACATTTTAAAGAATGCTTTGGGTTCTTTTAAAGAACTTAGGGGATAAAGAAAACCCCCTGGAGAATCGTGAGGTTAAAGCCCTTGTCCAAAGAGTACCAGGGTGGTAGAGCTGGATTGGGAATTAAATCTTGTTATTTGCTCACTCTAAGCTCTTTGGAAAGCTTGAGATCAGACTTCCAGCCTTTTTGCTAGCAGCTCTGATCTGTAAAATCAAGGCTGCTAACTACTCACTGCTTTGGTAACTGCTTTTTGGCATGTCCATTTTACATATACAGTGTATATATTAGGGTATGTAAAGCGTTTCGGCCAGTTGAAGGAACTGCCACTGGCCCGTTCGTTCAATAAATATTACATATATTTGTTGATCTTGTCAATGTGGTTTTAAGCCTTGCAAATGTAACATTTAGATTTCAGTTTTGTATTGAACATTGTTGTTACGAATTATGATTATTTAAATTTATCTTAAAGGTAATGTAATTTCTGCGACACAAGCACCACCGAATGGAATTGCAAAAATTTCAAAACAGCTTTCCGAATACTTCCTCCGTCTGCTGTTGTTCAAACAATCAGATAGTCCCGCCATCAGATAGTGGCACCAATGGTCTCTATGATCAACCCAAGTATGCTGTGCTTTTGGGAAATGCAGCCCTGTTTTGTACCAACATTTTCGGATTTTGAATGTCCATTCATGAGGTTTTGAGAAACTTCCAGTGAGATTTTTCTTGATATTAACCCCCAACATTATACCTAACCCTAACCATAATGTGGATGGCCTGGCCATGTTTTTAATTGGACAATTTTTTATTTTTTTTTCAAAACAAAGGAAGAAAGGAAATATCAGTGTTTAAAAGGAGACATGGGAATTGTGTATAATTGGTTGGTCTAAAAGTTGTACGAATTAGTATGAATTGTTATTAGACTCTTGTTGCAAGAAACCAAGTCAACAAGTCTAGTAATAATTTAAAATCTTAGGTACATGCTTACTACCAACAATGTAGCAACAAAATATTACATACAGAACATAATGCACACAATTTACACATTATGCAGAAACACATCCCACCAAGATGGTATGAATTACTATGAAACATGATATGAGATATACTTCAATGGTTCTCCAAATGCAGTAGTCTTAAATCAAGTCTTGTTCAGGTATAAAGTCTGTAAAATATTAGCGAGTTCTACTTATACTAATCATCTGTATTCTATACAGACACTGTCCAAAATGTGGTGGACTTAAGAGTGAAGATGAACCTTTTTTTTCTGTTGTAGGTTTGTTATGTAACAATATCGTGGCAGGATGTCAAAGAGACCGTTATTCCACGTTTTACTTTTTCTCTCCCTCACACTAAACTCAAAACAATCAATATTATGGAGGGCAAGTGGCTGAAGAGCGTATGCCCACACAGACTGAGATTAGCAGTGTCCGCTGGCGCTCACGACAGATGCAGGAAAATAACAATCTTGTAAAAACAAGCCTGTATTCCAGTCAGCTCTGCTGGAGGACGAACTCTGATTCAGGCCACAAACACACGGAATATATATATATATATATATATATATATATATATATATATATATTAATCTTATATTACTACATTAAGTGGAGAAGGGGCTTGCTAAAGTCACACTTTTTACTCCAGCGTATATTTCTCAGGATAGGTTTATTTTTGAAAGTTAATTCCTGTATCAAACCATATAATCAAAAGAAAAGTTTTAACCTGGGCAATATAAATGTTAATTAACAGAGGTTCTGGAGGAGCATGTTAATTTTAATCTGACAAATCACGGCCTGCGAGTAAGAGTATATAAGCCACTGCTTACCTGCTTCTTGTGACAACTCTCCTGACATCCCTCCTCCACCCCATCTCCTCCTGTCCTCTAGACTCATAATTGATCTAAAGTAAAGTACAGGGAGGTAATCAGGACTCGACTTGAGTCTTGAGCTCCGAGCCCTCCAGTATATGGAGAAAAAGCCAAATAAGCTTACCTCTTCTATACAAGTACAAACTACTGAAAATGAAATTAAATGGCTTTTTCCCATTCTGACAAATTAACCCATTAAAATAAATAGTTAATAGGAGTGGCCCCAGGACATATATAAGCTACAGCTTACCTGCTTATTGTGACAACTCCCCCTCCATACTCCATCACAGCCATCTGATCTCGGCATAGACACTCCTCCGTCCAACGCCGTCACCAATCTGGATGCGCCAAGCCGAAGAAGCAGAGCTTCTCCCTCAGCAACCTGCATTCCAAGATGCAGAAATCACCCAGATCTTCCCCTCCTGCTACCCGCTCAACTATACCAGATGTTTCAAAATGGACTGTACACATTAGCCACTTCCAAATTCCACTTTTCACACAGGCTAAGTAAAATCCAACTCCATGACTTGTATGTAACTTCCCAACAGGCCATTCCCTCTACCTCAAAAACCCCAGGAATTGCTAAAGCGCAGTGTCTGCGCCAGGCCAAAAGCCTAGCAAGCCACCATCTCTCCTTTCTCTCTCATTTCAGTCCCCGCTTACTGCACATCCAACCACCGGGAACCCTGACACAGTAGCCTTCCCGCCACCACCGCTCGGCGTATCCCCGATCTCAGAGGCCCCAAATCAATCTCTTCAGCAGCCCAGGGATAAAACAGCTGGAAAGAGCTAGGGAAGGCTGGTTGAGGTGGAATCGAGCACGAGGCCATCTCCACTAATGACATATGTGCCAGTCCAATGTTTACCTTTTTAATCCCCTCCCCCCTCATTCTATCCTGCTCTCAGAGCCGCCCCCGGCATGAGGATGCCTCCACCTTCAGCGCCGGCTCTGCCCCCACTCCTTCCCGATTGGCCTCAACTAGCCTGCCCTCCTACTTTCAACCTCCATACAGCTATTTCTCCAAATGCCGTAGCCACAGAGCCTCCACAAGTGTCCAAAAATCTCCAGACCCAGATTTTATCAGGTGCAGACATAGACCTTTCTGCACTACTCTGCCTAATGGCCTCAAATGCGGCTTCAAACCTGGGCTAGAAAGCTTGCCCTCTTCTAGCATTATTTGCAATAAATTGCAATCTGCGCTGGCTGAATCCAAAGTGGTAGACAATCTAATCAATATAGAACTAAAGTCAGGTTTCATGATCGGCCCCTCCGAAGGCCCCCCTTTCAAAACCTTCCTTATCAGCCCTATCGGGATAGCACCTACAAAATTCACAAGCAAAAAACACATCATCATCGAACTTTCTGCCCCGCATGAATCCTAATACCCAAGTATTAACAAACTAATTCCTCTTGAAGAATTCAATCTGTACTACCACAACATCAACCAAGCTATCCAAATAAAAAAAATGTAGGCAAAGTTGATATCACATCAGTGTTTAAAACAATGCCTATCCACCCTGATTTCTGGCATCTCTGAGTTCGCTGGCATGAAAAATATTATTTTGATGTTCACCTAACTTTCGGCTGCAAAAGCAGCCCTAAGATATTTGACTTCCTGTCTGAAGCCATCTGCTGGATCTTGTTAAATAACCAATCCATTCCCCACCTCATTCATCTACTGGATGATTTCCTCTTCATCTCACCCCCTGATGCTCCCCATGCTGCCCACCTCCATACTGTCCAGAAACTTTTCACAGATTTAGGAATGCAAATTTCCCAGGAGAAAACAGCTGGCCTCTCCTCATATACCCAGTTCCTATGAATTATTCTTGATACAGATGTCTTCCAAGCCTTCCTGCCAAAAGAAAAAAAAAATCAACAGGATAATCATAATTATGTCCAATCTCCTACCTAAACAAAGCTGCTCTAAACGCAAGCTCCTTTCCCTCCTCGGGCATCTCAATTTCGCCATGTGCATCATTCCCCAAGGCCAACCCTTTATCTCGCACCTCCTCTCCCTCACTTCATACGTTGTTGTGCTAAACGTCACAATAACCATAAACCAATATTGCCGCGCCGACCTCCAGCTCTGGTTAACATTCCTAAATCAATGGAACAGGCTTACCTTTTTCTATGAGGACTGCCTCTCATTCCCTGAAGACATCCAACTTTTCACCGATGCCACCCTGTCTGTTGGCATCAGGGGATTCTACCAAGGTCGCTGGTTCAGTTCCACCTGTCTCCCAGAGCTTACCAGCCTTCCACCATCAACAGCTTCCTCAGACCTTCACGAATTTCTGTGACCATCACGAGCCTTTCTGTGGGGAAACGAATGGACCTCAAAAAGCATCATAGTATATTGCAATAATCAAGCTATAGTCCATTGCATCAACAAGGGCCGTTCCCATGCACCCGAAATCATGCCATTTCTAAGATGTCTAATATGGATTTCAGCCTGTAAACAATTCATCATTTCTGCTAGACACATACCAGGGTCATATAACCAAATCGCTGACTCACTTTTCCTTTCAGTAATTCAGAGCATTAGCTCCAGAGGTGGACTCAACTCCATTCTGGTACCTCCATGTTCAGAGCTGAAATTCCTATAGACCATCCCTTCAAACAACTTCTCACTGCATCACTTGACTCTATAATTCGAGCAGTTTCACCAAGAACTCTCCAAACCTACTGGACAGCCTGGAAACACTTCAAACAATTCCACCAAACCTATAATTCGTAGTTCCCAAATTTCTCTCTATTAGTCATTTCATAATTTATTTAATTCCTAAATCAATGCAAAAGGCATTCAAACAGGTACCATTAAAAGCCATCCGTGCGGCATCCAATTTTTCCAAAAATATTTGCTAATTCTACTCCAGCATTCAAAAACCCCAAAATTTCTCAGCTCAAAGAAATAAAAAAATCCCAACCTGCTCACCCAGACATAAGAATACCTCAAACTATCGACATCTTAACAAAATGCCTAACCACCCCTGCCTTGGTTACCATTCTATAAACACAGCCCGCACACTTGACATGTTTAATCTAGCCTTTTTCGGCTTTTTGCGTTGTTCACAAATCATTGTCAATACACAATACAATCCCAACATCCATCTTCTCAGACCTGCAAACAAAAAAAAAAAATCAGATTCTTCATTAAACAAAGCAATTTAACTGATCAAACTGATCAATTTAAAAAGGGGCATTCGATTTACATTTTCAACCTGCCCACCCTCATCCAACTTTACCAATCTTTTGCATCATTTCTCGCTAACAGATATTTCCACATTAAGTCCCCTCTTGATCTGCTATTAACCGATGATAATAATCATGCAACTTCAAGATTCTGTTTCCAAAATCATCTTAAATCAGTCCTCCTCCAATCTGGCATCTCGGGCAAATTTTATTCCAGTCATTCTTTTCGTATAAGTGCAGCAACCACAGCTGCTCAAAAAAGTTTATCAGAACAACAAATCCAATCTCTCAGTCGTTGTTCCTCAGACACGTAATCACAGCTACATCAGATCTAATCATTTCCACATTAGGAAAGCTCAATCAATCACTAATCAGCTAATCCCATTATCAGTACTATTTGTCTCTTTCACTCATGTTACCACCTGCCATCGTCTCACTGCATCCTACATGCACATGCGCGTATGTGTACACCATACATACATAAGTGTATGTATCTATTTGCATCGTTGCGTGTGCAGGTGTGTGTGTGCGCACATGCGTGCATTTGTGCATATATATATTTATATACATGTACACGCATACATCTGAATCGCAGTAAGAGCCCGCTCAAATGTGTGCATTGAGCCCACCCAAATTCACACGAATTGCAGTCTCCCCCTTTTGAAGCGCTGAGTGGGCTTTTCCATTCAGATGCAGAGTGGACCTGTGTTCGGATGCCGTGTTCTTACCTGTTTGAATGCCGCAAGCTAAACCACTCTTTCTTTAGAGTAGTCTCCCGTTCGAATCGCAGTGTGAGCCCTCCCTTTCGAACGCAACGTGAGCCAATTCTCTTTCTCATCTCCTCTGTTCTATTTGCTTGCTGGGCTTACCCATTCGAATCGCAGTGTGAGCTCTCCCTTTCAAACACAGAGCAAGCCAATTCTCATTCTCACCTCCTCCATTCAATTGCTTGCTGGGCTTACCTGTTCGAATGCAAGAAATTGAGTCAACATATGGTGATGTGTTGTGCTGGAACAGCAGGGGAAATGTCCTGAAGATATATTTTTGAGTTAAGAGCAGAGGTGAAGAGATTCATGGAAGATGGCAGAATTGATGTTCCTGAATTTGATGATCCAAAATGGGTCATGGACCTTGCAATCCTAGTGGACATAACACAGAAGCTGTACATCCTTAACCTGAAGCTACAGGACCCTGGTCAATTCATCACAGCAGCTCATGAAAGTGTGAAAGACTTTTCCACAAAACTAATACTGGGGAAAACTAGGCTTTCTGCAGAAAACCTCAGTCATTTCACAGCATGCAGATCTCTTGTGAAAGAGGTCACAGCATTCAGTGGTGAGACTGCCATTGAAAACCTACTGCAGGAATTTGATGCCCTCACGGCACACTGTGACTCATATCAGCTGAGAAGGGGTCTGCAAACAGCTGGAAAGTAAGTGTCCCAAGTGAGTTGCAAATGGAACTTATTGACTTGCAGTGCAATAGTGAACTAAAAACTAAATTAATATAGGCACAGGGAAAAGAAGACATGACTAGACAATTCTCTCCGAAAATCTTAATTTAGTTTTTAGTTCACTATTGCACTGCAAATCAATAAGTTCCATCCCATCGCTGTCCAAAGGATTCTGTCGGGTAATGTGCCTTTTTGGAAGCACATATACATTTTTTCGACTATGAACTTTAATAAATACAAGTACAGGTCCAGGCTTAGTGATGCCCATCTTGAAGCTGTACTCAGGGTTTCAACTGTGGCACAGCTGTGTGAGCAGAAGCGCTTCCAGGTGTCTGGCAATAAATAGAATAATGTACAAATGTATTCAGGGATTGCATTTGTTAGTTCAGTGCAAGGTTCAATAAGTTATTTAAGATAACAGGAAAAACGATAAATTAAGGATCAGAATCAGAATTGTATTGCCAAGTATGCTTACAAACACACAGGGAAATTATTATGGTGACAGAAGCCTCCAGTGCAAAGCGAATGCAACCATATATACATACAGTTGAAGTCAGACCTTTACATACACCTTAGCCAACTACATTCAAACAAATTTTTTCACAATTCCTGACATTTAATTGTAGAAAATGTTCCCTGTCTTATGTCAGTTAGGATCACTACTTTATTTTAAGAATGTCAGAATAATAGTAGAGAATTATTTATTTCATCTATTTCATCACATTCCCAGTGGGTCAGAAGTTTGCATGCATTTTGTTAGTATTTGGTAACATTGCCTTTAAATTGTTTAGCCTGGGTCAAACATTTTGTGTAGCCTTCCACAAGCTTCTCACAATAAGTGCTGGAATTTTGGCCCATCCCTCCAGACAGAACTGGTGTAACTGAGTCAGGTTTGAAGTCCTCCTTGCTCGCACACACTTTTTCAGTTCTGCCCACACATTTTCTATCAGATTGAGCTCAGGACTTTGTGATGGCCACTCCAAAACCTTGAGTTTGTTGTCCTTAAAACATTTTGCCACAACTTTGGAGGTATGCTTGGGGACATTGTCCATTTTGAAGACCCATTGTGACCAAGCTTTAACTTCCTGGCAGATGTCTTTAGATGGCATCATGAGGAAGGAAAATTATGTTGATATATTGAAGCAACATCTCTTTTGTGAAGTGCACCAGTCCCTCCTGCAGCAAAGCAACATGATGCTGCCACCCCCATGCTTCACAGTTGGGATGGTGTTCTTTGGCTTTTCCTCCAAACATAATGGTCATTATGGCCAAAGAGTTACATTTTTTGTTTCATCAGACCACAGGACAATTCTCCAAAAAGTAAGATATTTGTCTCATGTGCACTTGCAAACTGTAGTCTGGCTTTTTTGTGTGGCTTTGGAGCGGATACTTCTTCCTTGCTTGGCAGCCTTTCAGGTTATGTCAATATAGGACTAGTTTTACTGTGGAATACTTGTCTACCTGTTTCCTCCAGCATCTTCACAAGGTCCTTTGCTGCTGTTCTGGGATTGATTTTTACTTTTTGCACCAAATTACGTTCATCTCTAGGAGACAGAATGCGTCTCCTTCCTGAGTGGTTTGATGGCTGAGTGGTTCCATGGTGTTTATACTTGCGCACTATTGTTTGTACAGATGAACATGGTACCTTCAGTCATTTGGAAATTGCTCCCAAACATGAACCAGACTTGTGGAGGTCTTCTTTATTGTTTTCTTTTGATTTTCCCATGATGTCAAGCAAAGAGGCACTGAGTTTGAAGGTAGGCCTTAAAATACATCAACAGGTACACCTC
The DNA here is from genome assembly GCA_032164185.1 of Moxostoma hubbsi. Lineage (NCBI taxonomy): Eukaryota > Metazoa > Chordata > Actinopteri > Cypriniformes > Catostomidae > Moxostoma > Moxostoma hubbsi. Next base: position 3,834,375 of record JAVLUX010000029.1, read on the forward strand.
CAAATCAGTACACCTACAATCAGAAGCTAATAGGCTAAATGTCTAAAGTCTTGACATCATTTTCTGGAGTTTTCCAAGCTGCACAGTTAACTTAGTGTATGTAAACTTCTGACCCAACTGGAATTGTGATATTTTCAATTAAAAGTGAAACAATCTGTCTGTAAACAATTGTTGGAATAATTACTTGTGTCATGCACAAAGTAGATATCCTAAATGACTTGCCAAAACTGTAGTTTGCTAAAATTAAATCTGAGGAGTGGTTAAAAAAAATTGTTTTAATGACTTAATCACTTAGCCTAAGTTTATGTAAACTTCTGACTTCAACTGTACATACAAACATATACATTTCAACATGTATACATATAGTGACATAAAAATAAAAAATAAGATATAACAAATAAAAAGATAAATATACAATAGAGCGATAATGTTGTTTGAATATAAGTAGGAATGGATTTATTATTGCACATGGTTGTGTTGTCAAAAAGGAAATTATTTGGGGGCAGTTTTAAACAGTTCATGAGGTGGATGGCCTGAGGAAAAAAAACTGTTCCAGTGCCTGGCAGTTCTGATGCTCAGTGCTCTGTAGCACTGGCCAGAGGGCAACAGTTCGAAAAGGAAGTGTGCTGGGTGAATGGGGTCAAGAGTGATTTTACCAGCTCTTTGTTACTTTGGATGTGTACAGTTCTAGCAGGGTGGGTAGGGAATCGCAAATAATCCTCTCAGCAGTCCAAACTATCCTTTGAAGTCTTTGGATGTCTGACGTAGTAGCTGAACCAAACCAGACAGTTATAGAGGTGCAGAGGACAGACTCGGTGACTGCTAAGTAGAACTGTGTCAGCAGTGCCTGTGGCAGGTTGAATTTATTCAGCTGGCAAAGGAAGTACCACCTCTGGAATGACTCCACTTCAGGTCCTGTGATGTATAGAATGGTGAGTGGGGTTATTGCTGGAGTGTTCCTCCTGAAGTCCACTATTATCTCCACTGTTTTGAGCATGTTCAACTCCAGGTTGTTTTGACTCAATACAGAAGGGAGGTTGAAGAGCTGGCTGTCTGGTGCAGACTCATCATCATCTTGGATGAGGCTGATGACAGAAGTGTCATCTGCAAACTTCAGGATCTTAACAGAGGGGTCCTTGGCAGTGCAGTCCTTTGTGTAGAGGGAGTAGTGGGAAGAGTACACATCCCTGGGGGGTGTCAGTGTTGATTGTACATGGTTGGAGGTGAATTTCCCTATTCTCACTAGCTGCTGCCTGTCTATCAAAAAGCTGGTGATCTGACAGATAGAGGTGGGAACAGAGAGCTGGATTAGTTTAGTCCATAGGAGAGTGGGGTTGATGGCTGAACTGAAGTCCATAAAAAGGATCCTTGTATATGTCCCTGGTCTACTAGATGTTAAAGTACGTAAACTGTTAGATTTTTAAGCAAAGAAAGAGGTGATCTAGAAAGAGTTCAGTGATGGCTAACACCAGTCCCTCAAATTACTTAATTACTACAGACCCGTTGCTCTGACATCTGTGGTCATGAAGTCCTGTGATTTTGGGTTTCTTTGGGACAGGGGTGATGGAGCGTTTGAAGCAGCACAAGTAATGTGCTGTCTGTATTTTGGCAGTTCACATGTGAGACTTGCAAGAATAATAAGATATTCCAGGTGTTGTTGCTCTGCATCTGTGATCTGATCAGCCAGCTGTTGCAGCGTTATGCTCCCACACGCTTGGAAGAATATAAACACTCACAAGAATACACAAAGCAAACTCCAGTGGCAAGCAGAAAGGTTTGCAGTTTATGAAGAGCATCTATAAATTAGGACAACACAAATTCTTCAGCGTTGTAACATCTGTACACCAACATTCGTTATTTAAAATCACATTCCACCGCCTCTCGTTTTCCCTGGTAAATCCATGATGTGATGATCCGCTCTGAACTGCTGGAAGCCCATTAGATGTAATGCGCTGTCCGGAATGGCTTCACACAGTCAGGTTTCCGTGAAACACAAAGCAGCAGAATTTGTGTCCTTATTTTTGCTGGTGAGAAGTAATTTGCCTGTTTTGTTAGGAAGACTGTATAGATTTGCTAGATAGATGCTTGGCAGTGCGGTTAGAAAGCCATGCTGTCGGAGCTTGACCAGCATGCTGACTCACTACTTTCACTTGCATCATTTAGCACAGTTCTACAGCACCACTGCTCCTCTGACTAAAATGACCAACAGAACGTCAGAGTAATCAAAATCCAGTTAAATATTTTCTGGCGTGTGCTGCCGATTATTCAGCAGCTCGTCTCTGGTAAAACTGATGGGAAATAAATGACAAAACACAAAACAAAATCAGCAAAAGAACTGATGAGCTCCATACCGAGGTGCCATATGCAGAGACATCTATGAAAAAGATTTGCACTAACTGTTAAAACCTAATGTATATAGAAATGTAGAGAAACTGCTGTCTGCATTTTTTTTGTTAAGTATGACGAAAATATGTTAGAAATGGAAATAAAAAAGTACATTTTCAGAAGTATTGTGTTTTCCTGTAGTACTTGAACGTTGAAGTGGCCCTCCTATGAGATGACAATACCAGTAGTGGCCCCAAGCCAATCTGAGTTTGAGACCCCTGTTCTAGGTCAACCCCTGGGGTGGGACTAACTGTTTGTCCCAAAAATGAAAGATGGGGAGTGTTTAGCAAACCTGTTTGAAATCAAGTTTTTAACAAGTCATCATTTTTGCATTTTCATTTAGTGCAGCTAGTGTTGAAGAAATCACACACTGCACCTTTAAGTTATTTACAATTCACACAAGACACAGATGTTTGTTTAAAGTTTAAATAACCCTCTAATAATGCAAATATAATAATAATAATACATTAATTGATTAAAGAAACTTACTAATACATTGACTATAAGCCAAAGTTGGTAACTTGGGCAGCACTAGGGGTGGGCTACTGGGGCTTAAGCTCCAAATGTTTTTAGTAAGGACCCAAAAGGTTTTTATCATCTTGTAGAGATGTTGAAAGTACCAGTACTTCGGTATCAAGTTGATGCTAAAATATAAATATATTTTAATATTGACTCCTTTAGCTTTGCTGCATATTTTGGTTGCCACCTGCATTTTCACACCCAAATTGAAAAGCTGACCTTACACAAATACATTGGACTAATTGCAAAACAAATTATCTAATTTAGCAGAAAAATCCCCAGATTGCAATAAATTATGAATAATAGTGTATATGTTTACAATCTTATGATTTTTTTAATCATGTCTTTGAAAGCCTGTGGTTCATGCTCTGTTTGCTCTATGCTGCTTAAAATGTTAAGCATTAGATGGCAGCAAGTGAATAGTAAAAAAAACTATTCCAAAATACAGATCCAAAATGCAGATGGCACTCTTATGCAGCTGGGCACTCACCTTTGTGCTGATGTAAAATATTTCACATATTAAAACATATTTTGACAATGATATGTTGATCATGCTTTTTCTGTTGGACTGCATATATTGCACTGGATGTCTGAGACATAACATTGCATTGTTTTTTGTTATTAACAATTTTTTATTAATTCTTTGCCTCAAATCAAATAGAAATAATACAATGAAAATGCTAAATCAAACCACATGGAATCATAACTTTCCCCCACAAACATTAACCACCCCACACCCACTCGACATAAACAAGCACTCCAGTGGTCAAAAGCCAACTGACAAAAACACAAATAGACAATAAAACAGCAGAAAATATTTTGAAACATAAAAGTCTCCCTCCACTGCCACTGCCCGAGAGCCCTCAAAAATGGCCAAATAGTCGCCCCACCTCCTAATGAACAAACCCATGTTGCCTAGCCTTCTATATGACAACTCTTTCAATGCTGCAATCCTGCCCATCTCCTCATCCACTTACAAAACGAGGGCACTCCAGCCAACTTCCATCCTCTAAGTATAATCTGTCTGCCTTTCATAACACCAGCCAGGATCCAATTTTTCATGTACTTATCCCAAACATCAAGAGTATGGGGCAAAATTAGATATGAGTACCTAATATGTCACTCATAAAACTCTGGACCCCCAACCAGAATTCTTGTAACTTAACACACCACAAAAAATCACGAGCTGTGTCCCCATCTTCTGATTGGCAACGCCAGCAGGTGGGTGTGTCTTTAAGACACAGCCTATGCAATCTAGAGGGGTCCAATAAAATCTTAAATTGCATAAGGCGCACCCTTGACTCTCTAGATGTAGACTTTGTTTTTTAGAATCCTAGCCCACACTCCCTTCTCCAATACCAAGTTTAGATCTTCCTCCCATAATCTCTAGAGCGAAGTTGAAGGTCCGTCCCCCAGACTCTGAATTAGCAGGGATTAATACACTGATGCCTCATGGCCTTTTCCAAACACAGTAATCACTGCTTCCAGAGAATCTGGTCACAGAGTGTAGTAACCCCCCTCACAATCCACTCTGACAAGCAGAAAGGGGACTTATTAATACATAATTTTGGATTCTGCCATATGCTCAAGTCAACATTTAAATAAATGTCAGAATTAAACACTCTGTGGACACTTTTGTCCATACCAAGTGCAAATGCGAGATAACGGGGTATAACTTAACTTCTCCAATTAGTTTAATAGAAATGCAAAATAGGGGTGAGAGTGTCCTGTTCAAAACAGAACCAGGGAGGGGCTCTCTGGTGGAAGTGACCAATGAGCAAAATATTGGGTAGCCCTAGCCCACGTAATTTACTGAAATCTGGGACTCTTACCATTCCAAATGAAGGCCTTCGCTATGCTATCAAATTGCTTAAAATATGAGAGGGGGACATCTACAGGAAGAGATTCATTTTAATAACATTAACTTTCCCAATCATAGATAAATGTAATGAAGCCACCTGTCCACATCGCTCAAATCTTTTTATTAAGGGGTCAAAATTAACTCTCACTAAATCACACAATTTTGCTGGTAATAAAATGACCAAATATTTAATGCCCTGTTTAGGCCACTGAAAGGCTCCCGGCTGAAAAAGCTGTTACTGGGCAATAAGCTGTCAGAGCCAAAGCTTCAGATTTAGACCAATTGACTCTGTATCCTGAAAATGTATAAAAGGAATGAATAATTCTTTGGAGGCAAGGCATAGATCTAGTGGGGTCGGAGACGAATAATGAAATATCATCTGCGTAAAGCAAAAGTTCATGCGCCAGACCTCCCGTCACCACCCCTGGAGAAACATATTCCTTTCTTATCACAGCTGCTAATGGTTCCAGGGCAAGACAGAACAATAATGGGGAAAAAGGGCAAATCTAAGTAAAATAAGGAGTAAATAATCTGAAATTAATCCATTTGTTTGTACTGCCGCTACCAGGTGTCTTTGAAGTAACTTAATCCATCCAATAAAAGTATTCCCAAACCCGTATGTTTCCAAAATCTTAAAGATAATCCCATTCTACCATATTAAACACCTTTCAGTGTCAAGTGAGATGGCAGAGACCGGAGTCTGATCATTCGCCACTGTCCACAGGATATTGATGAAACGCCTAATGTTATCAGAAGAGCTACAGCCCAAATAACCCCCACCTGATATATATGTTTAAGAGATGTCATAACTTTAATTAATCAGTTAACCAAAATCTTTGACAATATTTTTATATCTAGCTGGATCAGGGAAATTGGACAGTAACTCTTACACTCAGCTTTATATATCTAGCCAAACGATTCCCTGATTTTTCCACCAACTCAAAGTATGACTGTCTTGCCCTGAATAGCCAAAACTCTACCTTCCACGACAAAATAGTATTATATCTGTATTTCAGTCGGGCCAATTCTCTGAGGCCATCAGATGCCATTTGGCGCTTCAGCTCTGCCTCAGCATTTTTAATATTCCCTTCCAACTCCATTAGTTCTCATTCTTTGGATTTTTTGATGAATAAGGGATACTGTATGATCCAACCCCTAAGAACTGCATTAAGTGCCTCCCAAGCCATGCCCACAGAGGATACTGAGGACCAGTTGGTCTCTATATAGACATTGATTTCAGCCTTTAACATATGTTGGAATTCAGGATTTTGCAACAGGGATACATTTCAGCGCCAACCATCTTTCTTTTTCTCCATATGTGGCAACACCTCTAAAATCACCAGGGCATGATCTGAGACTAAGATGTTTCCAAATGAGTAATCAGCAACAGAAGAAATGAGGGACTTGGATATATAAAAAAAAGTATAATCCCTACCAGATGGGTTAAAAAGTCTCCAAATATCTGTAAGACCAAGATTTTTACACATCCTGTGAAGTGTCAATGTTGATGCAGGGGGTTTACACACTTTTGCTTCACTATTATGAGTCCATCAAAAGATTAATTTCTCCTCCCAATATTATATCATGAGGGGTGCCAGCGGCTTGCAAAATCCCTTCAAGATCTATAAAAAAGCCCTGATCATCAGTGTTAGGTGCGTAAATATTAGACAAAAGGAAACTATCCGTTTCCTCGGATAGTAAATCAAATGTTCAGTGAGTCGGCTGTTCATGAGTGCAGCAGATGCCCCAATCCTTCCAATGCCCTGCAAAAAATATGTCACAAAACAAACTCAAGCCAATAGGAGGTATAAGCACAAAGAATGAGCAGATTCATCCACAACTGTGTAATTTCTTAAAATAAACTCCAGCTGCTAGGCGTAACCAGCAAAAAAACAAAAAAAAGGTGCCCACCTTCCTTAGATGATCAAGTGCATGTTCAGTGAATCAAGCTCACTTGGAAGCAATGTGAGAAACACACCATTACTTACTCAGTCCATTGATTTTATGAAAGACATCACTTGTTGTGGGCATGTAAATATTTTGCAGCCATCCTTAGTATCTAATCTCAATTTGGCCAGAAACATCAGTGCAAAAGTGTTCCTCCGTCGATGCAAGAGTTTCTTGAAGGAGTGTTACTACACAAAACAAATTCCAGCCACTAGGCAGAACCAACACAAAAAGAAACAAAGAAGGCCCCCGGCTTCCTCAGACAGTCAAGTGTATGCTAAGCAATTCAAGCTCACTCGGGGGCCACATGAGCAACATCAAATGGCTTACTCCCCCCTTTGTCTCTATGAAAGACAATGCTTGCTGTGGGCATGTAAATATTTTGTGTTCATCCTTAGTATCTATTCTCAGTTTGCCCAGAAACATCAGTGCAAAAGCGACCTTCCGTTGATGTAGGAGTTTCTTGGATTCCTTGAATCGATCACATTTCTCTCTTGATGAATTCGCAAAGTCTGGGAACAAGAAAATGCTGTAATTTTTCCAAGAAAGACTTCCTTTACTCCTCGCTTTGCGTAACACAAGATCTATATCGGATGATCTCAGAAATTTGGCCAGAATTGATCGGGGCCTTTCTCCCTCATTGGTCTGTTTTTATTTAATTCTTTGACATGTCATAGAACAGTTGTGTAGAAGGATGTATCGATTCGCACCTATTTATGATACAAAAACAATTAAAAACTAGCAAAGTGCGCAGAGCTCACCATTCACACGTCTGACCCTTGCGTGATGCCACGCGACTCCCGATAACATTGCATTATTTACCAAAGCAAGCTCACAGACACGAAGAAGAAAACAGCCTAAGGTAAGAGCTGAAAGGTTTTGGCTACTTATGTAATAAGTACCAAATATTTTGTTATATAATTCTGAAGAGAGTCATGTACAAATGTTATCAAGGAATTTGCAAGACAAGAAGCAGGACATCTGTGTTTTTTTTGTTTTTTTTTGCCAAAATTTGGCAAAACCAGCAACAATATTTTTTTTTCATAAGGATCTATTTTAGCCTTTTAAAGCATGCTAACTTTGATTCCTCTGGAATTATTAAGTTAGTTTTAATTACATACAACTGTAAATAACATTTTAAAGCACACAACTTCTGATTTTTGAGCATACCAAAAGCTGATACAAAAGCAAATGGGATATATTTGTTTTAGTTCCATTATAGTTTAGTTTAGTGTTCTGCTCACACTTCAGAGATATAACATTTAAATTTTTATCTACAGTGTATTATATTCCAATAATTAATCAAAGGATCGCCCCATACATGTCCACAGAGGTCTGGGCTAATGCTGCATTCCATTCAACTCAGAAAGTCAGATTTTCCAACTTTCTACTGGGAAAAGTGAAATTAAATGCCTCTTGAAGTCGTAATTCCAACTTGGAAAGTCGTGCGGAAATTTTAATCACAGTTTCACCGAGATGCAGGGTGTGACGTCATACAATCATGTCGGCACCGAGGAAGATATAAAAAATAAGGTGATAAACATTCACTTGTATTAAATAACATTGATAAATGAGTCAAAGTTCCTACATTACATGATATTAAAATGTGTTTAACAAATGTTAGCAGAGTAGCAGGTGTTCATGGTAAATTATATTCCCTTTTGATAATCGTACACCTGTGGCACAAATGCTAGCGTTGCAGATGGTTTCTGAATTGGATTGCTAGGAGACGTCGCTAGTGACAGTCAAACACTAATGGGAGCATTGCAGTTTTGTTTCCTTAAATGTCCTCTTCCGAGCATCTAGCAATGGAATTCATGATTGTGTTCCATTTAAATCATTTTTAAATCTCCAGTTTAAGCCCTGAATATCCACTGATACTAGAACTATCCCTGGTTGGTAATGATCACACCACAATAAATGACATTTTCTCTCAATATCTGTAAAACTATTCTGCATATGATACCAATCAATTGAAAATAAAATCATTCAATTGATTTGAAACATTTTGGTTGCTAAAATGAACTCACCCTACAGAAACAATAAATGCATTTTTACAACACCCAGAAACAGTGCCTTCTGATGTGATATCACAAAGAGCACAATATAAAAAAATAAAAATTCTATGGTAAGCCATTGTCTTAAAGATTTTAATGTCCAACTCGAGACACCCAACACTGACCCATCCAGATTCTTCTTGTGCCTGGACTAGTTACAAGCAGGAACCACCCCCTCCTGCTCTGTCCCCTCTTTACATATAAAAACCCTAAAGGCAACATAGAACAGACAGTTCAGAAGCACAGAGAAACAGATGTATATAAAGAAATAAACTGGTTTTTAAATAACAATCTGGAGAAGAAATATGGATATCTCCAGCTCATTGGTGTAGGTTTTAGTCTTGGCCGTGTTGATGTTGGTCAGATGGTGGAGGAACACAAGTGGACTTTCTACAGTGCTACCACTGATTGGTAACTTATCGATGATAGAAAAGAATGCACCATTTAAAAGCTTTATGAAGGTAAGAGATGTTTTATGAAGGGTTTTCAAATATAAACTCATGAGAAACAACATGAATTATAGGATTATTGTATGGCATTGGAACAGATGTTTGACAGTGTATCACACTGTAGCTTTCTACAGCCAATATTTCTTTACACACCTTAAAATGATTGGTGTGTCAGTCTATAAGACCTACTGATTGTACAATCTGCATCTTTAATTATTAACTTAAATTAGGAGTGCTTTATCCAAATGGACTCTAAAATACACTAAAACTACCCTAAAACTTTGGATCAGTGCTACAAATTTGTCAAAACATAGCAAGTGAGGAACCCATCACAGTGACCCAACCTGTATACGCTTACACTGGCTTGTGGTAGTAAAGTATTTTCTCTAAAAGAGTGGAGTAAAATGTGATGACGGTGTATCTTGGGCCCCAGAGAGTGGTGGTTTTGGTCTGTTATGATATAGTGATGGAGGCCTTAATTCGACCATCGAGAACATTTTGCAAGCAGAACCCCTGTTCCTTTACTCAAAGTTGTGAGAGGCTATGGTGAGGGTAATATTTTTTTTCTTAGGCAAAGATGGTCAGTTTAATGTAGTTTTTTATTTTATTTCCCCTCACACACATTTGTAGGTCTGGCCATCAGTAATGGCGAACTTTGGCGTCAACTGTGATGGTTCACTCTCACCACAATGAGAGATTTTGGGATGGGATGCAAAAGAATGGAACAGTGGATTCAAGAAGAGAGCAGACACTTGTTGAAGAGCTTTGAAGAAACCAAATGTGAGCGAATAGTGTCAAAAATCTACTGGGGCAATAGTATACATTGACCACTTTTAATGCAGAAAACTCAAAGTTAACTTAAAAGATCTTTTCTTCCTCAGCTGCACCATTTGACCCAACCATCCTGAGCCAGACTGTCTCCAATGTAATCTGTTCACTGGTGTTTGGGGAGCGATTTGATTATGAAGACAAAAACTTCCTGCAGCTCCAGATCGTCTCTAGACTTTTGCGCTTTGTCAGCAGCACTTGGGGCCAGGTAAGCAGGTGGGATAGGATGGGGCTGGGCAGGACAAAAAGCAGGGAGGAAAGGAATGAGAACAGGAAAGTCCTGTTTCACTTTCCATTTTGACCATCTGCTTGTGATGGGTCCAAAAAAAAATTCTGATCCCCTGTATATTTAAGAAGTCACAAAATATGGTTGTTTCAAATGAAATTAGCAAATGTGCTAACAAGGCTTCGTATCCCTGTTAAAAACACCAGTTTAATTGGCATTCAATTCCCATGCTAGTTAAGAATGGTTTATGCAGGTTAGCAGATGTAGAACCAAGTCCTCAACTTTAAGCATCAAGTCTTAAACAAGTCATTAGTGCTCTTTGACAAAATTAGTGTAAAAGTATTAATTATTATAGTAATGACACCTTCAAAGCAATGCGTGTACTTTTCGGTATTTTACGAGATAGGTGGCAACCCTACCTTGGTTGGTCCACAGTGCATCTTTTTGCTGATTTCAGCAATGAGGCATGCAAAATAATTCACACCAGAACTGTTGTTGCAGTGCACTGACCTCTGTGAAACTAAGTAGCTAACCCAGCTAACATAAGTTAAACGCTATTGAACCATAGCTGATGTGTAATACCTCACAAAATTAGATGTTGTTGATGAAGGGTCTGTAATTTTTTAACCACAGGTTCTACATATGTTGCAATCCTTTTGTTGACTTTGATATAGTATTCTTTATATCCTAATTAAATTACATTTGGTATCATTTTGGCTGTCATTTTGAATGAGAAATCTTAAAAATTGGTCCTACTCTTGTGGAAGTTGATTGGTTGGTTGTCTGATTGGTTGAATGTGGAGTGTTGAAATGCAGATTTAAAAATCTAATTAATTGTTTATCGGGGAAATTAATTGTTAATTTGCAGCACATTTTTAAATGTACAACTCTGATCTTTGGTTTTAGAAAGTATAAAGTCTTTCCAAGTCAGAGGGAACGAGTACTATCAAAGTTGCAATTCATTGTTGTCTTAGTCGAGTCGCAAGTCTTCAAATTTGTGATTATGTCGAGTTGAGTTACAAGTCATCAAATTTGTGACTCAAGTCCAAGTCATGTGACTCAAGTCCACAACCCTGCTGGTTTGTGCAGACTAACAGATTATGTCAAAAAACCATGTCAAAAATCATGTCTGAACTTAAAATTGTGATGTATTGATTCTGACAAAGAGATTTCGGTAACAATTTATAATAAGGTTACATTTGTTAACATCAGTAAATGCATTAGCTATCATGAACTAACAATGAACAATCTATTTTTTGCAGTATTTATTAATCTTTGTTAATGTTAATGGAAACACAATTGTTAATTTTTCATTCCAATCTAGTCTCATAGAATGAACATTACTATTATTATATAATGTTTGGTAACTGACTTTTTCATGTCTCCTATGTTTTGTCGCAGTTTCCTGGTAAAATTAACACTAGAGGTGCTACAACAACTGCATGTTTTATTCACTTTCATAAAATTCACGACTACATTGACTAATTATGACTTTATTAACACTTATTTTTCACACTATTACTCACACACTTTAATAGAGTGCATTCAATGTATGCAATTTTTCAGTATGTGTGTTCAAAATTCACAATTTTTGTATTTCTAGCACCAGTTGAGCTACTGGAAGACTGCGTACTTATTCTAGATAAATGCTAAACAATATCTAGATAAGTATATAATTGTTGTCCTCTTTTTTTCTGTGTGTGTGCTATGACAGGAGAAAGACAATCTTGATACAGAATTCCACAAAGATAACATGATTAGGACCATTTTAAATCCGTTTATAGCTGGTACAGAGACCACCAGCACAACTATCAGATATGCCCTGATGCTGTTGAGTAAGTACACACACATACGTGTACGTGTACACAAATACACTTGAGACGACTCTGTGGAGGCCACGTGCCTCCTTGGTTAAGGGGTCAAGATGTCAGGACTATACTTTGAGAATGCAACTGTGTCTATTCCAAGGAGGTCTATAAAACCTGAAAAGAGCAATCAGTTCGCATTGCCATTCATCTTAATAACAGTAACTAAGCTGTCAGATACAGTGCCGGAAGTAAACCATTTGCATGCTGCAATTTTTTTGAGCTAATAATCTGAGCACTAACTGCCATATGAGCAATCATTCTGAAACCGCAGGAAAAGGTTGGCTGCACCTCAAGAATGAGCACAAAAGCAGCAAACTATTTTATTTTCTTTCTCCCATTTCCTACCCAATTTGGCATGCCCAATTCCCACTACTTACTAGGTTCTTGTGGTGGCACCGTTACTCACCTCAATACAGGTGGTGCATGACACCGCAGAGACTCACAGCATGTGGAGGCTCATGCTACTCTCCACAATCCACACACAACTCACCACACGCCCCCCATTGAGAGTGAGAACCACTAATCACCACCACGATGAGGTTGCCCCATGTGACTCTATTCTCCCTAGCATCCGGGCTAATTTGGTTGCTTAGAAGGAACAAAAATTATGCCAACAAATGCAAATTAGAGTCAGGAGTTGGCAAACCTGGGATCCAGTTAATAAAACTAGATGTGGGTTAGAGCTACTTTGACTTATAAAAAACACTCAAACATTTTGAGTTTTCTGTTCACTATCTGCTGACGTGGACCATGCCAAGATGTCAAAAGATATCTCTATCTCTGAAGACCTAAGATCAAGAATTGTTGCTTTGCATAAAGCTAGAAAAGGTTAAAAAGTTATCTCAAAGAGCTTAGTTATTCATCTGTCCACAATTAAACAAATTGTCTAAAATTTAAGATGATTTAGTACTGTGGCTACTCTTTCTAGAAGTGTCCGTCCAGCCAAGATGACTCAAAGGACACACCGCAGAATGCTCAGTGAGATAAAAAAAGAACCCTAGAGTGAGTGTTAAAGACTTGAAGGAATCATTGAACTGGTTAATATCTGTTCATGAGTCTACTATACTGAAAACATTAAGCCGGCATGGTGTCCATGGCAGGACACCATGAAGGAAGCAGCTGCTTTCCAACAAAAACATTGCTGCATGCCTGAGATTTGCCAAAGACGACCTTGACACTCCACAACACTACTGGGAAAAATTTTTGGACAAATGAAACTAAGGTTGAATTGTTTGGGAAGAACACACAGCACTACGTATGCATATACACACAAAAAACACAGAATTACTGAAAGATGCATCATAATAATTGAACAGCTTTAATTAAAACTTAATTTTGACAAAAATATGACCAGAAAAATAATAGCATGTGTGAGCTGAAAGAGCTGTACAATGAACTTTACTTAAGTATTATCTCACTCAAACACATCCTATATGTGACATTAATTAGCTAAATTCAAAACATGAGCATTATATTTCAACTTACATCTGCACTGACAAAGAAGTGACTGAACAGGTCAAATTTAAGTTGCATGCTAGTCAGAATGAATAAATTTGTGAATACGCCATTTCCTTAAATTAATAGCCTTTCCATGTCTTCAGAATTGATATGATAGGTGTGTGTGAGAAACAGAAACAGATCAATATTTAAGTCATTTTTTACTAATTCTCCTCCCTGCCCAGTAAATGGCGATATGCATGAAGAATGTAAATCACCAAAAACACAAGAAGTGAAAGTTAAAGTGGAGACAGACTGAGCAGGGTGGAGAATTTATAGTAAAAATTGACAAATATTGATCTGTTTCTCACACAACCTATCATCTCTCTTATGAAGACATGGATGTAACCACTGGAGGCACATGGATTAGACAACTTTTATGCTGACTTATGTGATTTTTACTTGAGTATTATTTTTCAGTACTCTTTCCACCCCTGTAGGACTGAAATTGCTGTTTGTCCATATATTAGGGTAAACGTTGAACAGCTCCATCTGTGGGTAATAAGCCCACCACCAAGCAAGAATCTATTAATGTTTAACCAGGCCTCTAATGCTATAGTATAGCTTTAAATTCAAGCTACAAATTGAGGTACTATACTTTTAATTATAACAGCATAAATGGTCTCCTCTGTGTTGCATCTCTGCAGGTAACGCTCTTGTGTGGGTATTTGGCTCGCATGCAGCTCATTGTGTCTCTGCTTCAGAAGTTCAGCTTCAGTAGTCCAAAGGGTCCAGATGACATAGATCCCCGTCCTGAACTCAGCGGCTTTTGCAACTTGCCTCGATTTTATCAGCTCATTGCCTCCCCCTGCTGAACAACATGGATATTACAGCCTCCATCATTTTACTAAACAATGGACATTTTTTGGAGGTTGAGAGTGGCCATAATCAAAAACAGAATACAAGTTGATCAAAGCTACCTGTGTAATTTAGACAGGATTGTACATATATTCTTTGTTTGTATGTTATCAAAATTCACTAGCAAACATTATTTTCCATTTTGAAGAACTGGTGTTTAAGTGATTTTTTTTAATAGAAGCTGATGGGAACCTTTTATAATTGTCCACTGATGTTGTCCACTTAGAAAAATAAATAAAAAAATGCAATAAATAAATATGTAACACTTTACAATAAAGTGCCATTTGTTAACATTAATTAATGCATTATGTTTCACGGACAAACAATTAACAATATATTTATCTACAGCATTATAATCTTAGTTAATGTTAGCTAATAAAAATACAATTGTTCAATGTTAGTTAATAGTGTGTTAACTATTGTTAACTAATATAACTTTTGATTAAAAAAATGTATTAGTATATGTTTAATTAAAATTAAATAAGATTAATAAATGCTTAATACATATTGATCATTGTTATTTCATGTTAACTGATGTTGTTAACTAATGTTAGCAAATGGAACCATATTGTAGTGTTACCAATAAATAATTAATAGAATGGAGGAAACACAGTTAATTAACAGTTAAGAACCATTAAGAGTTCATACATGGTGGAAACACAGGCACACAGGCACACATTCAGTCATGAATAGAGAATGATTTCAATAATGTTTTTATTCAACTGAACAAGGAATAAATAAAGCACTTTTCCACCATCGGGCCAAACAGCCGAGCCCAGTTTGGTATGGATCGATTAAAAACCGTTCCTGGCCCAGGATTCTCTTCACTATTGTGTAACCATTCTGTAGGTAACTATGATAAGAAAAATGTGAGTGAAAAATAGAAAATTGAAAACATTTTGTAAAAAGGTGCGGTCACACATACCTTTGCACAGTGAAATTCTGTGGGCAAAGATGGTGTGGGCGGACGCAGAGCGTGTGTGAACAAAATAACTGCCAAGCAGCCTCTTTTTAATGCTACTCTTGCGGAGCGAAGTTGAAAATAAACTCGGCGCTAAAATGATATCTTTGTACACAGCTACACTGAATATACACAATGGAGAAAGCATCACCTACTCAGAGGTCACTGCCAAACCAAGCAACTTCCTATTGGCCAATGCAGTGTCGCGTTGGTCAAAAGTTCACCAAACTCCATGCGAAATCCGCAAGGGGAAGTTCTTTGCCACTGAAAGTCCATTGTGTGAAATTCCAAATCACACAGATTCCATTGAGATTTGGAATTTCACCATGCAAAGGTATGAATGACCGTGCCTTAAATTCTCATTAGGTTATCAAAAAAATTACAAATAAACATTACGAACATTAGTTTATGGTTATAAATCAAAGCCTAAACATAACCGTTAAATGAACATTCTGTATGAGTTATTTTAAATTTGTCACACAAAAACCTTTCTGCAACATTATGCAAAATGTTTGTTTATGGTTATAAAAAGTAGGACCTAAAGAGAATGTTCCTAGAATATGGACTGATTTCCAAAAAAATAACCAAACAGAAACCACACGCTCATGTTATGGTAACGTTCTTTTTTCTGGTTGTATTGAGTGAGGCTTATTGCATTATGAATTATTTATATGCTAGCAGATGTCTTAACCAATAAAATGCTCATTTGTACATTATAGGCATAAAATTGCATTATATATACACACAATTGTAAATGGTCTGCACTTATATAGCGCTTTTTTAAACCTTTTTTTAACCAAAGCGCTTTACACTGTATCTCATTCACCCATTCACACACACCAATGGCAGCAGAGCTGCCATACAAGGTGCTAGCCTGCCATTGGGAGCAACTTGGGGTTCAGTGTCTTGCCCAAGGACACTTTGGCATGTGGAGTCGTGTGGGCTGGGAATCGAACCACCAAACCTGCGATTGGCAGCCGACCCGCTCTACCACCTGAGCCAGAATGCTGCGCCTGTAGATTTGGACAAACTGATATTCAAGATCATACACATTTGTTAGTTTTAATGAAGGGTTTTTGTGTGTGTTCGCCAGGATTTTAGGAAATCTGCTTTGCCAATTTTAAGTATTTTTATGCTTCCATATTCAACTGAGGTTGATTTAACATTCATAGTGTCATAACGTGTAGTGATGTGGCAACTCACGTTTGGTTACTCACCCATTCAGTCCATTCTAATCCTGATTTTGCAGCATCACAGTGAAAAAACAATGATCACTGTCAAAATCCAGTGGTTCAACTGAATTAATGTAATCCTACATGGTAGGGACTAAAATGGACTAGATACCAGAGCAGAAATAGGAGTTGAGGCTCCATGCACACAATAGGGTAGGGACTGAGAAAACCATTGTGTAGAAGAATCAAGAGAAAGTGACTGAATGACTGGATGAAGAGTTGATGGCACAGACACCAAAGTTGGTGCTGACATTGCAGACATGCAACATCTAAGACTAAAGACATTGAAGCTAGAAAATCGTACAGAGACACGGAACAAGAAAATAATGATGATATTAAGACCAGAGCAGTCGACACAGCCCTGAGGACAAAAGAACATGCACTTTCTCCTTAATCAGATTTAGGACATTGACACAGGAACCTCAACAAGTCTGACCAGCATGGGCAGGGAGAAGGGGCAACTGAGGCAAAAACAGCAACTGAAAATGAAAAGAATGAACGTTTTAGACACAGACTTTGCAAATGAGATGGGACATATACTCATTGGCTGGGGACAATGGCATGGGCAGTGATGTTGGAATAGTCACAAAGACATTGAAATTAAGATGTACACCAAGGATGTTGATGTGAAAACATTGATAAAGACTGAATCCTTTAGCAGGATCATGGACAGCCATGTTTATAAGCAGGCATGAAGAAACAGACTAAGGATTTAGTGAATCATTACACCCATAATGGCCATGGTTTTGGGGGTAAAGCAAATGCAAGCCACAACAAAATAACATTCCTTAAAATTCCCAGGTTACACAAACAGGAGCAATCTAAACCTTGCTAAAAAAAGACCTGCTTAACCAGCATGCAATTCCCATATCTATGCTTTTCACTAGCAAAATCTAGCTGGTGAAGCTGGCTGACCATCATTGTCTTTCTAATGAAGCGGTTTAAGCTAGTTTAAAAACCCGGCGTGGACACCAGTACACCCAAATCCCATGTTGCGGGACCAGCACCTAAAACACAACAGCATGGAAGGCAAACCAAGTTAAATGGTTAGTTCACCCAAAAATGAAAATTCTCTCTTCATTAATTCACCTCCATTCCTTCTCCGGTGTGTGTAATGACTTTAAGCTAAACGATCACTTGTGCTTCAAAAAATATCAATATTTAAGTACTTTTTAACTATAATTGTTTCCGGTCAGCAGCAGTACAAGTGATGTAATCACGTTGGCATTTTCACGCGAGAACAGACGCACGTGCGATACACCCGGAAGAGTGGTGCTGTTTACAACTGAGCAGGAGGAGCGTTGTGCAGAAGCTGTTTTTTTTTTTAAAGATTTTTTTTTAAGATTACATCAGAACATGCCAATGTGAATACGTCACACGACAGACCATGTGAACTCATTCATTCTTGAAAATATGGAAGTTGGATAAGGGTTTCTTATGCATACACCCAAATACACAAATCTGAATGCACACAGTTTCAGTTTAATAAACCCCTACACACATTATATCATGTGGAATGTTGCCTATAAAACTTTATTAACAATGATAACATAACAATATAATGATATTCCACAACTTAAGTTTAACATTGTCTGTATGCTAGCAAGGTATGGCCATTCTTTCCAGATGTTGTCGCATGCTAATTTGAGGAGATTAAGGTGGCTGGCAGACTCACACAGGGGCCTGTGATAACTGCTGGTAAAACAGCAGAAAGGAGATTAGAGGGCTCCCTGGTTAATGTGTACAAACAGATCGCATACCTTTACCATACTCAGTCAATCAAGTAGCTGACCTCTATTCCATTGATGCTGAAACCACCCCTTCATACTCTGCTACCTCTGATCATATAAAAATCCTAAAAACAAACATTGAACAGTTGATAGAGAGCAGAAAACAGATACTGTATGTAACATTTTAGAAAAGCAAAATGAATATCACAGCTCACTGTTGTTGGTCTTTGTCTTGGCCATGTTGATGTTGGTCTGGTGGTGGAGGAACACGAGTGGACTTTCTTTGCCCCCGGGACAACTGGCTCTTCCACTGATTGGTAATTTACCAATGATGGACAAGCGTGCACCTTTTAAAAGCTTTATGAATGTAGGAGAGAAAGCAGGGCTTTCTGAATCGTGTATTTCAAATGAATTGCAGAGTTATTGTAAGGGCGTTGCAAGGGACATTGATACATTGGTAAACATCTGCACAAGACACATAGCATAGCATAGCATATCACAGCTATTTGCTAAGATTAAGTTAAGACAACTTCCACACAAAGCATTTTAAAGTGTCTAATGTTAACAAAGTTGAAGTCTTGCTGGTTGACCAACTGCTTGAGAGTGTATGTTTATTGTGTACTGTACTGTATGTAAAATTAAGAATACTTTTCCAAAGTGCACACTAAAATTAACTTTGACTGGACTTTGACTTAAAGAAATTTGTCTGTGCTGAAAATGTGACTTACTCAGTGTATAAATTTTCCCTAATGATCAACTGATAACAAAAAAAGCCTTAAAAAGAACACACTAAATGTTGTTCCACAGAGATTAATAGCCGTTTGTGAAACATTGGTTTTAGTTTTGCACATAACTGAAATTAGAAACGTTTAGAGACATATAGGTGAGTGTTAGAAAAAAAGCCGCCATCTCACAAGCTGACTTGACAACTCGATTTTGGCCAAGGATGTCAACACCTCCCACCTGAGTCAACCACTTGACTTGACCTGACTTGACCTGTTTTGCTGAAATCTTGCTTTCTTCAGTCTGAGGTCTATCTCTCTCTCTCTCTCTCACACACACACACACACACACACACACACACACACACACACACACACACACACACTGGAGGAGGGGTGACAACCTAAATGACTACCTGTGACTTTATGGCTTTCTCTCTGATTCTTTCGCATGTGAATCTTGCATAATAACAGGAGTACTGTGTGAAAATAAATACATTTAAATTACTAAATTAGGATGTGATTTATGGAGGAAACTTTACCTTGTGAATGTGTGTAATCAGTCTAATCTCACTATGAATTTGACAACAGTAGATTGACAATTCTTGATCAAAATGTCTGTGCTTACCGAAATTTAAACTACTGCCCCCATTGCCCAAAGTAGGAAGTTTGAAGTTTGTTTTTGAATGTATGGGCACATGTGAGCTCCAGTTTCTAGGTGAAAAGCGAATTATAAACAAGACCTTTAGTTGTAAATCAAGCAATACAGTGAATGCATATTTTACTAACTCTACCCCCAAAGCCCAACCCTAAACTTAATCATCAGCAGAGTATACGTGCAGTGTTAGAGGAAAAATTTAATTGCCGAATGAGAGGATTTTTCAGAAGTGTGCCCTCCCATAACGACTGAATGCCCCTGTACCCCTGTGCTGAGTGAAATATGCCACTTACGTCCTTTTTATTACTGATAAATGGATTAAATTACATCATCAATGAGAAAAAAAAACTTTCATTGACAATAAACACGCTGCACCCCCTGCTATCATGATGTGATACATCATGACACGTTAGTTGTTTATACCGCTACCATAAGCACTATCCTTAAATGTAGAGCCACTTCAAGTCTAGAAGTTCCACCACCATGAGTGAAAAAAGAACAAAATAATCAGGTGTGCAAGGCAGGAAGCGGCACAAAGAAGAGGAGCAGAAAGAAAAATAATATAGAGGTGAGAATCACAATGAATGTTCATGTCAGTCATTAATGTTTATTTACTATTTGAGGAGCTTTTTTAGAACCTCTTAACTAGGCTGACCATACACATTCTTTTTTCCTCAGACATGTCATCTTTTTTGGACCTGAATGTCCTGAATTTGGCTTTGTCTTCATATGGATGTTCTATACAGTTAGGACTAGCAGACATTCTGTGTATTTGGTACTGTGCATTAGTTTACAAGTTCTTATGTGATCATTCTGGCTGAGAGCGGCAGGCTATTTCTAAATCATTTTTTTACACTGTCTGTTTCGCTCTGTGCGTGCGCTGTGTGTGTGTGTGTGTGCATGAACAACACCGCCAGATGTGCTCTGCCGCTCTCAGCAAAAAAACATCAATAACATAAGTACACTTTTAAAAGTATGCTTCACAAATATGCAAATGATTAAACTGGCCTATAACAACTGTTTCATCACTTCTTGCCACGCATTGCAAATTTAAACAAGAAATGTTGACTTATCGAGACAATACCAAGTATCGGGAGATATGTAATATGACAGATAAAAATAGACCATAATGGAAATTTTACAACTCAGATATTTGTTGCGCAACATCTGTGTGTGACCTGTATTTTAAAATAGTGCATAAGAAATCCTGAATGGAAACGCTTGATGTGCGAATAAACTCAAGATTCAATTAAAGGATTAGTTCACCCAAAATTGATAATTCTCTCATGATTGACTCACCTTTAAGCCATCATAGATAAGTATAACTTTCCTTCTTCAGCAGAATCAAAATGAAGATTTTTATAAGCACATTTCTGCTCTGTTTGTTGCCCACACAATTAAAGTGAATGGGTGCCATCGGGCTGCTGACTGTTTGACGCTCCAAAAGTCATATTTAGGCAGCATAAATGTACTCCACATGACTCCAGTTGATCAATGAATGTCTTCTGAAGAAAATCGATAGGTTTGTGCAAGAAATAAATTGATAATTACTTGGGTTACAAGTTAATGCCTAGATATTTTGTACTGTATATATCGAAGCTCGCCTCCCTTGCCTGCGTGTCTTGAACAGCACTGCTGCGTCTCTGACTAAAATGTCCAGCAAAGCGTCCGAATAGTCAAAAACCGGGAAAAGATTGTCTAGTCTGTAATTTTTAATTTTGTTTTACCAAGCCATAAATTAATTTTGACGTATGATGTAGTAGCCACTAATGAATACATTTGATATAAGATGTTACAGAATCCATTATAAAGTGTAGTACCTGCACGACATTCCCATGAAAGGAAAAACCACATTCTTGGGTGTGAAACACAGGATCAAACTGTGTAAGCCTCCAGCGATTATGTCTGGTAGTGGTGACTGAACTTCTTCAAATATTTGAGAACTCTCTTGTTGTTGAGGACTTTTTCAACTTTGTGTATAGGCTATTTTGATTTTTAATGTAAGGTTCAATGGCACTCCACAAAGTGATTGTCATTAAAATATTTTTTATTATATATTTATTAATTTAGCTTTATGTAGTTATTTATGTATTTGTATTAATTTATTAATTTTTTCATTAATATATATAGTGCCTTTGCTGCTGTAGACATTACCGCTGCTGCCCTAGAAACTATAGTTATATAGTTAGTTATATTTAGTTATATTTGTGGTGATTGGGTCGTGGTGTGGCTCGTCAAACTGGTTGACACGATCTCTAACAGCTGTTTCTTGTTACAGTGATTGCGGGGAGAGGCCTCAAAAGCTAAAAGTGAGAGGGACACAATTGTGCAGCGACTGGCATGTCTCATTTTGAGTGTTCTAATGTTTTTAGTATTATGAAGCTTAGATTTCAAGTAGTTTATGATGACTCAGAGTTGTTACACTGAGTGAATTCTTCACAGTGTTTTTCTTATTTCAAACAGTTCAGATTGTGGAAGGCAGAAAAATAAAAGCCTACCTAAAGCATGTCACTGCTCCCCATCTTCTCCTTTCCTATACCCAAACCTGAAGGAGTGTTAAACTGGTGCCGAAACCCAGGATTTGAGGATAAATGTCGTCCTGATCACTTTACCCAATGGTGAGGACTCCAAGACCCTCGCCAGCACCCAGCAGAAACAGCATCAGGCCCTATTCGAGCTGCGGCTGAAGCAGGAGCAGCATTTTCTACTCCTGCTCCAGGCCCAAGCGGAGGACTGACAGGCGTTCTGGAGCCTGATCAGACACGAGGGGGTTGCTGCTGCAGCCCCGGAGCCCAATCCATCTGATACGCTCATCAAAATGGGGCCGGTTGATGATCCCAAAGCATATCTTGACCTCTTCGTGAAGACCACCGAGGTGTGGGAATGACTGCCTGACCAGTGGGCAGTCCAACTGTTGCCACTACTCTCCGGGGAAGCACAGCTTGTGGCCCAACAACTCCCCGCAGCCAACCTCCTCATTCACGCTAACTTAAAGAAAGCCATTCTACAGCAGGTTGCTGGACCCCCGAATAAAGCTGACAGCACTTCGGCACCCTGAAGCTGGGCAAATATGTCTGCCCACTCGCCTTTGCACATCAGCTCCGGGATGTCTGCCGGGGAAACCTGTGGTGCTCATGGATAAGGTGGTACTGGAGCAGTTCATCGCCTAACTGCCCCGTGGGATGGCTGAGTGGGTCCAGTCTCACTGTCCACTGTCGCTGGAGGATGCGATCCAGCTGGCCGAGGACTACTCTGCGTTTCCTGGATTCAGTGATCTGGATTCTCTCTCTCTCTCCTACCACCAAACCCTGCTTCTGCCCCTTCTTTTCCCATCCTGTTCCTACCCCCGTAGGGTGTGCAGTCCTATGCCCAGGTTTCCTCTCTGCTTGGGGGGGGTCTTCTCACCTCTCTCTCTCTCTCTCCTGTTAACTCTGCCTTTCTCCGTTATCCCTCCCAGGTTAGTTAATTGGGAGTTAGTTGGAAGTCCATTCACACGGGTGTAGGAGGTGGGCCTGGGCCAGTCTTTTGGAGCTGCGGGGATCCAGGGCATTTCCAGGTAATGGAGGTGGGTATGCTAGTCATGATTCCTGATGCTCCACAGGCTGCCCCCAATCGAGCTGGTACATAATGAATACCGGTGAGTACCCAGGGGGATACATATCAAGCTTTGGTGGATTCTCCATGTCAAAATGATGCAAGAGAGGGGGTATCCCTCTAGAGCAGTCACGCGATGAGTCCCTGAAACATGTATTTGACCAAGTGAAAGCAATCAATGGTCATCAGCTCCAGCCTGCCATTGCGCTCACATACCCGTCTTTTTGATTATGCAAGATAGGTTGTATCGACTGACACAGGACACTCAAACAAAAGAAAATACAACCTAGTTATTAGTTCTGAAGAGCCGTTGAAAAGCACTTCCAGGAGGCTCATCATAATCCAATGGCTGGGCAGTTAGGACAGGAACGAACAACCTTTTTTTTTTGGGCCGGACATTCACAGAGATATTCGCAGGTGGTGTGCGGCTTGCTGTGTCAGTTGTCAGTTGGTGAATCCACTGGCCACCCCAAAGTGCCATTGCACCCTCTACCATTAATTGAGGTCCCCTTCGATAGAATTGGGATGGACCTCATCGGGCCATTAGAACGGACTACATGCGGGCATCCATTTGCATTAGTTCTGGTGGACTATGCAACGCAATATCTGGAAGCAGTGCCCCTGCGCAACATCCCTGCACCAGTGTGTAAGGCGGGTGCCAGCAAGTCTGGACTACCCTTCGAGAAAACAAAAGGCTCTCATGAGAATTAACATTTGAACTCTCTCTTGCATATGTAACAGCAACATCCGAGACGCAGCACACAATGCAGCTCACACCTCACTTCTACAGTCTCATCATCTCCCCTACTCCCCCCTTCTCCTCCTCACTTAAAGCTCACTAAAAACCTATGCAATGTTAAGTGTGTACAAAAAAGTAACTATACATGTTTGGTATCATTTAAAGTGTCTCAGTGCGCCTGGTAAACTGGTCTCATCCCCCCAGCCATAATGAAAAGCTAAAAGAAGTTCTAAAATATGAGAAATGTGGTGTGCCCCTTAAAGGTGTGCCCTCCCCCAGATCCTCCATACAAACTACCTCCTGAATGTAAATCTACACGAATCAAGAACCCATTACAAATTCTTATCCCACAGTTGTGAACCCCTCAATAGGGGACCAAAAATCAAATTATTATGACAGACACCACCATTTGGTAAGCATATTGAATTATCTGGGTTTATACGGAAAATGGGCAAAAGGTTCAGGGAGTCTGTAGGTAGACTTCCCACATGATCGCTGTGTGTAGTTTTCATTGTCAGGTAAATATTTCTATAAATTCCTGATTTCCGAATTGTTGTTATTATATTTGATTGATCGATGATTTTACTCTATGAATTGGATTTTGAATTATTGTTCCATTACCTGGTCAATAAATTGTAAACATCTGATTTTATTCTGACTGACTCTGAAATTGTTTTCCCAAGTAGATTAAACGATTTGTATGTTACCGCAAGTCTGCGTCAGATTAGTGACGACTAATATTTGGCATCAATTCAGTTGTACTTGGTTTGCAAATACAAAAAGGGAATCTCCATTTAGAACAGCAAATGCTGCTTGACCAATCTAAATTCGGGTGTGTCTTACCTCTGTTTTAATTTAATGTTTCTCCAGATAAGTGTACGCGGGAAACCACAGCATGGCCAATCCAAAGCTATTACAGGAGAAGTTATGTTGGTCAACTTATATCTTTAATAGTGGCTGTGACCTCTACTGAAGAAAACGTTAAGTTAAATTCAAGTGTATGCAATTCCATGGGGGCTATACTGATGCATCTTTGATTGTGTAAATGTGACCAATCTTAGGTATATAGCAATTACTTCTGTTTGATGATCAAAGACTGATGAGCTTGTGATTGTGAGACCCACGTAAAACAGCAAAACACGCAAGGACCTCAAAGCGACATAGTTTCCTAATCTGAACGGGTAAAATATAATTAGAGTTAAAAAGAACAAACTTTCTCTCACTTTTAATGATGCTCAGATTCAGATTAAATTAGTCAAATGAAATTACGAGGTAATACATAAGAGAAAATGTATTTCATTTAATCTTGTTGTGTTGCGTAAAAGGAAAGACAGTAACGCGCAGAGACCGTCGCCCATATTATTGGAGACCGCCATTGGTCCGATAAACGGGCTTACAAGTGTAACACTCCTTCAGGTTCGGGTATGGGAAAGCAGACGGGGAGCAGTGACACGCTTCAGGTAGGCTTTTATTTTTCTGCCTTCCAAGCTCTCTGTGTGCATTCTTCATAGTATGTTTCTTATTTCAAACAGTTCTGTGTAACAAAACTCTGTTAGCATTAACTTTTTAATCTTCATCTTCACAAAACTCAGGCATAAACTAATTGAAATCTTAGCTTCACAATACTAAAACCATTAGAAGACTCAATATGTCGCTGCACACTCGTGTCCCTCTCTCTCTCAGCTCTCTGCCATGTTTTGGCTTCTTTTGAAGCCTTTCCCCACTATCACTGTAACAAGAAAGAGCTGTTAGGGATCATGTTGTAGTATTATATATGCAGAAGAAGTGAAACAACATGATTTGAATCTAGGAAAAACCCAACCTTTGCAATCCTGGAATTCTTCAACGTCATAAATTAAATGTCCCAGGCATCAACATTGCTCAGAAAAGGTACCTCAGCATGACCTTCTGAACTTCCACACAGAGTTAAAGCAGACTTTTCCTCGAAAGGTTTCCAAAAGACCATCAGATTTGCATGACTCTAATACTAACACATTTCATCTTAATCCAGGAACATTCTACACAAAGTCACAGTACTTTACCGTTTTAACCTTCTAAAATGTACAGAATGCATTTAAATCCACGATTTATACAATACCTAGTCTTGGTAGGTAATTTTGAAAATTGCTTTTAACTGTGGTAACTTGTATAAATGACAAATTAATGATTATAGCCTGATGTACCTCTTTCAAATCTGTGTAATTTTTTATCCATGTTGTATAACCAAGGAATTAACCAGTATGATTTGTAACCAGGGATTTTCACGTTTTGTTACCTACACGTACAATATTAATAAAAGAATGTCAGGATTTATGTTTAGAATAGCAATAAAGTTTGTCTGTATTCAAAAATGATTTGATTGGTATATTTTGATGAATATTCTCATCCCTGTTTCTAAAAGATTTCGCTTCAAAGCTGTACCTAAATACGTGTGATATTGTTTTCAATAAGCCATGACAATAATATCACTCCAATAAGTTTATTAATGCTAATTCCTTACAGTAGAAATTGAGTGGATGCAAAGAGATATTGTATTACGATTTTAATGGTGGATAATTTTATTCAGACAAATAATCAACAAAGTTATTTGTCATTTATCTAATTTATAATGGTTGTCGAACGTGACATTCCATGATAAATTACCTTACATATAATGGTGTGAGAATGAGGGCACTTTAATGGTTCCCTTCTAAATTCATCAGTCCCAAATATCCTACAATGTGAACCAGCTTGATGAGCTGCACCACTCCCTCTCTCTCACAAACAGACACATGACCACGCACCAATCACCCTTTATTGATGGCTGCCCCTTTGCCTAAAATACAGAGTCTGAGGCTTCGCCAGCAGGTGGGTGTGTCTTTAAAACATAGCCTATACAATCTAGAGGGGGTCCAATAGATCGATGCAAAATCTTAAACTACATAAGGCGCAGCCTTGCATCTCTACATGTAGACTTGATATTTTTTATAATCCTAACCCACACTCCTTCCTACAATACCAAGTTTAAATCTTTCTCCCATTTCTCTTGAGAGAAGCCAATGCTCCATCCTCCAGACTCTGAATTAGCAGGGAGTAATAAACTAATGCTTCATGACCTTTTCCAAAAGCTGAAATCACCACACCCAGAGTATCTGCCGCTCTAGGGGGGTGTATGTTACTCCAAAAAATAGCACAAAGCAAGTGGCGCAACTGTAAATACCTGAAGAATCAAGATCTGCGACTTCCATATTTTCTTGGAAAAAACAAATTTTCCAAGGATCTCTACAACCACTCTCATATAACTCACTGAGACATTAACCTCCCTCACAACCACTCTGTCCATCAGAAAGGGGACTTATTATACATAATTTGCAGTACAGCCATATGCTCGAAGCAACATTTAAATAAACGTCTGAATTAAACACACTGGACACTTTTGTCCATAGCGTGTACAAATGCGAGATAACGGGGTGTAACTTGTAACTGTTAGTTTGATAGAAAGGCTTTGCAATGGCGAAATAGGGGCAATAAATTCCTGTTCAGTTCAAAACCTGGGAGGGGCTCTTTCAGGTGGAAGTGACCAATGAGCAAAATGTCTAAGATGTAATGCATAATAATAAAACTAAATCTTGGGTTGGCCTAGGCCACGTTTGTCAATTGGCCTATGTAACTTATTGAAATGTAATCTGGGATGTTTACTATTCCAAATGAAAGACTTCACTATGCCATCAAATTGCTTGAAATAATAGAGGGTACATCTAAAGGGAGAGATTGTAGCAGGTAGTTGTGGAACACAATTCATTTTAATAACAATAACCTTCCCAGTCATAGATAAATGTAATGAAGCCCACCTGCTCACGTCGCTCAAACCTTATTATTAAAAGGGTCAAGATTAACTTAATCCACCCAATAAAAGTATTCCCGAACATGTACATTTTCCAAAATCCTAAAAAGATAATCCCATTTTTGGCATCAAGAGAGATGGCAGCAACAGGAGTCTGATCATTCGCCATTACAGCTCCGAATAAACTCCAGCTGATCTATTTGTATAAGAGATGTTATAACTTTAAAATATTGTCAAAGATTTTGGCTAAATGATTACAACCAGCTGGATCAGGGAAATTGGACGGTAACTTTTACACTCGCTTGTATCTTTGTCCTTTTTAAGAATCAGACTGATCTGAGTATGCGTCATGGTTGGTGGAAGCGTTCCATTCATTAATGATTACATAGCCTATAAACTACTAGCAAAAGTGGAGCCAGTTCTGTAGGAAAAGTTCTAAAAATAAATCAGCGGCAAATCCTTCTGGCTCTGGAGTCTTGCCTGTTGGCAAGGCCTTAATTACCTCACCATGCTCCTCTTAAGTTTATATCATAATCAAGGGAATTGTTTTGGTCAGCCATCAGTTTAGGAAGTTCTAATGGATCTGCAAAATTTCTAATAGCCTCATCAGTAGATGTAGAACTATAAATATCAAGATATATTTCTTTAAAAGCATTGTTAATATCAATGGCCGAGGTAAATATTTCTCCACCAGCAGATTTCACTGAAGGAATGGTAGAATAAGAAAAGCTCTCTTTTATATATCTAGCCAGAAGTTTTCCTGCCTTGTCATCTGACTCAATGTATGACTTGTCCTGAATAGCTAAAACTCCATCTTCCGTGAAAAAAATAGTATTATATCTGTATTTCAATCTGGTCAATTCTTTGAGGCCATTGGACAACATTAATTGCTTCAGCTCTGCCTCTACACTTTTAATATTCCCTTCCAATTCCACAAATTAATGTGCTTTGGATTTTTGGTGAATGCAACATACTGTATGATCTGGCCCCTAAGAGCCTCCTTAAGTTCTTCCCAAGTCACTCCCACAGAGGATACAGAGGACCAGTTGGTCACCATATAGACATTGATTTCAGCCTTTAGTATTTGTTGGAATTAAGGATTTTGCAAAAGGGATGCATTAAATTGCCAACTATATGACTTCCATTTCTCCATATGTGGCAACACCTCTAAACACACCAGGGTATGATCTGAGACTGAAATGTTTCCAATTGAGCAATCAGCAACTGATGAAATGAGGGACATATACATATATACACACACACACACACACACACACACACACACACATATATATATATATATATATATATATATATATATATATATATATATATATATATATATATATATATATATATATATATATATATATATGTGTATATATGTGTGTGTATATATGTGTGTTTATATATATATACACACACACACACACACATATATACATATATATATATATACATATACATATATATATATACACATATATATATATATATATATATATATATATATATATATATATATATATATATATATATATACATACACACACACACACACATATACATATATATGTATATGTATATGTATATAGAGTGTGAGAGAGAGGCAACTGAGCAGCAACTCTAAATATGAGCTCCTGAACAATTAAGAGAGATTAAACCAAAAAAGTGAGACAGAGAGTAAACTTATAACAGCAAACAAGAAAAAACAATAGAGGAACATTTGAAGATATATTTTTACCAAGAAAAATATATATTTTTGACTGCAAAGAAGATAAAAACATCGAGATTAGCATCTGGCTACTGGAACATCACTACATGAGCTACCTGCATTTTCCCTCCAAAACCTGAAAGGAATAATTAAATCGACTACAGCTAAAAACTCATCCTACAACAGAGATCTCCAAATGCTAAACAAACAGGTGAGCTTTAACTGGCATTCAACAACATTAAAACTATAAATTTGGACTTTATATATCAAAATATCCCATCATTGCAAGCTAAGGCTAAAGCTAAAGAAAAAACGGCAGTTGGTCAGTTCTGGCAGAGTTCCCAGAGTGATCACCATGACGACTAGAGACCAATCAGAGTGCAGGGAGGTGATCTACCCTGAGAAGTGTAAAAGTGTGCAGGCAAGGAAAAAGCACAAAGAGAAAACACTGAAAGAAAATCCTGATGTTCTTTATGCAGACTATATTCAACTGAATGGTAAGAGAATAAAAAATAATTTAATTTTTTACACTACAATGATTACTGGATGGAAATCAGCCATCTGTGATCATTTTAAGCATGTTTTTAAAGAAGGAATTGGCAGAGGTGGGAGATTAACTGTGTGTGAAGATGAAATGCTGGACACAGACAACCCCATTCTCACAATAACTTACTACACTAAAGGCACTATTCTTCTGCAAGGCAATGAGGCAAGCTTGAACTCATTTGAGGAGATCTTTACTATACTGTTAGCCAGAGTAGATAAGGAGAGAGATAAGACCCCTGCAAACTGCTCCGACTCTGAGGAGGAAAGTGTAGAAAAACCCCCAACATCACCGTCTGAGCGTCAGCTGAGAGACAGTCTGGCCCTGCTGGAACTGGACTTTATTGAGTTTAGAGAACACATTCAAAACAGACAGTCACACACACACACACAACACAAACATCTGCTTCCAACAGCTCAAAGATGAACTCCAGCAGCTGAAGAAAGAGAGCAACACCTCCATCAATAATCTCACAGCAGCTCTTGATGAACTAAAAGAAGAAAACCAAACTCTCCGTGCACAGATGGGCAAATTAACAGAAGACACAGAGAGTAATGATAAAAACACCTCCATAAAGTTTAAAGAGCAAAGAGATCAACAGGAGAATAGCAGAGATAATACACCTCACTGCAGCACTACAACACCTGTAACCCCCAAAAACAACACATACTCAGACACACCGTCTGCACCAAACACCAAACACACAGACACCAGTGAAAACACAGGCCTCATCACCCCAGCCTCCTCACTGTAACCCATCAGACCCTGGTCCAGATGATTTAATTCTGATGGACTCTAATGGGAAGTTCCTGGACCCACAGAAGCTCTTCCCACATCACAAAGTTTCAGCGAAACGATGCAGCAC
Organism: Moxostoma hubbsi; assembly: GCA_032164185.1. Lineage (NCBI taxonomy): Eukaryota > Metazoa > Chordata > Actinopteri > Cypriniformes > Catostomidae > Moxostoma > Moxostoma hubbsi. The sequence goes on from JAVLUX010000029.1 coordinate 3,865,452, forward strand.
AACAGGCCACGCCCACCAGATCCTTAGAGACTTCTCGGGAAACCCCTCGTGTGTGATTATTCACACGGGAACTAATGACCTTCACACACTGCGCAACAGTACTGCTGATGCTGTGAAGAAAATTGCAGAAATCACCAGCAAAAAGTTCCCAGAATCCCGTATTGTCATCTCCACACTCCTGCCGAGATGTGACACACCACCTCATGTCATCAACAACATCAACGCGGAAATCTCACGAGGATGTTCCACGCTCCCTAATGTGCACCTGGCCCACCACCACCACATCGGCCTCCACCACCTCTTTGATGGAATACACCTACACAAAGACGGAGTGCGTGTATTTGTAAAAAACCTTAAGGATGCTGCCCTGGGCCGCAATCCAACGTCACTGAGTCCCTTTCCAACGACACCAGGACACTACCGGCCCATCTACCTCTACATGCCCAGATATGCCCCTTTGACCCCGGTGAGGAAAGACAACAGCTGGACAAGCAACTTACGTCATGCAATACCCCCAACACACCTACCTGAGGCTCCTTACACACCTGCAAACCCACACATACCTGCCCCACATCCACCTGCTGGCCATCAACACCCCACAAGGAAAAGGAAACAAAAAACTGCCCCAAACCAGGAGAGACCCCCACAGCAGAGAGCACAGAGCTATGCTGAAGCTGTGACCCGACCCCCCTGCCACACCCACGACAACCAGCGAGCTGGGGCACATTAAAGAGATGCTACAAACACTGTGCAACCAGCTACTACAGAGATAAGAACACTATTCAAACACACTTACACACACGCTTACACAGACACACACACACACTCACTCACACGCTTTCACTCTCACACTCGCACGCACACACACAGACACACACACTTACTCTCTCACACACACACACACACACACTCACTCGCACTCGCACACGCACTCACTCACACACACACACACACACACTCACACTCACTCACTCTCACACACACTCACTCTCACACTCGCACGCACACACGCAGACACACACACTTACTCTCACACACACACACTCACTCACTCACACACACACGCACACACACACACACACACACACTTTCACACAAGCACACACACAGACACGACATTCAGTGAGCTGGGGCACTATTAAAAGAGACACAACAAACACTGGGCAACCAACTTTTACAGAAATAAGAACTCTACTCAAACACATTTACACTCATTCCCACTCACACACACTCATCCTCATACACACATGCACACACTCACACCCACAAACACACACAGCTAAATTAAATTAAAAAAAAGGGGAAAAAAATAAAATAAAATGAATTATAATAATAATAACAATAATTCACTAATGTAAATTGTTTGCCATGCATATGTTTTCATATGCAATATATTGTACATGTTTTCTCTCTGTCTTACCAAATAGGTTTATCTTTATTAATATCAATGCGTTCATTAATTATAAGTTGTTGGAACATTCAGGGTCTTCATTCTTCCACATTTGGGTTTAAAAGCACAGACCCTGAATTTGTAAAAAATATTAAAGATGTGGACATTATTGTTCTCACTGAAACCTGGTGTCGAAATGATGCGCTTACCCACTGTCCCTCAGGCTGCTATGAAATAATTGTGTCCTCAGTTAAACTAAGTACAGTCCATCGCGGTCGAGACTCGGGAGGGATTGTGGTGTGGTACAGGGAGGATCTGGCCAAACACATCTCTACTATTACAATAGGAAAATTCCACTGCTGGCTAAAATTAAACACTGAAATTGGCATTGGCACCACTGACACATATCTCTGTGCCATCTACAATCCTCCAGCAGAATCCCCGTACCATGATGAGGAATATCTTAGCAACATCCACACAGAGATCAGGCGTTTCCAGGCCCAGGGAAACGTGCTTCTGTGTGGAGACTTTAATGCAAGAACTGGAACCGAACCGGATAATATTGACCCAAAGGGCAATAAACATGTGTTTGGCCAGAGCCCCCTGAGCCTCACGAAAAACATCCCAGCAAGGAACAATCTCGACCATATTGTAAACAAAAATGGTACAGAATTAGTGCACTTCTGCCAAGCCTCAGGCCTGTACATACTTAATGGCAGGATCAGAGGGGACTCATTAGGGAGGTTCACATGTTATTCAGGTCTTGGAGCTAGTGTAGTTGACTATGCCATCACTGACATGGACCCCTCCTCCTTCAGTGCATTCACTGTCAGACAGCAAACTCCACTCTCAGATCATAACCAAACTAATATATATATTAAAAGACACCACACAGCAAAACATAGAAGAATGGAGAACTGTCAAATGTATCAAGTCCAGCAGAGATACAGATGGACTCCAGACAGCACAGACAAATACATCCAGGCCCTCAATTCTGCAGAACTGAAAAACATAATCACTACATTTATGCACAAACTATTTGGAATGAACAAAGATGGTGTAAATTCGGCTACAAATGAAATCAATAATATATTTAAAAAAGCAGCATGTAAAATGGAGTTGAAAAAGAAAGGCAAAAAACATCCTAAAAAAACATCCAAAACGGAAAAGTGGTTTGACACAGACTGCAAAACATTAAGAAAACAACTCCGAAAATTATCAAATCAGAAACACAATGAACCAAACAATACAGACTTAAGAATTGACTACTGCTCCAAATTACAACAATACAAACAAACAATTAGAGTAAAAAAGCATCACCATCTCACCAAAAGCTTACAGGAAATTGAACAATCAATAAATCAAAATCAGTTCTGGGATTTGTGGAATAATCTGAGCACAACAAAACAACAAGATTTGCCGATCCAAAATGGAGAAATCTGGAAAAAACATTTTGAAAAGTTATATAACGAAATCCCACCAAAACAACTAAATGACAATTATAATCAGGTCAAACAAAAACTACAAATATATGAAAACACAATAAAAAATAACCAGAATCCTCTGGACTTCACAATCACACAGGATGAATTAGTCCAAAAACTTAAAAACCAAAAGTGCAAAAAATCCTGTGGTGCTGACAACATCTTAGGTGAGATGCTGAAACACAGCACACCTGACCTGCAGACGGCCGTGCTCAAATTATTCAACACTGTACTTAGTTCGGGCTGTTTCCCTGACATCTGGAGCTAAGGACTTATTACCCCAATTCACAAGAGTGGGGACAAATTGGACCCGAATAATTTCAGAGGCATTTGTGTGAGCAGTAATCTGGGGAAGTTATTTAGCAGTATTTTAAATAATAGAATTGTAAACTTCCTTAACGAACACAATGTCCTGAGCAAGAGTCAGATTGGCTTCCTTCCAAATTATAGAACTACAGACCACATTTACACCCTACACACCCTAATCAATAAACACGTACACCAGACCAAACAAGGGAAAATATTTGCATGCTTTGTTGATTTCAAAAAAGCATTTGATTCTATTTGGCATGACGGACTATATTACAAATTATTACAAAGTGGTGTAGGGGGTAAAGTTTATGACATCATTAAATCGATGTATTCGGACAACAAATGTGCAATAAGAATTGGCACCAAACAAACAGAGTTCTTCAGTCAGAAGACAGGAGTGCGGCAGGGCTGTAGTCTGAGTCCAACACTCTTCAACATTTACATTAATGAACTAGCGGTGCAGTTGGAGCAGTCTACAGGCCCTGGACTCATGCTGCAAGACAAAGACATCAAGTTTTTGCTCTATGCAGACGACCTGGTGCTGCTGTCAGCCACCGCACAGGGACTACAGCAACATCTGGACCTGCTGGAGAACTACTGCCAGAACTGGGCCCTGGCAGTCAACCTCACAAAGACCAACAATATGGTCTTTCAGAAGAAGCCCAGATGTCAGGAACACAGACACCAGTTCTCTCTAGGCAGCACCACACTAGAGCACACTATGCAGTACACTTACCTTGGGCTGGTCATCACTGCATTGGGGAGTTTCAGTAAGGCAGTGAATGCACTTAAATCAAAAGCTCGAAGAGCGCTATACGCTATTAAGAAGAAGTTCTATAATACTGAACTACCAATTCCAATCTGGTGTAAGATCTTTGATAGTGTGGTACAGCCCATAGCGCTGTATGGAAGTGAGGTATGGGGTCCACTCAGTGATCAGAACTACACTAGATGGGACAAACATCCCACAGAAGCCCTACACACAGAATTCTGCAAATTAATTCTGAAATTACAAAGGAAAATGCCCAATAATGCATGTAGGGCAGAATTAGGACGATTCCCATTGATTATTAATATACAAAAAAGATCTCTAAATTTTTGGAAGCATTTAAGATCAAGTCCCACAGAGTCGCTTCATTATAAAGCGCTACAAACCCAAGAACTGAACCCTGATAACAGTCAACCAGTCTCAGACCAGCACTGCTTTACAACCAAACATCAGAATAAATCAGATCATCAAACAATCTCAAATCACCTATCTGGAACATTGGGATCAAGAAACTAAAACACAAAGCAAATTACAATTCTATCGGACTCTAAAATCAAAGTATGAATTGGAAGAGTATCTCCTGACTGTCAGAGATCCAAAGCAGATACAGATCCTGAGTAAGTACAGGCTCAGTGAGCACAGTCTCGCCATCGAGAGAAGCAGACACAGATTGCATTCACGTTGCTGTTGACGTTTTCTTGCTGCTAAAAACAAACATTTTGGAGGGAAAAGACTAAATATAAATGGAATCAGTACATAAAATGCTTTACATCAAAGACGAACAAGAAACAAGGCGTGCTCTTTGCCATAGCGGCCATTTATCTGTGGCGAAAACGCAAACGTCTGTCTGGGTCCACAAAACCATTAAATCTCGGAGTCAGCACGGTGAGTACCACTGGCTGGTGGAGGAGCTGCGGCTGGATGGCAGCACCCAGTTTGATGAGCTGCTGCAGATGGAATAACAGTAGGTGGTTGTGTTCATAAAGACAAAAAAGCAGCAAACATAGGTTCTGTTACCTCATTTTCAAAATATAACTAGACAGTCATGAAATTTGCCTTTCACTTCTAGAATACAACATTCTACAGATATATACTCATTAAAAACTTTAGCTTTAAGCCTTTGCGCTCTCCGTAGTGATATGAGCACGGCATCTCGGGGGCAAGCTTTTTGTGGACGGGAGCGGGGCTAGGGGGAAACAGAATCCGATGGGAAAACAGAGTTCGATACAACACCGGTACTGAAGAAATGATGGTATCGTTATTTTAGTACTGTCTTGGTACCGAAGTACCGGTACTTTTGACAACATTAGTAAGTCAGATAGTCCATCTTCAAGATAATGATGGTAAAGTGTCTCTTTAAAGTTAGACTTTTTATCATGATGATTATTCTTTTTACTTAAAAGATGGATGATATTTATGAGGAGCTAGAGAGTGATTCCTTGGAATCTGAATTATCCAACTGCACAGGATTAAACTCAGATTACAATCCAGATCAGAGTGCATCGTTGTCCAGTGATGTGGAAGATTTGAGCCTAGAAGGTTCATCATGTAAGAAACTGTCCAGTGAAGAAGATCTTGAAGGTCCAGACACAAAATCTAGTGAACATGAAGATCAGCAAAGAGGCAAGTGCACCATTCAAAACCAAAAGAACCCCATAATTTATGTGAAAAGACAAGATAACAAAACAAATAAAGGAAAATCAACTGCAACCTTAAAAACTTGGAGAGTGTAAACGAGCATTATTGCCTCTACTGTGGCCAATCACACTCAAAGATGGCAAGGAATTTACAGAGAAAGCATATGGAGGTCAGAACTGTGGCATATGCCTTCAGGATCAAAAGAAAGAGATTTTAAACACAATACCAAGGTTCTGGAAAAAGGCAGAGGACAAATAGTGACATGGACGCAGCTCTCTGATAAAGCTTCTGTTAAGGATTTTTTGCCTTGCCCATATTGTTTTGGAATGTTCAGGAAAAATTATGCAAAAATAAGAAATCATGTGTGACAGATGACAAAAGAAATGGACGAGGGAGAGTACAAAGTCGTGCTGCACACCTACTTCCAATAGCAGCTTCATCAGATGGATGTCAGAGTGTCATCAACATGCGACAAGATGATGTGTCCTTTCATGTCAGGAGTGATTCTTTGATTTGCAAATATGGTAAATCACTGTATACAAAACATGGTCATATGAAGTCTAGGCACCAGTACATTGCACAAAGAATGAGGGAACTTGGCCGATTCATAGTTGCTAAAGATATGGATAAGATTGCAAAGAAAAAATTCTGTCTTAAAGGGGCAGTGGAGGTCCTGATTGGACAGACTCTTATGAATGATGACCTGGCAGAGAAGGCAAAAAAATTATTTAAGAAAATCAACCAGTGTTGCTTTCAGCGCTCACCACACCATACAAGAAAAAAGATGTAATAAATAAGATGAGATCCCCTTACCAAAAATGTGATGGCTCTGAGAAACAATCTCAGGATGGTAGAAGATGTAGCAAGATGGGAACAGACACAACAGATGAGTTTAGCAGCATACAAGACGTTAAACGAGACTGTTCTGGCACAGGTCATTATCTTCAAGTGGCATGAAGGGGAAGCATCACACTTGACTCTTGAGACCTACAAGAATGCAACCACAAGTATCATCAATGAGTACATTTATGAAACCTTGTCACCATTAAAAACGGAACTAAGCTAGCTATTATCCTAGGGAAAAGAGGCAAGGTACCAGTTTTCTTGACAGAAAGAATGAAGTCAATCGATTTGTTGGTTAAAAGGAGAGAAGAAGCTGGTGTACCTGCTGAATATCCCCATCTCTTTGCAAGACCTGGGGCCTCATGTATAACACTTTGTGTAGATTTCATCCTGGAAGTGCGTTTACGCACAAAAGGCAGATTTGCGTACGCACAAAAGTTTTCAGATTTGTAAAACCGTACGTATGCCAGAACCTGCGCAAGGTTTACTTTATAAATCACAATTATCTAAACATTGTGCGCAGGTGTACATGCTTTGAGTTTACCCCAATCTCATCTCCGAAATAATCATATATGCCTTAAAAACGCCTTTTTTTAATATATATTTATGATCTCACTGCATATTTATATGACCAGTAATTTTCAATACAGCTGTTGGTTTAAATTCTGTAATGGAGGAACAAAAACACAAATTGAATGAGAGGAACTTCTCTGACTATGAGATGGAGGTACTGCTGTCTGAGGTGGAGGCATGAAAAAAATATTTTTGGTGGGCTCTCTGCAGGTATTTATAATAAACTAATAAAAAATTATCTCTGCACATAAGCAAAGTGTTGGTAAGAATTGTGGTTGTCAAGGAACCACTCACCTCTCAGCCTTTGATGTGAGGGTTGGTGGAATTATAGGGGAGACAGGATTAAGTGGCATTGTTCTGGAGTTCGAGGGTGATACTGACATGATGCGTGTTAAAGATGGTAAGTACTTGATTTTACTTGATTTTTAGAGGACTGCTGTGTTCCATCATGCACCAGGGTGAGTTACAACAATGACAGACCCTGGTGTACAGCCAAACTCAGAAGGTTAAGGTTTGATAAGGAAGAGGCCTTCAGGAGTAGGGACAAAGACAGATTTAAAGAGGCGAAGTACAAGTTTAGCAAGGCAGTGTAAGAGGTTAAACAACGGTACTCTGAGAAGCACCAGCTCTCAGCCAATGACTGCGTCTGTCTGGAAAGGGCTCAGACAGATCACCAACTACAAGCCTAACGCCCCCCAGGCCATCAACGACGATGCCTAGCCAACGACCTGAACGAGTTCTACTGTCACTTTGAAAGACAAAGGGACAGTCCTGTAACCATTCCCCATGACACCTCCCAACAAAGGGACAGTCCTGAAACAATCCCCCATGACACCTTCCAACAGCTCCAGCTACAGTGCATCACCTCCACCTCAGCAGGGGCCTGGGCACCCCCACCAATGCCCACCTTAAAGGCTTTAACACCATCATCCTGGCTCTGCTCCAGGAGAAGCTCTCCCAGCTAAGTGTGCCTGACTCCACCTGCAGGTGGATCACTGACTTCCTATCTGACAGGAAGCAGCATGTGAATCTGGGAAACACGTCTCAGACTCACAGACCATTAGCACTGGATCCCCCCAGGGCTGCGTTCTTTCTCCTCTGCTCTTCTCCCTGTACACTAACGGCTGCACCTCCAGTCACCAGTCCGTCAAGCTTCTGAAGTTCGAGGACGACACCTCCCTCATCGGACTCATCTCTGATGGTGACGAGTCCACCTACAGGTGGGAAGTTGACCACTTGGTGACCTGGTGCAATCAAAACAACCTTGAACTCAACGCTCTAAAGACAGTGGTGATGGTTGTGGACTTCAGGAAGAACTCACCTGCACCTGCCCCCATCACCCACTGCGACTCCACAATTGACACTGTGGAGTCTTTCTGCTTCCTGGGAACTATCATCTCCCAGGACCTCAAGTGGGAGCTGAACATCAGCTCCCTCATCAAGCACAACAGAGAATGTACTTCCTGCGGCAGCTGAAGAAATTCAACCTGCCAAAGACAATGATGGTGCACTTCTACACAGCCATCGAGTCCATCCTCACATCCTCCATCACTATCTGGTACGCTGCTACTACTGCCAGGGCGAAGGGCAGACTGCAACGTGTCATCCGGTCTACAGAGAAGGTGACTGGCTGCAATCTGCCGCTGCTCCAGGACCTGTACGCCTCCAGGACATTTAATACAGACATTTACTAAACAAAATTGAACTTGACGTTTTTCCAGCTTTTCCTAAGTTTATCATTTCAACATGTCATCCAATTCCAAGTGCAAATTCATCACAATAAAGTATTTAATAGTTTAACACAAATACACAATACAACAATTATTCATTGAACAGATGCACAGCTCATTTCAATTAATATCTGTATCAGCTACTGTGCGGGCAACTGAATGTACTACTCCTCTGTCTGCCACTCACTGAGCAGAGTAGACACAGAGAGAGGTATACCTGTGGCAGGAAAGCAAGGCCTTGCACTTGCAAGGTAGTACTGGTGACTCTTCTATGGAAAGTAGCTAAAATTTGTCCAAAAAGTCACTAGATTTGTTGCTAGGTGCTTTTTAGGAAAAAAGTGGTCTAAAGGGGTCTGAAAAGTCACAAAATCTAGCGACAAAGTCGCTAAGTTGGCAACACTGATTACAGCGTTGACATAAATTACACTAGTGATGAGTAAATCCAATTTCCGGTCCTTGCACATTATTTCCTTTTTGATTAATGGCAGTGTTCAAATACATTTTCATAAGTTTCTCAATTTCTAATAACATATGCAAGTTTCCCAACATTGCCAGATTGCTAATATTTTTTACTTTTTAGATAATATGGCAGAGAACCGAGAGGAGCTACAAGGCCAGCTAGCTAGCTAATTATCTACCTGAGTATTTTAAATAGTTAATTTGATCAGTTTTCTCATTCAACTTGGGTTTAGTTATATTTTACGTCTACATGAAGTGCATCGCGGTTACACTCTTCAATAAAATTAAGGCAGTACAGAGAAAATATGGATGGAATAATAGGGTTCAAAACAGTGTTACTATGAATGCAAACTTTAATACAGTGAAAAAGACACTATATTAGAACAACAAGTATACAGCAAGGAATTTGGCCAGTGGTTGCTGCAAGCCTCTTATAATCGATCAATTGTTGTGCGAGACGGCGGGACTTACAAAGGGGGGCTAAAGCAATGCAAATATGTGCACACACAAATTAAGTATGCACATCATTATGCAACTAAAGCCGAATCACAGACATTTTCGCAAATTTAGAAATCCTGGCCGGACACTTTTTTAAGGTCTTAAAAAGAGAACATATGGTCACCCTATATTAGTGGTACTGCAGGAGAGGTTTGAGAAACACTGCCTTATAGTATAACACATTACAGTACAATCAACATCCAATTTTATCTGCAGTTGTTACAGACTGTACTCATTATATTAAGTAAAGTGACAAAAATGTCTGCTCATAAACAGCCACAAGATATTTTAATTGGTTATTTTAAATACTAATGAGTCCACCTACTTAAATACTTAAAGGCAGTGATTCCCAAACCTGTCCTAAAGCTTTCCCAACAGATGCACCCATTTCAAGAAATGGAGTCTGGACTCTACTAATGAGTTTAATCAGGTGTGTTTGATCAGGGAGACATGTAAAATGTCTAATGTTGGGAAGACTCCAGGACAGGTTTGGGAACAACTGCTTTAAGGTATAACCATGCATAGATTAAGTATTATAATGTATAATAACTGTAGCTGCAATTATTGATGAGAAGTTACACCATAAGGTGTATTATAAGACATTATGAAAGGAGTAGAATGTCTTTTTAATGCCTTTACAATGCATTATAAATATGGGCTTTAAAGGACGTGTTAGCACGAATTCTATTACTATTGCATAATAATATGCAATAAAATAATAATGGTAACAATTTACAATAAGGTTCAATTTGTTGCATTAGTTAACATGAACTAACAATAAACAATACTTTAACAGCATTTATTAATACGTGTTAATGTAAACATAAATTAACACATTTTTTAAATCAAATGTTATATTTGTTAACATTAGTTAATGCGCCATCTACCAGGTTAGGGTCAGATTTAAGCAAAACTGAAATCTAACCTAACCTATTAATTTATCCTAACCTGAAATCTCAAAAACTGCTAGCCAAACATTTCAATAACATTTTAATCGGCAATAAAATATGATTGTTTTAAATGTTCAAATAGCGGAAACAGTATATTTCAGTTTGTTTCAGCCAAAGCGCATGTGCTGTTTTTATGGAGTTTCTAACAGCAGTTGCAATGACCTTGTAAAACCAAGTGATAACTTTGCTGATTGACTCTTTTTTTGGAATGTGGGACTTTCTTTAACATTGCCATTTTATTTAGCACATATTGAATTAAGAAGGTGCATTTCTAAGTTTATAGCACATATTTCATCAGCGAAGTCTGTGAATAAGTTCAGGGTCAGAATTCATGGATTTCAGATTTCATCGTTGCACATCATAATTGGTTTCTTTATATATTGTTTAATCAAATTTTTATTGTTGCTCTTTTTTTTTTCAGTCCTCCACCAGTATTGAAGGCTATCTCAGTGGGAGGGAGGGCCGCCATCCATATCTACTGGCATTAAGAAGGATCAAGGTCAGGATCTAAAAATTCTGTGTGATTGTGGATAAGCACCTTATCCTTGCACAGGAACCAGCTCCTTGAGTGCTATAGATGAACTCTTCAAAGTCCACTATGTGTTCAACCTGTCGTATGAAGAAGCCATTGTCAACATCTTTACCTTCCTGCAGACTACAATCTACAACATCGATGTTGGTCTTACCAGTGAGTCTCCCAGAGTAAAGGAATTGCGTGCAAAGCTTTTAAAATAGGTTAAATGTTAGTGTTTCGGCTGTCAATGTCTGCATGCAAATAGCCACTTCTCAGTAATGCACAGTTTCTATCCTTCATTAAAGTTTAAGTTAATATTTGCTCAAGTTGGCTGTAGCCGACAGTTTTGCACATATTCGGTTTTCCGAAAACATTTGAACAGTATTAATTTCGCTGATGCCAGTCCAGCTGATGATTCATCATCTGGTGAATAGCCAGTTCAAAATGTTGATTTTAATCAGTCAGGTTCTTTGTTTGTCATAGAAAGTGATCCCCAAGTTGCCCCCCTTGACTCCCCTTCACAAGGAGATAGACGGCAGATATATGTGCCTCCATTTTGGCCAAATTACAATGCAGTGGAGTGGCCAATAGCTTGGTATCATCAGTTGTTTCGGAGCTTGAAGAACTCACCTCGGAACTGCATAACCAAACTCACTAACACAATGTCATTCCTCTTAATAACCCTGCCAGATCAGCAGTTGAAGATAATTTAGGACATTTTGAGAATCCTTTTTCCTTGTTTAACACAGAAACTAAAAGATCTAAATATTTCATGGACAAATGGGGTATAGTTGATCCAGCAGAAATTATGTTTGGAATGAGATATGACATTAGGAGAAACAAAAACAAAAAACAGGATTTTATGATCAGATCTCAGTAAGAGATACATTTGTGTATGTCCCAATTTTGGAAACATTTGTGTGTCAAAATGTAGATGTATGTACACTGGAAGAAATTTCCATCACAGAAGTCATCAAAATGTGACTTCTGCCTTCCTGTAAAGTCTCAGCAGAGTCATCCATTTTTCTCAAAACATCCCAGTGCTTTACAGATTCAGGTATATTTTGATGAATTTGAAACTGCAAACCCTTTTGGCTCTAAACGTGGGGTTTTAGGTAAAGGTTGGTGAATCCAAATTTGAATTCAAGGTTGATGAATATCCATTTGATAGCACTGTTTCATGCTCAAGACTTGAAAAAGAATGGATTTGACCCCATTTTGGAACCATTAATTTGTGACAAAGACACTAGAGACACATTCTCGATGGTATTGAACTACAAGTAGAGTTTATGGAACAATATGTCAAGTAATTGGAGACAACTTAGGCATGCACTCGATCCTCGGGTTCACAGAATCATTTAGTGGTCATTACTTCAATCGTTTATGTTTGACTGAACAGGCAGATTTACAGTTTTTTTTAAGAACAGCATTGCAGTTGTCATGATTCCCTGTTGTCTGCCTTGTGTTTCTGCCTTGTCATCTCCAAGACTACACTTCCCATAATTCCCGGCCCTCATCACTGCCAGCCCTCCCTCATTGTTTTCACCTGTGTGTCGTTATCCTTGTGTATTTAAACCCTGTTGTGTTTTCATTCAGTGTCAGTTGTTAAATGTAATGTCTGCCTTTGCCCTTGTTCCTGCCTGTGCTCTTTGTGGATATTTATATTGTGTTTACCTTGGTTTTCCCATTGTGGATGTTTCTTTTGTTCCGTGTGTTTTTACGTTCCGTCTGTTCACCATTTGTGTTTTCAATTTCAATAAAACTGCACATAGATCCTCACTCCTCGTCTGCCCCTTCGTAACAGCAGTGAGTTGGAATCTGACCTCAACTCATGTCAACACATTGCCTCAAAAGAAATTCAACTCAATAGTCCACAACTACCCTCTAGATGTGACGCATGACCTCCCGAAAGGAATTGCGCAATTTGAAATGAAACTACTGTTGGAATATCTTTCAGATAAGTTTGAATCACAGTGTGAATTGCTCTCGAGAATACATTCATATTATTGTGGATATTTAGAGAGAGAAATCATCCTGCAAAAGGTGAATTTGGAGCACAATGGAAATAGTTTAGAGCTCAGATCTATCCAGACACTCTGTCTTATCAAAAACATTCCATTACTCTTTGGTGATATTGTACCCCTTGGAGATAAAAATTGGCATTTGCTGCTCCTGTTACTTCAGAAATACAAGTGGAAAAGACCAAATTTAGAATTTAAAGGCATGACTGTACCCCCTAAATTATTTGATAATTGCGCACCATGAATTGTTTAAAGAATTGTATCCACACAACTTGCGGACCAAACATCATTTTATGATCCACTACCCAGCCTGCATTCACAAAATTGGTCCATTGGTGCACATGTGGAGCATGAGGTTCGAGGCGAAGCATAAAGATTTTAAGAATACGCTCAAGAATTTCAAAAACATCACCAAATCTTTGGCAAAATGACTATCTTTGGGAAACAACACCATTGAGACAAGTTGAGTTTGGGCCAATGAAAACATTCTTTTGGGATGATATTTACAATGGTGAAAAGTTGGCAGGAATACTGCACAATCCCAGCACAAACATGCATTCCATGAACTGGATTAAAATAGATGGGACAGAATATAGACAAGACCTGATTATATGCAATGAAAAGTATTTTCAGAATCTGACTGAAAACAGGAATTTCATTAAGAACACTGAGAAATGTTCTGTGAAAAGTTTGTCCTCAATAAAATACACAGATCATCATCATGCAGTTAAAGTACAGAGATACTGAGACTTGGGTACACTTGTCAAAGCCAATAGTTTGAAGTTCTACAGATCCATATGGGTCAGATGATGGTGAACATATTGTACCTCCATATATGCTGGTTTACTCTTACATGTAAGATGTATCATTGTGTTGAAAATAAAAGTTCAAACTGATACAGGAACTGATGCGTTGGGTGTTCTTTAACTACACACATTTTAAATGTATTTTCAGGCATACATAGTGTAGATTACATTTAATTACCTCAAGTAGGGTATTTATGAACACTATATTAGTGTCGAAAATAACTCTTAGTGTTAAACTATTGACACCTCTAGAGTAGATTCAACACTCTGTGTGAATGGAGCCTGTGAGGGGTAACAAAACGCACCAATGGTGTTAACAGTGGACACTTCCAGTGCTTTTTTGACACTATGCAAGTGTAGAAAAAACAATTTAGTGTGGACCTACAGTATGTAAGCTCTGGATATATGTTAATTTTCACACTTTAAAATTTGCTGTGTAGGATAGAATAGGCCAATGAATAGAGATACATTTAAATTCTTGAAATTTAACAAATGTAATCTTAAATAGTAAAAAATGAACATAAGAAAAGAGCATGTCTTGTGGAATTTCTGTAATTTCAATGTTCACATCAACACAAAGTAAAATGATAGGCTGAAAGTTTTTGGAGTTTAAATTTTTGGTATGAAAAAAAAATACTTTAGTGTGGATTAGGTTAATTGTTTATAAATAATTTTATTTAATAAATTCAAGCAGTGAAGATGACCATATTTACATGTATTAAACCTGGTAGTGAGCTGAGGGCGTTTTTACTGTTGCAAAAAATTAAACTAACTCTATTTCAGGTTGGATGGAATTTTCCAGTATAGTATGTAGCTGAGCATCACGTCCAAACCTTGATTTTGAGTGCATTTATGTAAAGTAGCAGTCCTTATTTGTCAGATATCATGTTCAATTAGCTCAGTTAGCAAGTGATTATGTTACCTAATGGGTTGCTTGAGCAGTTCATTTCATTCTTCTGGCCCACATACCGCATGAAATGACAGTGATGACTCGACCGGAGTGTGGCTGCTAGAAGTCAGCCACAACCGGACCAGATGTGGGCCACCTCTCAGAAATGGCATGGGCCACATCTGGGCCAGATGTGGCCCACATCTAATTATCCTATAATAAAGAAAATACTCATAGTATAAATTGCTTTATTAAATATACAAATTTGATATATTTATATGTATTTAATACAGAAACAAAACAGATATTATATAAAAATTATATAAATAAATCAGATACATAGAGAATTCAAATATGTATTCAATTCAGTGAGAATATTTGAATATATTGTTGAACCTGCAACAGAGTCTTGAAGTGGAGAATTCAGATTTGATACAACAGTTTGATAACAGGCAGGGGTCAAACCAGAAGGCAGTCCAAAGAAAACATTAGTCCAAGGTCTAAACATTAAGAACAAGGTCAAAGGACAAGATCTTAATTTTTTTCTCTTGCTCGACGGCCTCCATCCCTGTCTGCTGCAAGCGGCAGCCATCTTTTGACTCAATGTTCAATTTCTTGGTCAGTTGCAGTAGCGGTTAAGCGGTTTCTTCTGACAGAAGCTACAATGACACATATATGACCAACAGTAAGGTGGTATTTATTATAAATCTAACATTTATAGGGTAACATTTTTAGCTGACACCAAACAACATGAATAAAATCACAGTAGTTATTTTCAGAAAGCCTTACCATTAATTACAGTTTTAAAAGTGTATCTATATAAGTGGCGCACACACACATTATGCCACCTCTCAAACAGCTTGTGACCTGCACGTACCAAAATGAGTGGCTTACTGCGCTTAAGTGGTCAAATATGTCAAAATTGTCAAAATGCCCTTCTTGGCGAGTATTCAGTAAAACACTGTCAATTTTAGAATTTAAATAGTTGAGAAAGATAACGCATGTTATGTAACAGTACATTGGATCTAGGGGTGGGCGATCTTACCAAAATTTCACATCAGGATCTTATAACAAACAATCACGATCCATTTCTTTTAAAAGTACAAATTTTCCCAGAGTAGATTTAAATGTGGGTACATTTCTAATGAAAAAACGGTACGCTGGGCGACCTTCCTCGCGTTACTTTGCATTTCTTAACATGTATTGCATTAAAATATATTATAGTTTATTCCAATAAAATATTTTGCTACACACAAATGTATGTACTTTTTCTTCACAAATAGAGTACATACTTTTAGGGTATAAGTAGGCAAATTGTGATGTTTAGTGTATTATACCTATGCAATAATTTATTAAGCCTTTTCTTTTAACAGTTTTAATTAAACTGTTAAAAGTTTAAACCTCCTGATACTTTGAGGAACATTTGCTTCTTTTTAGGTCTGTGGCTCTCTCTCTCCCTGTCAGTGTCCTCCTCATCTGACGTCATAATTATTTTAACTGCAAGGCACGCACACCTGCCGGTAACTTTCTAGGTAACATAATTTATGCCGCACATGCGCTCACTTTTTTTCAGCCTGTCATGTTCTGCTCCTCATTACGGTGACGGGTTTGGCTCCTATAATAATTATGAATATGTAACTATGGAAAATCAGGTTTAACCATCTGTGACACACTGACCATATAACTTAACATTACATTGCCAGCTTAAATGCCGGGTGAACAAGCAAGCTAGCTTGCAAATTAAGTAACGTCAGGCAAACATTATTAAAGTTAAATATTTTCCCAAGTTTGGCAGGTCTGCGATAACTCAGTTCACAATTTCAACTTTCCACATCCACCCCAGCCTTTTTACCTTTGCAAAGGAGTTAAAAGCACCGTCCTCACTGAGGAACCAGCATGAGAGGGATAAAACCTATTTTGTGTTGCTATCGATTTGTAATCTCTTGAAATCATTGACATTATGCATTTGTCAATCATCCCCACTTGATAGTTGGCGGAATGAACCCAGCGCAATGATTGGTCGAACTCTTCTTCTCGGCAGGCTAGATGCTGCTGCCTTGCTGTTAGACTAGAGTACTGCACATGCACAACTGAACAAAATGGCGTCACCAGCTTTTTGCGTAGTTTAGTGTGACAGATCAACTCAACCATCGAACTTTGATGTTAAAATGCATACTTGCTACGCAAAATGTGTACATGTCGGCAGGTCTGAAAACTGAATCAGGAAAATGGTTGATTCCCTGCACTGGTATAAACAATTAATGAAACCTGTAAGATTTGAATGTTGTGTTAGTGAACTGACAGCTTAAGACTTCTGCCTCTCCACGTCTAAACTGTGGGGTGCGATTCCTTGCTGTAAAGGATAATTGGTGGGAGAGGCCAAAGTTTAGCAGTACCCATTAGCACATGTTATATGGGTAAGGTATGGGTAAAATGGGAAGAAAACAGTTTTATTTTAAACTCACATTCACAGATCACTGTTGTTAGTTTCACAGGTGTTGATGTCCTCATTTGGTTGCTGCTTGCTCTGTTCATAGCTATAGAGGATAATATAGTTACATACTGCAGCTTTAAGTAATTTGTTTTTGGCCCCCTGATAGCATCAAAACAAGCCAAAAATATATTGTCACCCCTGAAATTGGCAAACATCTTCTAAGATATTAACACAATCTTTAAATTAAAAAGCATCATTACATGTCTGTGTTTTCAAATACTCACAATTCATAGTTTCCGCCTCCTTCCTGGCCAGTGGTTGAGTTATTACCTGCTCTGCTAGTAACTGTATAGGAACAATTTTAAAGAGATGAAATGCCACCAGGAGGAATGCTACTTGAAGGGCTGCTAACAGGAGATTTGTTAAGATAAACAGTATCTTCATACACCTCATGACCCACTGGTTTAAGAAAAGTGTCAACTCTTTTGAGGGCCCTTTTCCTAAGATTGCGCCATTTATTGTAATTCATCGCTAGTGAACCATGTACTGAGTCACAAATAAAATACGCAAGGAATATCCCTACCAAATTCAAGCTCAGGATGTTCACTACTCTATAATGAGAGAGAAACAGCAGATTAGGATAACAAATTAATACATTTACGACTTTTGTAAATCTTCATAACACTAATATGTTTTACTGTGTCCATGGTTGTGTCCGAAATCACCCCCATACCCTCATTCACTATTCCCTACATTAGTCCACTAATATAGTTCACATGAAAGGGATGAAGGAAGACGAGTGAGCGAATTTGGACACTGAGTGCGCTAGAAGGGCTGTCGTTTTTGCATAGTTTGTACTTGCTGTTTAGTAATCATTTGAAATTTAGCAATAGCAGCAACAGTAGTAGGATGAAAAGATTCACCTTGAACTCTGTATAAACCTTAATTATACAATTTAATCCATTTAAAAGGAATTTATACCTGTATGATATTACACTGTAGACACATTGGACCAACGGTTTGGAAAATGGATGGATGGATGGATGGATGATTCAACTGTGGGTGCCATCTTCTGGCGGGAAGGATGTTTGAGCTTCCATTTACCAAAATGTAATATTGTAAACATTGTTCACTGATCAATATTTATAAAAGCCTAAATTAAATTGGTTCATTATATAAAGTGATTAACTCTTCTTAAGTCTTCTTTAGAGACACAAACCACTCTATTAATATAGATTTATTTTAGAATCTGTCTCATGTTTTCCAAAGATGAAAAAAGTCATGGGTTAGGAATAATTGTAATTTTTTTTGGGTGAACTGACCTTTTAATAATTGTATTTATAATAATAAGAACATACTTAATGCTGAAAATGTGAGTTCTTACATCATGATTAACTTTTCATATTAATTATTATTCAAAAATGACAGGAGGCTGATTACATGTCTTTGAGTCTCTGTGAGAGAGAGAGAGAGACTTTTTTGACTTTACAAAAACCTTTAATTTACAGTTAAAAATAGATTAACATGATTATACACACAAAAAAAATAAAAAAATAAAATTAAAAAAATAATATTTACAACTTCTTTTCTAAACACCCATCAGTTATCTTGCATAGCATTCCATTTAAACACCACACTTCCACAAATGTTACCAATTTTCCAACAAGTTTGTAGTAAGCAAATTCAACCGCTAAACGAGCAGAAATCAAACCTTTATATGTTAAAACAATATTGATGGAACCTTTTTCCACAATCTTAGCTTTTCTTGTCAACCATATGCTTAGTTTAGCTTGTCCATACAAATAATAAAAAAAACATCAACATTCTTTGATTTATACCGATACTTAATTATTTTTAAATAAAACTTTGTTGGCTAAAAACATAACCCAACATATCGCACCACTATTTTAACATCTGAAAAAGTGGCTCTAATCTGTCACACTCTGAAAACAAATAAAAGATGTTTGAACAAAAAGGGCAAGTATCAGTTTCACTGGAATTCAAGTGAGCTTTGTGTTTATTTGTGGTTAATATTCCATGTATGATCCTCCACTGTAAATCGCCAGTTCTTTTATCAGTAGGAATCTTATATAGAGTTCTCCAGCTGCGTTTAGGTGACAGATCTGTGCCAAATATCTCTTGCCATTTTGACTCACGTAGTTGTTTCAATTCTTGAACACGCATCACTTTCACACAGACATGATACATGGATTTCTTGCCCACCTCACGAAATGATTTCAGTTCTGGAGTACTAAACGCGAGCAGTTTTCCCTCCTCTTCCTGCCACGAGACCACACCAAACTTTACTTCCAGTTCTGGAAAGTCTTTAACAGTGCCATCATCATTTTGTTCAAAAAACTCTTGATCCAGGGCACATTTAAAATCAGAAGGTACAGCAGCTACAATTTCAGTTAAAAGTCTTTCAGAAAAACGCAAGGATTTCACACCAATCTTTGTCGCAATACTTTCTGGTGCTATCCACCCGTCCTTATTCAGAAAACATGTCAGCTTGGTGAGACCTGCTCTTACAAGAGCATTTCTCATTGAAACAGAACTTAAACTTTTCACAGACAGCACAGGGTTATAAATGATGGCTTCTTCTTTACCCCAAAAACAAATGACAGACCCTTGTTTTCAAGAGTTTGAAAAAACTTTCCAAACTCTAAGCATCGTCTTATAAAACGGAGTTAAACCAGTCATATCCACTCCATCAAGGTCCATTAAAAAGAGGTGTCGATCAAGGCCCAACTGTCCTCCTTTTCTCAACAATCCACAGGCTACATCTGTCCAGCTGATGTGCCTTTTATACAACAGTCTTTGAGCAGCCTGTAGTCTAAAAGCAGCAACTCTACATTCAATGTCAATGAGTCCTTGTCCTCCTTCACAGATCGGTAGATACAGGACAGCTGCTCTCAGCCAGTGCTGCCCTGATTCCTGACCAAAAAAAAATAACCAATTGTCTTTGAATGTCTTTGATGAGATTACAGGGAGGGTCCAAAATGGCCATTTTGTGCCACAGTGAAGATGCAATAAGATTATTTACGATCAAGACTCTTCCTCTGTACGATAGTCGAGGAAGTAGCCATTTCCATCTGGACAAGCGTACACACATCTTTTCTGTTATTCCATCCCAATTTTTCATTTTATACAAATCTGAACCTAAAAAAAACCCCTAAAAATTTAAAACCATCTCTACTCCATTCAACATTTCCAGGTAATGCTGGTATAGAACTTGTGAATCCGCACCATAAAGCTTCACTTTTCCCCCAATTTATTTTGGATGAAGAAGCATTTTCATAACACTGAATACAACTTAATATACTTTGTATATCTTCTTTATCACGGTGAGGTCATCAGCATAAGCAGAAAGTTTCATGGGTTTATTAAATGATCCTTCAATATGCAAACCCTTTAACAAAGTTCTTAGTTCACACAATAACGGTTCGATGACTAAACTGTAGAGCTGACCCGAAAGAGGGCAACCTTGCCTTATTCCCCTTCTGACTTTAATAGGCATGCTTAACCCTCTAGGCACTTTCACCCTGCATTCTGCTTTATGAAAAAGTAATCTAATCCATGAAATAAAAACATTCCCAAAGCCATATTCACTTAAAACATCAAACAGATAAGAATGATCCACTCTGCCGAAAGCCTTTTCTTGATCTAGGGATAGTATTCCTAAATCAATATTGTTTGACATTGAATAGTCAATAACATCTCTTATAAGAAATAAATTATCTCTAATGCACCTGTTTTTTATACAATATGACTGGTCTGTATGAATTAATATGCCCATATATTCATTCAATCTATTAGAGATACACTTCGAGACAATCTTATAATCTGTTGTCAATAACGCTACAGGCCTCCAATTTTTAAGCAAAGTAAGATCACCTTTTTTGGTAGCAGAGATAGAATTGCTCTTCTGCAACTAGTAGGTAAAACTCCGGTTTGTATTGAAAATAAAATCACTTCATAGTAATCTTTCCCAATAATTCCCCAAAACTGTTAAAAAAATTCAGAAGGAAGACCGTCTAATCCAGGGGATTTTCCTATTGATAATTCTTGTACAGCTTTGGTTACTTCTTGAAAGCTTAAAATACAATCTAAATCTTCCTTATGCTCTGGTGTAAGTTTTGGAATTAAGTCAAAAAGTTCAGTTTTACTATCCAAATCCGTCATTTCCATGTCATACAGCTTAGAATAAAAATCGACAACAAATTTACTCATTTCAGATGGGTCATAAAATAAGTCACCACTATCATTCCTTAAACACAACATTTGTTTCTCTTGACACTTTTCGTTCTAAATAAAAAATAAAAAAAAAAGATGTTGGTCCATCAATATCTCTAATATGAGAAAAACGAGCTCTGATAAGAGCTCCTTTTACTTTTTCATGTAATAAGTTTTCTAACTAGCTTTTTTCCCATATATAACATTTTGTAATTGATTCTCATGTCTTTCCAACATTTTATTTTCAATTTCAAGAATCTCACTTTCAAGTTCCTTAATCATATTTTCCATTCTTTTTGAGGAATAACAAGTATATTGTTGGCAGAAAACTTTAATTTGGGTTTTTCCAACTTCCCACCACTGTATAACATCTTTAAAGTCATTTTTATGCATCTGCCATGTCTGCCAAAATAAATTAAAATTTGCACAAAAAACAGCATTTTGTAACAGCTTCCTGTTAAAATGCCAGTATGAACCTACTTTATGTTGTTTTGACAATATACAATCTATTGTAATCATTTTATGATCTGAGATAATATTAGGGATAATATTGGCATAACAGACTCTATTCCTTGAGTTGTTTGAAATATAAAACCTATCCAATCTTGCAGCATGAACCGTTCCTTCTGAAACCTTCACCCAAGTATACTGTTTTAAAGAAAGGTTTTCAGTTCTCCATATATCATTTAACTCGAACTTCTTGATAATATTTGCCAAAACAGAGGAAGACTGATGGTGTGTTTCTTCATTATTTCTATCCATATTAAAATCTAAAGTACAATTAAAATCCCATCCCATAATCACAATATCTTTTGATTTTAATGTATTTAAAACCTCCTCAATTTTCTTAAAAAGAACACTTCTCTCAGATCCTTTATTATTTGCATAAATATTCACAAAAATTACATTGTAATTATTTAATTTAGCTTTTACAACTAGTAAACGACCTGGTTCTACCTAATGTTCAGATATAATGTTAACCTTACAACTTGGACTAAAACATATAGCTACACCCGAACTGACCTTAGAGCCATGACTAAGAAAATACTTTCTTTCCCACCATAGGCCCCATTCTACTTCGTTATCTTTATCACTATGGGTCTCTTGAAGGAAAGTCACTCCAATATTTTTAAGTTTTAAACATTCTGAAAGCAAAGCTTGTTTTCTTCTATCTCTAAGTCCATTTACGTTTAAAGAAGCTACTCACAAAGGCTCCATGAGACAGAAAAGTAGGGAAAAACAGAAAAGAAAAGAAAAACAAGGAGACAAACAAACAGCCATTACAATTATTTAAGATTCCCCCTAATTTCCTTCCCTACATCACAGCTATATGTTTTTTTTTTTAACCGAAAGCGTTTGTTGCGACAACACAGAAAAATCATACGTTTTCCGCGTCCACACAACTGAAGCAACAAACTTATCAGCATCTGGGAAATAATCAGCAACGTTCACCTTTCTACCTTTAGTTTCATCCAGAAACTCATTAATCTCTTCCACTGTGTACAAATTATCACCTACTTTCGGGCAATCAGATATATCAGAACAACAATCGTCATCCTTACATCCATCATCATCCTGACTCATTGATAACTCTCCAGAAACCACATCTTGAACAGTAGTCACCCCCTTTAGGGCTATCTCACTACTACAACAAGGCTGCTCTCGAATTTGCACTCACCTCATTTTCTTCACCTGTATCCATGCCTTGGCCCTCTGAAACTGTCTCTTGTTCCCGGTTCAGCCTGACTCTCCATTGTAGATTGATTCTGATTAACCTCACTTAGCTTCATTTTCCACATCTTGTTCTACTCTTATCCGAGTCTCCTCTGGTCTGTTTTTATGCGGACACGAGAATGTTTTGTGGCCGATATCACCACACTCAAAGCACCGTAAGCTTTCAGTGCTCGCATATAACACATAAGAACTATCTCCGTCATTTGCTCTAAACGACGCGTCTAGAGTTTTATCCTGAGAATTTAAGAACATGTGAACTTGTCGCCTGAATGAAAGAACATGTTTTAAAGCTGGATTTTTACATCCTAAAAGGTACCATCTTAACTGGACTGACCAATTTCCCAAAACGAGACAACTCTTTAACGATCGCTTCATTCTTAATAAACGAAGGGACGTTTGAAATGACAACCTTTGTAGCCGGTGCATACAACGGAGTTGCCGCCACAAACATCCCCTTCACCCAAAGTACATTTTCGATTATTTGATTAACAAGCTGTTCAGTTTTCAAAAAATCCACGACAGCTTTGTTCATACGCAAAGCTGAATTTATATTTTCGTGACCAACCTGATCACCGACTGCAATCAATATGTCCTCCGGTACACACCTAAACCCATTCCGGAGGGAAACCGCGCTCGCTCCCCCCGTGGGAGACACCATGCGGACGCCGAAGAGGCTGCACGGGGAAAAAAAAACACCCTAAACTATTTTAACCTTACCAACCAAAAGAAAAGATGAAACACACTCCCAGTATGTTTCGAAGATAAAGAAAAAAAGAAAAAACAATTAGAAAACGCTCTCACACACATCCACTCAAGCAAACCCACTACATCAGAGAGAGAGAGAGAGAGAAAGAAAATATGCCAGCGGCCAAGCCTATTGGACAATGTGCTACTTTACAAACAGAGTGAAGATATTATAAATAATTGTATAATTTATTACTTTAAGTAACTTTAATATGACAGAATAACCGTAGCCTTTGTAAAAAAAATATTAAGCATATGTCTACATAAATATACTGTTTACGAAGGTGTCTAAACTGCCAGCACTAAGAATTTACCGATTACATCATTAATAATATTTAATGACATTTAATAGGAGTGTGTTACACCGTTTCTACACCAGACACAACTGGCGTGACACGATCGCGACAACAGCAAATTATAGTCAGTGATGCTGACATGGTTGCTGGACAAATCCTTGTTTACGTTGCTATTTAAAAACAATAATAAATCAAATAAATCATTACAAAATGGATGTAAATTACTTGAGTTAACAGTTTCATCTGCAATGTAACGAATAAATTACCTCAGAAAACAGAATTTCTTTACTATGCTAGTAGGCCGTTATGACCATTTGTTGTCAAAGTAATACACTCAATCATATTAACAAATAAAACTCGTGTATTTTAGTTTAAAATTAATGAACTCACTACCAGGTTTAACGAATTTTAAGGGAAATTACCTTAATTGGTTTAAAAAGCTGCAGAGCTGGTCGAAACCAGTTGAAACCGGAATGGGTCATTAGCTATGCAAGTTCCAGCAGTCTAATTGGTTAGATTTAATCACGTGCTAAATGTATGCGTGTGCAAATTATATTACAAATGTTTTATTTATTTTTTTACACCATTTAAGAAATATTTAATATTACATGAATCAATACCAACAAAATTAATGAATGAAAGTTTTCATCAGTCATTTATCTGTTCCCTTTTCACAGACTGTATGAGGCGTTTCCACAGTTATCAAAATCGGTAAATGTGGTAAAGTTTTTCATATTTTTATTTTTAAAATACTATACATGTTATATTATACTCTGTGTTATATTAGGCTAACTTGGCAGTATACGAATTAACACGTCGGTTTCTCTCTTCTAACAAATTTCTCTATATTTTACCCATCTTTTGGAAAGTCATGGAAAAAAAAAATTCTCCCCACAAGGAAAACAGCTTATAAATCATGTTTTAATAAAAATATAAAAATGGAGAAAAGTTTCTGTGATTAGGGGTAGGTATAGGGTTAGGAAATTAGCACAGTATAAAATCGGTAGAAGTATGTAAGTCCCCACCATGGCATAAAATCAAGTGTGTGTGTGTGTGTGTGTGTGTGTGTGTATATTGGTAATTCCCTATGTTATGGGGACCAAATGTCCACACAGTTAATGCCACTAAAATTTGACCTTGTGGGGACATTGTTTAGTCCCCATGAGGAAAACGGTTTATAAATCATACTAAATGATGTTTTTTTGAAAATTTTAAAATGCAGAAAGGTTTGTGTGATGGGTTTAGGTGTGGGTTAGTGTAAGGGGATAGAATATACAGTTTGTACAGTATAAAAACCATTACATCTTTGGAATGTCCCCATAAACACTCTTAAGAAAATGGTTCTAAACAGTAACAAATTAGGATTATTTGGCTTGTAACAATAGCAGAACCCATTTTGGTGCTAAATAGACCCCTTTTTATAATGTAAAAATAAAGAACCTTGCTTTGAAAGTGTTATATAGGACCTTAATGGTGTTATAAATTACCTTTTTAATAATTTAATAACACTAAAACCGGTTTGTAGCACACGGGCCAGATGTGGCCCACACACAGCAAGCCACAACTCGCACTAAAACCGGCTTGATGTGTGTGGGCCAGATACGGCCCATATGACCTTTGTCGCTGCCAGAACTGAGCCATATGTGCCATAGTTGGCCCAGATGAGGCCCGGATATGTATGCTATCTGGGGTGTGTTTTGCAAGGTAGGAATTATTTGTTGTCACTCTCGATCATACAACGTAACATTATTAAAAAAAAAAAGGGGTTGTAGACATTTCATATGTTGGCTTAGCATCACTAGTTACACCACCGGGGTTCATCATGAGCGGGTAATACTTTCCCCGAAGGAAAAAAAATTTAAAAAATCAGCCCTCACAATCATTCAGTTGGTATGATTTCACGCGAAATATTAAAATGTTTAAACCTGTATTTAACCATAAAAATGTTTTTCGTTCGATAATACATATCCTATTCTCATTTTTTTATAGATCTCCACACTGCCAGTTTGCTGTGTGGTGAGGTTGACGCGTCGAGCTGGGGCGACGTATTACTGAGCACCTGGGATGCGAGTAGCTTTGGTGAGGACATTGTGCCAAATAACACCGACAATGCAGTCTCATCTCCTACCGTAGTTGCGGATTCAGATGACGAGACATCCAAGCTTAATGCTAAGGGTGTCGATACGAATCAGCCGGTTTTGCATGGACGAGTCGGTGGTGATTGCTGATGAAACTCTGCCATCAAATCAACAGAGTTTTTCCCATGACTAGTTGATAGTTGCTTGAACAGAATCGCAGGATGGACGAGAGGTTGAGCAACATTTTAGAGGTTGTCCAAAGACTTGATGCTCTTTCGACTTAAGTGACAGACTCTGTTCAACAGTGCGGTAAAGTTGTTTTTATATTGGACATTCGTTAGACATTAGACAGTCAAAATTATTGATTACTTTATCAATACGTAACTAAATGTTTGAGATTTTTTTTTTTTTTTGTACCATATATTTCTGTTTAACTATTAAAAGCCATAAATGGTTAATTCCCTAGGATACGTAATGATGTTATAACAACGTAATGTAAATTCAATTTCATTTAACTTATAGCTAACAGAAATAGATGCATGCCAGACCTCCTATAGCACATGTATACATAACACAATTCCACCTAAAATGACTTATCTTAGAATTGTAACTTTCTAATTTGTTTTAATTTCTTTTTATTTTCAAATCCATATGTAACACAGATCAAATTCATGGGCAAGGAAGAGGCGAGAAACCGGCTTAACATATAACTTAAAGGTTTAATGGAGAACTCAAAAGACAAACACATAAGATAACGGACGTCCGTAATTGAGCTCTCTCTCCCGATCGGCGTCTGCGAGTGGCCTTTATCCCTCTTGACGGCGTAATTAGCCTGATACGGGACCAGGCGTGCGCAATCACGCGCCGGTCCCGCCCTCCACCGTGCCACATTCCTCCCCCGTTCTTTCAGGCTGGGGACCCCCGGCCTGACGTACATCCCCTGGGGGGGGGGGGGGGGGGGACGCCTCCCGCGCGGTCTGCCAGCAGGTCATCCCCATTAACCTGGACGAGGGAGGGGGCAAGGGGAGGGAAACAAAAAACAACAATTAAAAATGGGGGGGGGAGGGTTCCTGCACTGGGCGGTACCTCCCCTCCCACAAACACCATAATTTAAAAAAAGAGGGGCAACGGGAGGGAAACAATTAAAAATGGGGGGGGGGAGGTTCCTGCACTGGGCGGTACCTCTCCACCCACGAACACCATAATTTTAAAAAGAGGGAAAAAGGCCAACGCAGAGCGGTAGCGAGAGAGAGATTAATAAAAATAATTAAAAAAAAAAAAAAAACACCTAACTTACCGGTTCTCTGATACGCCGTAGCTCGTTCCTCAGCCACTCCTCTACCGAGCGGCAGCCGCGCCTCTCCGGGCGGATCCGAGGCAGTCCTCAGCCCCTGGCGGACGGAACGCCCCGCCGCGTTCTCGGGGAGCCGAAGGGGACTCCCCCACCCCTGGCAGCGGTTCTCCCGCTCCAGGCGGTCGGTCGCGATCCCCTCCCCGCTCGCGGACGGCGGTCTTCCCTCGACCCCTCCGCGTTTCAGCGGCTGGTAGGGGCATCCTCCGCCCCTGGCAGAGGCCCTGACCGCTCCAGGCGGTCGGCTATAGGAGCCCCTTCTCCCCTCGCGGTCGGCGGCCATTCCTCCGCGTCCAGGTGGCTGGGCTCCTCCGTCCCCCGGCGGATGGCCGCAGCTGCTCCATTGAGAAGTGGCGAGAACTCCGCTACGGCGTATCCCTCTTCCTTCCCGGGTTTCGGCACCAATGTAAAGACGATCATGTTCACGGGCAAGGAAGAGGCGAGAAACCGGCTTGTCAATACAAATAATAATTTAATGAAGAACTTAAAACAAACACATAGGACAACAGACATGTCTGCTGATTAAGCTCTCTCTCCCGATCGCCGTCTGCGAGTGGCCTTTATCCCTCTTGACGGCTCAATTAGCCTGATACGGGACCGCGTGCGTAATCACGCGCCGGTCCCGCCCTCCACTGTGCCACACCATATAATTTACTGGTCATGTGACCTGATGATGTCATACCACCTGCTATCTATTCACAAACCCTTAACACATCGTACACAACTTCAATTTTGGAAATAGGTGTGTGTATTTTATGATTTTTTTTAAATGTTCAAATCCATATAACTTTTCAAAAAGTGACCTGATGATATTCCACCCCTAACATTTATTAGATGCTGTTGGCAGAAGAATTAATCATTTCGATCATTTATCCAGATCAATACTGGTGCCGGCCAGTCTGAATTTCTGCCATCTGGCAAATCTTAACTGCATTAAATACAGCGTGCAAATTGGTCAGAATACACTCCTAGAATATCCCCTACAACTGGTACACAAATGTAAAAAACTGTTGCCATGGAAACCCATGAAATCACAGAAAAAAGACATTCCATGGTTCTTACCTCTCTACACTTAAAAATATTATGCATATGAGGCATGTTTAGCATTTTGTGTAACATTTATTTTATTGATAAACCAATAAATTTACATATTAGCACATATAAGTACTTTTTAAGATGACCGGAAAAATAAAAACACTTTTTATTAGTGTTATACATTGTTTTGCACAAAATGATGACACAGCAGGCTGACACATTGCATTAAGAAGAGAAGTTAATAAAATGTCCTTTAAAAAGTAAATAAGTATTTATAATGTTGCACACAGATATTATGTAATTAGTTATGACGAGTGACACGGCATGAAATCCTTTCAGCACTTTATACATGGATTGCACCTGGTGTTGCACGTATGTTTCAAGTGCAGTTTTGGAAAGCATGGCTTTTTATGATAATGATCAATCAATGAATACAGAACTGCTGAACTAGGTAGGCCTAATCACGGATGATGACGAGATGGACTGCAGAGAGGAGATGCATTCCCAACACACTCTGTCCCAAGAGAACAACGTCTATCTCAACGTCAACAAGACCAAGAAGCTTGTGGTAGACAACAGGAGACAGGACAAAGAACACAGCCCCATCACAATCGATGGAGCACCGATGGAGAGGGTCAGCACCTTCAAATTCTTTAGAATTCACAGCTCTGTTGACTTCACATTGTCCGTCCACACAGAGGTCATATAGTGAAGGCGCACCAGCTGCTTTTCTTTCTGAGACCACTGAGGAAGTTTGGGATGAGCAAAACATCATCAGATTGTTCTACACATGCTCTGTGCAGAGCATTATGACTGGTTGCATCACCTTTTGGTATGGGTACTTAACACAACAGTTCATGGGACAGACCTATTAACAGATAAACGATTGCATAGATGAAGACTTAACCGTTTCTAATCGTGTTTGGTCTCTCAGTTCCATGCGATGCCTTTAATAATTTGAAAGAAGTTTGGTAAAGAAATAATCTATGGCTAAAACTTTAAAGACACTGTTTTAGCACTGTACTTTATGCTATACAAATGAGTTCCACACTAGGGTGGGCAGCACCATGGCTACTTCGGACACCAGTGGCCAATCACACTCCAGGATCGGAAAGGCACCAGATTTCAATTTCCTCCTTATCAGAAAAGGATAAATAAGTCCCCTGTGTAGACACACCCTTGTCCTGTGCTTCCAACTCGACACGGAAGGAGACATTAGCAGACGCACCACGTCCTGAGTTTCTAAACCTGACGAGGAAAGAGTTTACAAGATAGTTGGTTAAGTTTTTGTTAGCAAAACCTTTTATTTTACTTTGTTGCTATATTGCTGCACTCTAGCTAAAGGGCCCCAGCATTGAGGGACCTTATCTGACCCTTACGGCCCTTCCAGCAGCGCAGCCCAGTCCACAAAGGACCTCTACATCGGAAGACATTGCCTGTCCCACACGGCTCCTAAATGACGCAGCCTGCAAAGGACCCTGTGAAGATTCAACTAACCCAGCTGCCCGGTCCACGGTTTAAGGACCCTCTTGGTGCAACCGAAGGTCAGCATTCTCCAGCCCAGCATGGCAATGACTACTGAATCGCAACTCTAACCCCTTCCCACTGCACGCTACCCGCATCACCAATAGATGACGTATCTACTGCTGGACTGATCACCCAACTGTGTGGAAGGTAAATATAAACTAAAGCCAAGGTCTCTAGAAAGAGGTTGGGTAAGTTTATACCTGCAGCATAGATTTTTATAACTTGATTAGATAAGTTACCTGGGGTAGGCTTGTTACAAATAATAAGTATATTATTTGTTTAATGATACATAAGCATTATTTAAATCACCATTTTGCCAGAGCCATTAGGTAGTTTCCCATAAGGAGCAATCCCATATAATTCTCCCCCATTGCTACATTCAGTTCAACAGCATTGCATTTATCCATTCTGTGTTCATATCATTTATTTGTTTGTTTAATTCAGTACTTATCTTTTGGTTATTAGTTTATTATCCTTTAGCATTGCATATCCATTATTAATCGCTGTGGTATTTACTCTTGCATATCAATTTTTAAAATATTTCCTTCATTTTATTACAAATGTGTCTTCATTGTGTTGATGATCAAAAGACTCTACTAGTTGTCCAGACTCTCACAAATCCTTCAGATAAATCAGCTGACCAACACCGTCTAATTTCCATTAATTCGAAACAACTCTTTTGGGAGTGTCCTTAAATTGTTAAGAGAGTATTCTTACCAGCCCCATATTGCAAAGGGGGAGGGGTCATCTGACACACTCATAACCACACATTAAGAGACATGTGATCAAAAATCTCTACGTCAGTGAATTGAGTAGAAAACCACTACAAAAAGCAAGGAGGATCATCAGAGACTCTAGCCATCCAAGCTTTTTTCCGACTGACTACTGAACCGCTAACAAATCCATACCCTAAGACTTTCACTGGATTCACTGTACTCAAAAAAAATAAAATATACACACATATACATATATATAGGGCCAATTCCCCTCTGACTAACATCATGAATGTAATGTCAGTAATACTTATGTATAGTGCAAGTCATGGTTTAAAATTATTTAACCAAGTATTAAGGTTCAGTGTTTAAACAAAAGAAGATTTTGTATGAACTGTAAGATTAATGACTAATGTCTTTGAAGTTCATCCAGGATGAACTTCAAAGTTCACATAGATGCATTGTCCTTTGTTAGTTGGCTGATGATGGGTTTTGCTGGCAATTAATTGATAGTCTAACTATCAGAGATAGCTCCTGCTGGCCAGGTTTTCACCTGCTTCTGGAGAGATTTTGTGCAGTTCGCTCATAGCCACACAGAGCGCTTCCTTAGCATTAGCGCTGGGGGGAATGTAAACTCTGGTTATAATAACAGTGGTGAATTCCCGTGGTAAATAAAAAGGTCTGCATCTAACAGTCACAAGATCCACCAGCGATGAGCAGTAACTAGAGATTAGCATAGAGTTATTGCACTATTCCGATGTAAACACACAAGTTACCACCACAAGTCTTACCTCACAGAGCTGCATATCTGTCGGCACGAAACAAGGCGAGCCTGTCCAGCTGAATGCTGGCATCCGGAACTCTGTTTTCATGGAGACGTGGCTTTGTTTTTAGCCTAGCATGGTCCCCCGCCCTCATGCCGCGCTTTCGCTTCCTCGCATACTGCTTATGATGTCCCCTCCCCTGGCCACCGGCATTAGGCGATGCAGAGGACTGGTCTCCGCAGCAAGCAGAGTTTCATCATGCAGCTTAGTTGTTGCACGAATGTTATATTTTAGCAGTGTCTGGTGATGGTAGACATGAACACCGGTTGCGCCGATGTCCATGTGCCATAAGAGTCGGGCTAAGTGACAAAAATAGCACCATTTTGGATCCGGAGTGGCCGCTGTGTGCTACCGCGCTGCCATCTTGGATCCGTGATCGTGAAGTTTTGAGTTTTTGTTTGGGAATTATGGTCTTATTTGTACACTTGACCATGCCCATTTTCTAAATGACACTACCCTTTGGATAGCTATAATAAAGTTACAACTTTGAGATAATTATTGACCTAGAGAGTCCAGAGAATTGTACTGCATTGGTTTTATTGAGGTTGAGCGCAAAACCTAGGACTAGTTCATAAAAGTAGGATGGCAAATGGCGGAACATTTTTATAGGCGGAGATATTCGTTTAGTTTGGGCCAAGGATTCCAATGGAATAAAGCACTTGAGTCTATGACAAGGAGTTATGTGGAGTTTTGCATTTTGGATCGCTGTAGTGCCCCCTATTGACCGATTTGGCCGAGTCTATTTTTGTGAGTAGCAAGCAATACTCTAGGCCTTATGGTTTGCTCTGCCAGATCAGTTTTATGATGGAATAATAATAAAAACCTTAAAAAAAAAAAGGTTTGTAAAGTGAACCCATAATAAAAAAATCGTAACAATTACAATAGTGTTTCAGTGCCAAGTGCTTGAATTTAATTATGAATTGTATACTGTACATATCATGGTAATTATTATTTAAAGTAACAATTCACCCAAAAATGGTAATTCTCTTATCTTATGGTTATTATAACTTGTAATTGTTTCTGTTAGCATTGCAATGTAGACAAAAGGAGCATCACTTACTTCAACTCCCTTGGACAGACGGAGTGGCAGTGCTATTCATATTTTTTTTTTTACTATTGTAATATCAGTCATCTTTTGTTTAAGGGTAAATTGTTTAAGGCCAAATCTATGTAAAATATCAGTACTATCAGTATTAACACTATGTTGCCTCAATTACGGCCTTTTCCAACTGGCCTTGCCCTTTTATTGTCTTGGGTCCCAGTGTGACCCTTTCAGGTTGAAAATTGTATGCATCTTTTTATGTAAATAAAAGTAATGACTGAGGGGATTTCATTAAATTAGTTATTAGTTAAATTAGTAATATAATCCTTCAGACGAAGAACCTTAAGTCGTGTACATAGTTAAAGCATTAATTTTTTTGGTGTCATTGAGAAAACATTGTATAATAACCTTTCAGCATATTGAAATTCAAGTTTCCAGTATTTGCAAGAACTACCTACTCTGAGAAGCAACCCAAAAAAAGGAAGATGGGCTGATCAAAATTAGAGTCTAATAGAGAATCTGATAATAAACACAATAAAAAAAATGCATCAATATCAGTAAAGCGTTTAAGAAAGGGAGAGAACTTTCCAATTGCATGAGTTTTTGGCTAAAATTGAAACCAGTGAATTGCCTGGAGTTATTTCCAAACAGCCGCCTCTCAACTCCCACTTCATACAGTTTACAGACCCATACAGTTTACAGACCCAATGTTGCACAGAGTTGTGTTCACATAGCTATAAGTAGCACAAATTACTCCTCACTAACGTTTAAGATGCAGCTGTCTTACAAGGGCACAAAAAACTAAATAGTGTTGACTGACATGAGTGTGAGTAGATGATGACAGAATTTTAAAGTGAACTGTTGGAGTTGGAGGTTAGTGGTGATTGTGATGTTGTTGATTACAGTGCATTTGCAACTGCAAGGGGATTAAAAGGATAGTGGGGCCTCAAAACCACAAAACACAGTTTGCAAACGGACTCCGTGTCGTGTGGTGTCCACACACTTGCAGTAAGTTAATTTCTATTACAATTTCTATAACACTGCATGTTGTGAGATAAAGCCTCTTTGTAACTCATGTTTTTAGCACATATTTAGAAAGCCTGCTCTCATGCTTTGCATCTGTGTCACTGTACTTGTACCTACGACATAGGTCGGCAAAAAAGATGTTACACCCAATGTGCTGCAGCAGCCTAGAATGGCAAAGACAAAAGGTGACTATATTCAGCACCTTAACAGAAGGCGAGGCGGAAGGCACTGACCAAACATATGCCAAAACAAAAACTTCTTGCTGGGATACTCGAGGAGGACATCCCAGCAACAATGTAAGTTTGTCTGTGTAAGCTCTCTCTCTCTCTCTTACACACACACACACACACACACACACAATAAACTTTTGGTATCATGTCTTAGAAGATTTTGATGGCTTTACCTTTTTTCTTTTTATTTAATTTATTTGTTTTTTCATGAGAAAAACAACCATACTGTAGGCCAGTGTTGCCCAACCCTTTTGGACACAAGGCACACCAAAAGTCAAACCAGAATCTCAAGGCTTACCAACTTATTGTTACTGTAATCAAACCAATCACATATTGGTGGGAGTTAAAGGTCAATGGTTGGTGCCACATACAATTGTCATACATTATTAGAAAAGCCCTAAGGAATAATATGAGATGCAACACTATCAATATTTTCTTCCTATTAATTGGCATCAAACATCCTGTTCAGCTGTCTATTTTATTGTGATGACCTCCTCTATGTTGGAAACTGTCAGAGGAAGGCTTTATCAAAGGGAAAATGACAGAATACTTGGGGATGAAATGTATCATACCTGTAGCCTATTATAGAATTTAGTTTTTAAGTAATAAAGTTAATTAGAAATGTCAGTAAACATATTTACTAAATAGATGGAAGTTATATTTGTCTCCCTTTTTGGGGGGATCTGAAAAATTGTCCGATTTGTCAATCAAAACCGTGATAGGATCCAAACTGTGAATTAGGATGCGGTCACAGGATTGAGTTGGGTGATCCATTGCACACTTAATCGCTACTTGTTGGTTCCTGACTGTATATGTAATGCTACGCTACACTAACTCCATATCACATACTGTAGTGGCTAGCATTGCTGACCTCCACCAAATTAGTTTAAAAGAACCGTGGGTCTGGACGGTTTCGTTTTTTTTTTCTTACAGTATAAATGTGAGGTACATTCCCATTTGTTCTTGAGTTTGTAATGTTGATTGCTTTATGGAAATGTCTTCACCCTTTGTAAAACTTCAATAGGCCTAATGTGTTTTATTCCAATATTTCCAGTGCACAAACCTTTTACAGCCTTTTGTCTAGTCCCGGTATCAAGAGGTCATTCAATCATCTACAGAATGAAAATGTTCTGTGATGCAAGGGATTAACAATCACAGTTTCTGATATCCAACACACATCTGATTTGATAGAAGCTCTGGTATTGACAGAATACTAAAAGAGGACACATACATGACCCACCATTATGGTGACATGAAACATTTTATTTATTTGAGGCGGAGCATTGAAAGAATGGAGGATAAATGTGCAAAACATTGGTCCTGAATCGGAGCTGGATTTGGTCACTCACTGCTTTGGGCCCACAGCGGCTGATGTTTTCTTTTCCTTTTTAGAGGACTGTATGAAATGAACTCGATGTCCAAGAGGAACTCATGCATGCACACGTAAACATTTCATTCACTTCATTTGAATTTTATTTCGATTTATTTAGTTGTACACAGAACAGGAGACAAAAAATGAAGCTTTTGTATTCCTAGTAAATGAAGGACTCAAATATACAAGTATAAATTTTGATGAAAAAAAAATGAAGACTTCAACCCTTGATTTTTGTATATTTTTTTTTTACTACTATTTGCTCTGTTTTCTTGCCTTGAGAAGAAACCTTGATGTGATATCTTTACTTGTCTGAGGCAATGTCTCTGTTTGTAAATAGTGGACATATTTTATGTGAGTTGTCCTCATCACAAAGTCTCAAATCTTTTAATGTTCAAATTTTCTTCCTTTATTTGCACTTCTAGTTCATTGACTTTATGGGCAATATCCTCAGGTATTCTCTTCCATGTCTGTAGAGTCTTCAATATGCTTTCCAGTTTCCTGATAGTTGAACTAGGCCCATCTTTGTATTCAATTTCATTTTGTATAGGCTCCACTACATTGCTAATAGCAGTTTCAGATTTTGTCTCAATTATCTCATTTAAAAGTACCTTTGAAAGTAGTAGACAAGCACATTTTTTATGATAAGAGAAAGTACAGCAGTCACATACATTTGTCAGAATACATGGTTTTGATACTACTCTACCAAATAAGCTTTCAACCTCTAATTCTTTTGAGGCTTTGCAGAAAATGGAAAACTTATTCCTTTGTATCAAGTTGTTGGCATGGGCTTGCAGTTGTGTGTTCATGTCTGGAAAAGTCTCACCATCAACACAAGTGAGAAGACTTATTAAAATGAGATGCTTACATGTACGTCCTCTTGTCCCAGCTACACACCTGCAGAACTGTTCTGAGGGGCATACACAGTAAACTATGTGTGGATTATTCTCAGATGGAACATTGTATATGTATGTTTCTGTTGAAGCGACAGAAACTTTCCTGGTCCAACCATTGTCTAGCATCCTCTGTGCAGATTTCTTTATTTCTTCCAGTTTGCATTCCAGTGGGATATAGACCCTTCCAACAGATTACAAATCTTGTATTATGTTGAAGTACTTGTCAGTCTTGTTGAGTAGCACAGCAATCAGGTGATCCAATCTACGATTTCGGATACCACAGAGGAATTGGTATTTTAAACGGTGGAAGAATCTATAGGGAGAGAAAAGAAGAGATTGAAAGGTTGGGCTAGGATCAGCAACAGATTGGAAGGAATAGAATTTACTTTTGATTTAGTCTGGATTTACTAAGAATCAAAAGTCATAAATAATTACAATAATTTATCTATGTTTTCTGTTGAAAATTTGTGGTTTAGCTGAAAGCAGCTGATAATTGGGAGAGGTAGAAAGATGAGTCTAAAGAGGAGGAGGAACAAATGAATAAATACTCAAGACACTATGCAAGCTTTCAGCTACCCACTAATAAACAGTGAAGAGAACTTGCATAAAAATGTCATGTACCGTTCGTGTCAGAGGTCTCCGTGCTTATAGCATCTTCTGAAGTCAGACCACAGATGACCAATTGGATCCCAGTGGTTCCAATTTAAGTTCTTGAACTGGTAGTGGAACATCTCAGCTTTTATTTTGAAATCATGTTCCTGAGAAAATGGACAAGGAACAACATGTAGTTTTGTTTTATTAGTATGAACTGCAATTGATTTATAGAAGGTATGTCATGAAGGTAATCCTCGACATAGACCTGAACTATAGTGTGTGCAGTTACTTGCTGAGCATCTGTTTGATAAGTTATAATCATGGTTGGGAGGGTTATTATTCACTATAGATTCCACTATACAGAATACATGCTGTAAATGTAATTCTCTGCCATTACAGTAACACAAAATACACATGTTAAAAATAAGAAATGTATGTTTTTCAGAGAATGTATATGTAATGTTGTTTGTAAACAATTTAAATAAAATGTATCTGGTTTTAGGGATTTTTTAAATATTTTTACAGGAAGACAATACAAAAATTATTGTTTTTTGCCCAAATATCAAAGGTCTTACTAGAAAAAAAAAAAAGATCTAACGTGAAATTTCATGATTAAAAAAAAAAAAATATGATCATGCCTTCTTAACATGTGCTTGTAAAATGGCTAGAAATAGCATTTTAGCTTAGCGTAAAGCTGACAATTTACATTTCTATTTCTTCTGCACTAAGCTTACTTCTCTGTCTGCTCGTATGAATGTTTCACCGCTGTTCAAATGTACTTGGGATCACATCATTTATATGTATAAATGTTTTCCATCTGAAAGGACTAAATATTAAATTAAACAAATGACAGTAAAATGCTAAATACTCTCAGTAATCAAAATACTCTTTCAATGTAACAGAATTATAATTGCCAATCATTTAAATTGTAACTGTAGTGGAATACATTAACTTAAATTTTGTATTTTAAAATACAAAATCCCGTTACATGTATTCTGTTACTCCCCAACACTGGTTATAATATACAAAAATGATTGTGTTATTTATCTACCCTTTCAGGTTTACAATCTCACATGTGAGATAGAATTTTGAGAACTGAATTATGATGTAACAATGGCTGCTGTTCATGGCAATCCATGTATTAGTCTATATATCTGAAAGAGTTAAACCTCTTCTGAAGCCAGTCTGGTAATCACCATTTGAGAATGACCTCTTGTAGGGGTTTTATAAATACCTTGCATGCATGCACTGCATGTTCTTGCTGCAATACAGCTTGTTACTAAGGTTGTAAAAAAAATGGTGAAATTAAAAAGCAGCACACCGTGGTACAGGATTTCAGCTCTGCCATTAACTGCATGATGTGCCCTCTTGCATCTGCCTTTTCAGGTCCATACACACCAGATTCAGATCTTGATAGCCAATGAGTTACTGCCTGTGTGTAATAAATGGTGGGCATCTTTAAATGTGTCATTTAGGTTATTGATAGGCCAAACCATATGCCCGCCATATACAATCGAATTTCGGAAAAACACATGGTAGACAGGAAGTTATGCATTATTTGTGAACACATTGTCCAATTTGCACCAAACATGAAAAATATGTTTGTTTTACAGAAAGAAGGGCTGTGAAGTTTTGAGTCATTTGGCCTCATAGTGGGGCTATTCTCACTAAACTAAAAACTTTACCTCCTACTCAATGGCTTGCCATATCATGATGATATATGAAATGTGCTGTTATTTTACGATATGCTTGAGTTGTGAGATAAAAACTTAATGACCACCATTTACATTTTAGGCCA
The DNA here is from genome assembly GCA_032164185.1 of Moxostoma hubbsi. Classification (NCBI taxonomy): domain Eukaryota; kingdom Metazoa; phylum Chordata; class Actinopteri; order Cypriniformes; family Catostomidae; genus Moxostoma; species Moxostoma hubbsi. The sequence goes on from JAVLUX010000029.1 coordinate 3,904,255, forward strand.
TTCACGTCATTCTAACTAAACCTCATGTGTGTCATCCAGTAACCACCATTTTTAACTGTTGTATAATGACATTTGGTAGGCCAAACGGTTTGACCACATTAGCAGCATGGTCAAAAGGTGTCTTGAGGACTCAATTTCAGGGATGTACCCGCTGACAGTAAAATCTGTTGTGTCCTTGTTTTTCATTGAAATTTATGTATGAATGTAACTATGACAATAATAGATTTGTATTCCATTTCTATCAAAAGGAGCAGAAATCATAGCAGTCAAAAGAGCTAACAATGTGAATTTTTTCTGAATTTGACATCTAGGTTGAGGTAAATATGATTAAGTGAAAAAATTAAGATGCCCTCTGCAAACCTAAGAAATTCCAAGCACACACAAAAACCTATTTTTTCCCATGATGCAGCTTGGGTTTGAGGGTATCAGGTATTGTTCCCTATGCAAGCAACCACCCTGTCAACATGACATATTAGAAACTCAAAAAAAAGTGTAAGAAGTAAAAGGTATATAATTATACATTCAGTGTAATGCATAATGTCAACTGTTCACGGACCTCCAGTGCACAGGGCACATTTTGACATCCACTGTGTTAAATATGGTCAGTTTAAAATTCAGTTCTGATGTACTCACTTAGATGGTCAACACTAAAATGAAATAAGTAGTTTGTCTACACACTCAAAGTGAACTACTTTTTTCATAGAAAAAAAAAAAATTGCAATAAGCTGACTTATTTCCATTATTATAATATGACACTCCCACATACACAGGCTGTAATGTCATGTAGACAACTTTATATTAAACAATATCTAGTAGTTCTTTGTTAAAAATAAAGACAATTGAAATAAAAGACAAGAAATGTGTATACTCTATTTTGAGTATCCTATACATTCTTGAACAATTTAAATTTAATTTGTTTATATCTGTTTATATTACCTTGGAGCTTCGAAAAATATTGGTTTCAGCTTTTCCAGTGCCAGCTGAAGCGTGGCCTGCTTTTCATTTCCCAAGATGATATAGGCTGTTCATGGCTGTCCCTGACAACTAACGTAAATAAAAGGAAAGCCATACTGGTTCACGCCATGTGTTGCATCCATAAAGACAATATCTCTTCCATATTCTTGAAGGTTGTCTCTCATTAATGGTGTTTGTAGAACTATAACAAGATCTGCTTGAGGACTGTAAGGCTGATAAAAAAAATAACAGTCCTTGAAAGGGCCCCCAAGAAGTTGTGTTGTACTATTGGCATCATCTTTGTGTTATTGATTTTTTCGTAACATACATGTCCGAATATTTTCAATGTCTTTTGGGGGTAACAAAATATGCTCAGTTGTTAAGATCAGTATGCCCTTGTTCCTTGGACCATTCATGAGATTTCAGGAGGATTGTATCTGGCTTAACACCCAGAGATATTAAATCTTGAATATGTTTGACTAGCTCTTCACAAAAATTTTTCTGAGTGACCCTCAGAAGAACTTGTTGGGTCATGTCCTGAATGAATGCTGTAAATCCTTTCAACTATAACCAGTTTGTTGAGCCAGTCTGTCCTCTTTTTGAAGGACACATAGGCCTTACATCCTCTGGCCTTACGACTTCGGGGTGTGCATGCTCCAGAGCGTTTGCATGTAAACAAGAAATATCCATCTTTCTGATTTTGCAGACTTGCAGAATTCACACTCCTAAAATTTGCATCTTTGGAGGCGTTTATGGTGGTGAGCCTATCTTGAATGAATTCATAAGCATCAGAATCATTTTCCAGCACATGGACTGTTATCAGTCTTTGTTGTTTCCTTTAAATCTCTCCTCTTTGTATACAGCTGTCTTTATAAATTCCTCCATCTTCCAGGTTGTGATGTACAAAACCTTGAAAGCAAAGGGAAACAAACAGTTAGGCTTAAAACATGATGTAAAGACTAATCTTATGTAATGCAATGCACGTTGTGAGCTCAACCTCTAGTCAGAGCAGAATCCATTATGAACAGCATCATAAGGGTAGCCTCCACCCCAGAAATCCAACATTTATTTTTTTTCAATTCTGACACAATTACTGATACAAACCACTTGATATAAGGACTAACATATTCTAACAGTATAATGCCAATTTTACATGTGCAGGTATGTTCAGGATGTACATAGGTTTACATAATTTTTTTTCTCTACACACTGGAGTAAAACAGAGGACTTTTGAGTTAACAAAAGTGCAATCGTTAATTTAGCATCTACACGCCAATGTCTTCGTGAATATAGACGCAGTTTAGATGGTCTCAAATAAACAACAACATGATGTTCTAAACTCAATGATGTTCAACAACAACAATGCAGTTGCAAGTAAAAAGCAGTGATGACCTGAGGTCATTATTGATATGATGGTCTGTGGACAACATGTAACAGAGAATAAAGCAGTTATGACTTGGTCAACATTGATATGATGGTCTGAGGACAACATCATGTAATAGAAATAAAGTAGTGATGACCTTAAGTCAACATTGATATGACATGCATGTAAAGAAATATTATTTACAGGTTGAACAGGCAAGCACCAGTGCAGCTGTAGCTCAGTTTTCGGGTAGAACGTATGCAGAAGGTGGTGATATTGCACACAGGGTTATGTCTGTGCAGGCATCTCATTGTCAGGGTGATGATAGGTATGATAGTTTCTCAAGAAATCATCAGTGCACGTGTGTAGCATTGACATTTTTTGCCAACCAGAGTGAAGGGATTACGTTCAAGATGCCTGACCTTGATAAAGTTTTAGAGGAGGGAGATGCATTATATGTCAGCATTAAATTGCAGCTTATTACTGAAAGACGGTTTAAATCGCAACCATCTGACAATGGAGGAAGTACCTCTAAGTGTTTCCTCATTTAACCGGACACACAATGTGCTGAAGTCAGGAGTGATGTTTGGATACCTCAGAGCTAGAGGGACCCCCTGGCACTGAAGGGTGGTAGATTCCTCTCACTGAAAGGCTACAGTCTCTCTCCACAAATGTCAGGCATGCTTTGCTCCTTGTTGCTCCAGAGTGAATTGCTGTATTCAGAGACAGATCTGGAAGGTATGGATACTTTGATTCTCACTCAAGGACTGCTGCAGGCTTGCCCCATCCTACTGGTCTTGGAACTGCGGTCATGTTGACTTTCACCCACCTGAGTGACATGGCAGACAGAGTTCTCAAGAACTTCCGGGATCGTGGTAATGAGACCAGCTATGAATTCATGCCTGTATCATTTGAAACAGAGCAACAGTCTGTCCAACTGCCTTCACCATCAGTTTGTAAACCGGTATCACAAGTGATTTCACCTCTACCAGAACCACTAACAAATGTTGGAGCCAAAGTAAATCTTGTTTGCTCAGGAGCTGTAAACCAAGATGTGGTAGATAAAACAAATAAGCACAGGAGAAGAAAAGAAATGCATAAAACATTTAAGATTTCAAAACAAGCCGGAGAACCTAAGGAAATGACTGCATCTTATGCCACCAGAAGACATAAAAAAGGGATTATGATAGACAGAGGAATGCCACTTCTTTGCTTCTTTTTTCTTTGATTGGCATTGCAATTAATGTAAAGTATAATCAGGATGCTCTTCTGAAACGAAATGAAATTGTACATTTTGAGAAGGTACAGGACTTCTGTCTTCCAGAAGATGATGAAAGAATACATGAAAAGGTACAGCACAGATGCACTCTCCCAGAAAATGATGAAAGAATATATGAAAGGTACAGCACAGATGCACTCTTCCAGAAGAAGAAGAAAGAATACATGGTTAAGAGATCTGCTGGTGACTCAGGGTTCAGAGCACATCACATCCTGAGATGTACCCTGCGCAAGAGCCAGAAATATGTTGGCGATGCTGCATATCATGTTCTTCATCGGTTGCAATGCGCACTCCAGATAAAAATTATCTTAAGATCAGTATGCCCTTGTTCCTTGGACCATTCATGAGATCCAGCCAGGAAAGACCCCAGCCTTTGGTTAGCAAAGAGATGGAAAGTGCCATACATGCATTCCGGTGTAAGACTCAGAAAGGCCCTACACATGTCTGCACAGTCTGTCACAGAACCCAGATTTCCTGATCAATTCAGGGTCTGTAATAGAACGAGATATGACAAAAACGTTCATGTTGCAGCATCTTGCTTAACCGGGAAGTATGTTCATGCTTGCGATAGTGCCTGTTCAGGTTCCTGCATAGTTCCGGAAGAGAGAAGACAGAAATGGATTTGCCACACCACATTTGTGACAGCCATCTTAAGAGAGAGGACAGATGTCTTCAAATGCAGCAGCCAACAAACTGGAGTTGCCACCAATTCCTGCAGAATTGGATGAATTAAATGTCCTTGAACGTCAACTCATTGCAAAAATTTTACCATTTGCAAAAATAGTTGCATTACCGAAAGGACAGCAGGGAGCAGTACATGGTGCCGTTGTGTGTGTGCCCTCCGAGATGGAGAAGACTGTCAACTCTCTGCCAAGACCGAGAAGTGAGGCCCAGCTGCTGCAGGTGAAGCTAAAGAGACACATTAAGTTTAAAAGGATACCAGCAGTTCCAGACTGTGAATATGCACAACGTGCTTGCAGTTTTATCGAAGCTGAAAGCAATGCATTCGGAATACAGGGATATCTCCACAAGAGAAACTGCTGTATTTGAAAGTCCCCTAGATGAGGAAGCTGATGTCTCTGAGAAGCAACAAGAAGTCGATGTTGCTGAGCAGGATGAGCAACAAGTTATCGTTGAGGAAAATGATGAGCTTCGACCCGACCTCACATTAGACACGTGCATGCAGCCGCCTGACATCGGACAGGAGATCTTGTCATATGGTGAGCGAATATTTAGTAAATCGCACCTGCACAAGGATACAAGCCTGTTGGATTTTTCAAAATCCCAAAGCTGGAAGCCATGGTGTTCCCTGTTCAATTCCCCACTGGACAGAATTCCATTGACGAGGAAGACAAATATCAATAACTCCCAGTATGTATTTCAACGCAAGATTGTTCTGCGTGGACACGCATTTTACAAAAGATCAGAGTTATCTTTTCTTTGCACAGTTTGTAACGGAAACGCAACTGGCTAGAAACAGCATGTCCATCCAGTTGCGAAAAGGCAAACCTATCACAAGAGATTACCGAAAAATTTCGAACAGGCTGCTTCAAGACAACCGGGAGATTGAAAGATTGGTACACTTCCAAGGAATCTGAAGCCACCATATCAAGGACTTGAAAATGCCTTAGATGAGCAAGACAGGCAACTCAAAGGCAGCAAGAAACCTTTCGGGGGAATCTCTGTCCTCGCCGTGGGCGACTTTTACCAACTGCCACCTCTGGGTAAAGCCAAACCACTCTGTGTGTACGAAAAGGATGTCCTGGACTTCTGGAAAGACCATTTCCAAATGATTACCCTCACCGAGATCATGTGTCAGAAAGAAGATCTGGCCTTTGCCCAACTTTTAAACCGCCTACGGGTGAAGCAGAAGACTGACGATTGCACGTATTTGCCACCAACAAAGTTGTTCACAGACACAATTCTGAAACAACCCATGCTCTTCACACTGACATCATTCCCATCGATGCCAAAGACTACAGGAAAGACCCAAGAACAGGAGGGACGAAGAGACAAAACAAGCCTGTCACAGGAAAAAAAGACGACTTGCCTGACACCATACAAATTGCATTGGGAGTACGCATAATGGTGACTAGGAATCTGGATGTCGAAGATGGAATTGTCAATGGGTGTATTGGAAAGATTGCAAATATTGTCAATATAACAAAAGATGGAATCAGCACTGTACAAATGCTAGGACTTCAGCTCGACAATCCAAGTGCAGGCAAGAAACACCGCAAAAGGGTCCAAGGTGAAGACGACTTGGTTTGCATCAAGAGATCCGAAGAAAATCTAAGGAAAGGAGCAGTTCATCGACAATTCCCCATCAAGTTAGCCTACGCTTGCACAGCTCACAAAGTCCAAGGCGTCACTGAAGAAGATTTGAGCCAGGAATGGCCTACATTGCCCTCAGCAGAACGACCTCGCTTCGTGGATAACACATTACGGACTTCAATGAAAAGAAGATATATGCTGATCCTACAGTTACAGCCTCATTGGGAAACATGACAAGAGCGACATTCAAAGGAATCATGCCACTTTTGCAGCAGGTAAGGGAAACCAACATGGATCAAACGCTTAAAATCATTCATCACAACACAGAAGGACTGTCATCCCACATTGAAGATATCAGATGCCGCCATGAACTGCTTCTTTCGGATATTCTTTGCATGATGGAAACTCACCTGACCGGATCACTCATTACACCCCACTTCCAATTGGAAGGATACAACGCATTTATGCGCAACAGACATGTCTCCTACTCGTCACACCAAGAAATTGCGAAGAAAGCTGGTGGTGGAGTCGCAATATATTGTAAAGTGTATATTTCAGCTCAGCCTAGGCAGTTTGTACAAAATGTGACCGATCTGGAGTATGTCGTCATCAAAGTAGATAGCCCGATCAAAGCAACAATCGCTGCTTTGTACAGGCCGCCACACTACGGATATGAAGAGTTCTTGAAAAACGTAAGTCTATTGGATTATTTGGACATAGTGGACGAATGTCCCATACTAATCTTTGGAGATTTTAATGAGGATCTGCACTGGGAATAAAACTGTTCTGGAATTGTTTCAGTCTAAAGGATACACTCAACTGATCACCACAGCAACAACTAAAAAGAACACACTATTGGATCATATTTACATCTCTCATCCGGATTTGTGCCTTCAGTCTGGTGTGTTGCATAGTTATCACAATCCTGTGTACTGTATTTTGTGTAAATTAGTTTTTGTGATGGACCGGTATTGTTGTGTGTTGCGGTAGGTAGTATGCCATATGGAACCGTTGCCACTGAGCCTGCTTTATAACGACACCAATGGGTCTTCGGCGGCCTTAGTCAAACGGGTGGGCACGTATGGTCGGATTGCGGTGAGATTGTGGTTAGGTGATGTCAAGGGTTTATTGCCACTGAGCTACGAGGAAGGAGCAACCTCAGCAGCAGGAAGGATGGAGTAGTGTGACAGCAAGTTATAAAAGACACAGCAAGGTAAAGAGAGAAGTAGCAAGGCACCATTGTAATGTATTTGATTTTGATCTTATAACATTTTACCTTAAATTTATGTTCAATCTATACAATTTGTGACCAACTGTACTGGATATGCAGTCCCCTGCTTTTCTATGATTGATATGTGCCCTTCTGTAAAGTTGCAGGAAGAATTGGGAGACAATAGCAGTCCTGTCCGGATATGAGTGTGCAATATATCTTCTAAAGATTTTGCTTTAGTCAGTGTACTACTGCTTTTCATAACCACATTTGAAATGTTATATTTTAATCTAATTTTGATGTTTTTCAGGAACCAGCCAAATGACTTGAGTATTCTGCCAAAATTAAAGCTTGAGGGTTAGAAATTATTAAAGTGAAGAATTTACAACATAAATGTTAGTATTGTGTAAAAAAAGTTAGCTTATCTGATATGTCATCAATTATAAATTGTATTATTAATGCATTTCTGTTTTCATTTTTATAATCTTAGAGGTAATGCTGTAAAGATAATTTTAATATGAAGTACATCTAATAACTAGAACAAAACACTATAGGATCTAATCCATTAGTTTTTTCTAAATCTTTCAAATAAACATTTTGTGTGAATCGTCACATCCAGCATTATTGTCTTTATTGAATTATACACATTAAGAATATTTTCTTGTGAACTTCAGAGTATCCAGGTAAATTCACAGATGGTAAGAGTGTCATTTAAAATCTTACATTTAAATTAGCTTTATATACTTAAAAATCAAGACCACAAAATTTACAGGATATCAACAAAGTTTGATGTTTTTTTAAAAAAAAAGAAAAAAAAGACCATGCATACATATGCAGACATGTCTGTTCCTGCTTGTGTCTTCACTGTGCAGCACAATATGTTTTTTTAATCCAGAAGTGTGCATAATTTTGAGGAATACTGATACATTTAGACAGAATCATTTACATTCATATTCCAATAAATTATGCGACCTGATGAGCATTAGTGGCTTCCAGTGATCGCTGTTATGACCAGGTGGTGTGGTATGGTATTGTCATATAATTTTCTAATTTCTTAATTCTAAACTTTAAAATACTCTTATTTATTTTTATTTCAACTACAAATTTAAATGAAGTTGAAAAACAATGAAAATTAAATATAATTTAACACACATTATTATTTCAACCAAAAAAAATAAGTACTTGTGCAGTGCGATCAATGGGGTGTCAGAGTGCCCGTGTGTAAAGTAACTGCGCATGCATCCTCTTCTGGGTCCTTCACAGAAACGAGTGAGTTGTGTCATTTAAAACAATAAAAATAATATAATACGCACAGTTGCTCAGTATTAAATTATAGACTGAGATGCACGATATTTTAATTTGCTGCCAGCAGGATACACAAGCAGCACGTGCAGGGACGAGCAGACGGTAGTCGTGGTAACGAACATCACATCAACCTCTTGCGCGTCTGTGCTGAGCTTTCGGTGGAATCACAAAATGCGCACTTAAGTGTCCCTGCTTAATATGCAACCACTGATGAGCATATTCTGTTTGGATGAGTAAAAATTTTTTTTTAAATAAATGAATGATTGCGGATTAGAACCCAAAACCTTTGACACGCATGGCAAAATTTCAACCACTGGCCCACTAACGTAGACAGCCAAATGATGTGGATCTATGCATTTATTCACGTGAAACTTTTCGGCATTAACAATATATACTAGTAGATCTCATTACACGATATGTACTATTTCTAAATTGCTGGAGATCGTAACGTTTTTATTTTATTTATTTTGAATGCTTGGCAAAAATTCTACCACTGGACCATTAATGAACATTAATTGACTTTATAATAAATAAAAATGGAACTTAGTTTAAATATATCAATATACCCAGCTGGCACATGACCGACCTTCAAAAGTTGAAATATGGTTGAAATAATGTCAGTTGTCGTTTCAACGTTGAAACAACGTTGAAATGACGTTTAATGTTAAATGGTTGAAAAAGCTTAAAAAACACACTTCTAAATCAACGTTGAAATTTGTAAAAGATCTGTACGTTGAAACAACGTAATGTTTTCAACAACATAGAACAATCCTTTTAAAGTATTATGATCATTAATGATATTTTGATCATAACAGCTCTTCAAATGTATATTTAAATATAATTATTATCATTATTAACAATAATTTCAACCTCAAGAGAGCAGCAGAAACTTTGCCTCTTTCAGGAAACTGGCCAATGACAATGTTCGCGCCTATTCTAAGTTTGAAAATACGTCCGTTACTGTTTGAGTCGATTCGGTGGCGTGAGCAAGGGCAGTTTGCTATTATTACTGTGTCAGAGCGGATTTTACGGAAGCTCAAAGAGGCCTTGCGTTATTATTTTTTTTGTCTCGTTTTCTCGTGATCACGACTTAATTTTCTCGTGATCTCGACATAAAAAAGTTGTTTTCAATAAGGATATCTGGTTGTCATTGGCAACTTCCAGATTAGTGTCAGACACCTTAGAAGAAGACTATCACGTCTACAACTTTGCCGTAGACAATAAAGTGACCCTGCACGTTTGGTCAATTTCATTGCAAGCCAACTTGATGGACCGGGACGTCTGCATGACTGCGGTCAAGCCAGCCGCGATTTAGATCCGAGTGCGCGCATGTTGCAGTTCTTGACGCCTGTTGAGTGCAGAAGAAAGCGAGTCTTGCTATATTGATGAAAACGCGTTTATTAAGTGTTTGTGATGTGCTGCCTGGCGTTTAGTAATATGTTTGATTTAGCCTATGTGAAAGGTGCAGTTATAACTTTACATTTATATATAATAAATTGTACTTTTCTGCCAAGGATCGCTCATTGTCCTTCATACCTTGTAGGTCAATTAAAAACTGTATAGAAAATTAAAGGGAAAAACAACTTTTTGTTATGTCTTGATCACAAGAAAATTAAGTCGAGATCACGAGAAAACAACCTTAGTTATGTCGAGATCAAGAGAAAACGAGACAGAAAAAAAAATAACGCAAGGCCTCTTTGAGCTTCCGTACGGATTAGAACAGCCCATATATATATATATATATATATATATATATATATATATATATATATATATATATATACATACATACATACATACATACATACATACATACACACACACACACACACACATATACACCCAGCTAACAGGGAACGTTCTTGGAACATTCGCTTTTAACCAAGAAATAACGTTAATACAACGTTTATATAACGGGAGAATTTAACGTTCTAATAACGTTTTGAATAACGTTCTTATAACCAAGAAATAACGTTAATACAACGTCTAAAAAACTGGACGTTTTGAAGGTTCCTAGAACATTCAGAAATAACGTTTTTATAACTTAATGGGAACGTTATGGAAACGTTCTTATAACCTAAAATTGTTAGCTGGGTGTGTGTGTATATATATATATATATATATATATATATATATATATATATATATAAAATTTTGAGAGATAAGTTAATATAACTTATATTTAAAAGTGAATTTGTATGACTGAAACACGAATGTTAACGCTACAGTTAGCTAAATTAGCTTATTAACGAGGGTCAGAAAATGTGTTTCGACATTTATTTCACTTACTTTTGCCACCATTGTTTTTGCAGTTGCTATGGTGATTTTCAGAGAGACAAAGTGTTGTGTAACGTTAGGTCGACTGCCAATTTAACGTTAGCAGCTTTTATTTTTTTCACTATTTTTCAGCTATTTAACTCTAGCTAGGCCTTTTTTGTAAGGTTAATTCCCCTATAGGTATCTGAAGTAAGCGTTAATAGCCGCGTGTGATTCGGTAGCGTTAAGCTAAGATGGGGCAGTTTTGCAAGGTTTTAATTTGATAATACGCGTCATATAACATTGCCGTACCAATGAAATGTTAAAGGATACAATGGGTGCTTCTTATTTCTTATTTTTGCATCTTCGTTGTTGTCCAGTTCGTGAAGGAATCATTCTTTTGAACAGGTTCTTTTTAGTGAACCGGTCGAACCAGTTCACCAAATCTGACTGAATCGTTCAGAACAGTTCGCGTCTTTATCAGAGGAAAGTCGTCACTTTTAATTTTACTGACTTTTCATAGTGATTTGTGTCAGTGCTGGGCAGTATAGTTATTTTTTTTTTTAAGTTAATAATTTGTCAAAATATGGGTATTTACAAGTTGAAGTGATGTTAACTGCTGTAAACCACATAGTACCTATAGAAGTTATTGCCCAACCATATTAACTCATGTTCTCACTTCCCTAAATCCTAGAATTCCAGAAGAAAGTGCTTCAAATGCTTCTTGACATAAGAGATTCAATAAAAATTGCTGTCGGAACCTCTGATGGGACTACATTTAATCTGAAGCAAGCCAACAGTAAGATCGATTTCCATGAACTGGAGAGTCGTTTGGGAAGACAAAAATGAAAGAGCAGCCTTGGTAAGTTTCAGATGAAATATGCAATCAATCACAGTTCTAGCCTCAAAGTGACTATTCCCAAATGTTAATTGATAATTAATATTCTATTCTATAATTAATTAATTGATTATTTTTACATAAAAGGAAAATAAAAGCAGAAACTTTTTCACAGAAGCTTTGCTAAAGCAGCATGTTACAGTGGTGAGGGAAAAGCTCGCTGTATTGGATGCAATCACAACAACAAAGATTGACAGGTGTCTATGTCAGCTGAGGAGATTAACCTAGTGTTTTATTATGTATCATAGCAATTACTTGGTTTTGTTTAACCCTGAAACTCAGTTTAGCTTTTGCTAAAAAAATTATAAAACATAATTTCAATTAACTTTTATTTGGTAAGTTACCTGTATGTTTTTGGATGCTTATTACTTAATCAAAACAACCCAGCTGCAGTTTGATATTACTTCAAATGCAAAAAATTTTATATATTTTTTGTTGCATTTGTGAGTGTAAACTTGGCACATAATATCTAAATATCGATAAATCTATCAATATATCTCTGAATCGTATCACATAATTTGTTGAGGTATCGACAGATATCGTATTGCTGGCTGAGAGAATCGATATCGTATCGTGATGAATAGGGATGCTCCGATCAGGATTTTTGCAGCCGATACCGAGTACCGATTTCTTGTCATGGTGATCGGCCGATTCCGATGCTTAATTTACTTAATATAAGACTAAGATAAATAAACAAAATGGAGCAGTTTGATGCAGCCCACAAGGTTTATTTAAACATTTAGTCTCCTAAAGTGGAGAAGTCTGATGTAACTTAAACATTGTCCAATACGAGTCTGAGTAGGACAAAATGAATTTAAAAAAAAAAAAAAAATCAAACATTTAAACTCCTAAAAGAACAAATTGGAGTAGTTTGATGCAACTCATTAGGTTTAATTAAACATTGTTCAATGTTAAAGAGAGGATAAAATAAATGAAAACATTTAAACTCCAACATGGAGAAGTCTGATGTAACTCATAAAGGTTTAATTAAACATTCTCCAATATAAGATTGAAGAGGAAAAAAGATATAGAAACATTTGGCTGTGTGAGCCAGGAAGTTCTTGGGAGTGGAGAATCACTTGCCTTTTTTCAAAGTCTTCAGTTATCCACTGCGCTGTCAAACTTAGCATGGACATGGGTGATACGCTAGAGCTCCAAATGTCCGTTGTTAAACTCACCGCGGTCACATTTTCGTGAAGAAAACTGTTTATGTGGCTGTAGACGATTTGATATAACTCTGGAAGAGCTACATCGGTAAAATAATTGCGCCGTGGCAATTGATATCGTGGTTCAAGATGTGCAATAAGGCATTTAAATCCAATGTCTTCTGTGACTGACAACGGCTGGTTGTCAATGCATATAAACTATTATTTTTGCGGTTATAGCCTTAGCTTTCTTGATGTCTGGTATGTAAAGTTCGTGTTTTTTCAGAACGTCTGTAATGGATGGCTGAGTGAGAGTCGCATTACTAGTTACCGTTGCCTTTTTTGCAGTTGCCAGGTTTTCGTATTCGCCATACGTCTCGCGGTGGCTCGTTCTTAAGTGCCGAATCAGGTTCGTTGTATTAAATGTTTTGGACAATGCTCCTCCACGTGAGATTTCTTTGGAACATACACGGCAAATAGCGAATTTTTCATTTTTTTTCCTCGAAACATCATAGTAATTCCACACCGGCGATGACATGACTGCGCGCAAAATCATTTATGTCCCCACGCATCATGTAAGTCCTCATGCGTTGACGTCATCAAATCGCGATCGGTTTGTAAGATCGGCCTAGTTAGTGAGTACCGATCGAGTCATAAAATGTGATTATCGGCCGATACCGATCTCCGGCCGATCGATCGGAGCATCCGTAGTGATGAACTGTCCAATTTACACCCCAGTTAGAAATTATGCTAACCTGGGGTGAAGGGGTAGACCCTTTTATTTCGTCAGATTTCTATTGTGTCAAGTTCATCTTACAGACAAGTAATTTTGTTGTTGTTCTGTTTTACTCCTTTACAGCAAGCATATTTGAAAAGACTGGGAGGTGTTGATGAGGTAGACATGGTGAAAAAAAATCAATGTCTGCGTAAGTACCATTTATGCCACACATTGCCGCATTTATTTTAAATAAATAATTACGCCACACATTAAAGCTCTAGTTTCTTGCTGTCGTTGCAATGTCTCTGCTCTACGCAAAAGACGTGCAAATGTATTGTCATGTATTTAACATGGAAAAGATACCTTTTGTAAATGAGTACTTATATATTTACATGCATGTTTGTTTTTTAGAACTCTCTCAAATGCCTTGATGGCACAGATGAATTTAAAGGGGAAATGTGGGAAGCTGCCATTTTCTCAGTCTCTGCTATGCCAGATCATCTGTGGTAAGTTAAAAAAAGAAAAAGAAAACGGGTGCAGAACAACTTATAAGAACATTTGTGTTTGATTGTGGTTTTTTTGTGTGTGTGATCATTTTGGTTGTGCTTATCCAAATGTAATTAAATTTCAACAAGTAGTTACAAATTGTAATTCTTATCGATCACGTAACAAGTTAATGGCAGTCTTTTAATTGTTTGTGCCTCTTTTACTTCCAATAGTCAAAAGTTAGCGCCAACAAAGTGGTTTTCTGACTTCACACATCAAGAATGTTTGCAAATATTTCTTAACATGCACCTACATGTGATTCTATTCTATCTTTGTGAAAAAGTAAAACACAGGATGTTTCATGGGCTGAAATATACAGCAGTTATGTTGATCTTAACTGTTTTTATTTTTCTCTTTAGACGCTGTCATCAACACATACAACACAACACGTACACAGGGCTTAAAGTATTCCGGCACCGTGCCGGATCTCCGGCGTGCGGCCGTGAGGGAAAAAAAAAATATATATATTTGGGAACCTGCGCATGCGGTTTAATATGTTCGAGTCGATTTATTTCACCTACCAATCATATGAGAGGAACGCAGCTCTAACTAACGTTACAAGCCTATCAGAAGCAGAGAAGGGCGGGTCCTGGCAACACAGTATGATTGACACCCATACGTCAATGTCACGTTAGCGTTGTGGGTGAAAGAATGGAGCGCAAGTTTATGAGGCCTGGGGATGATGTCCTAGCAATAGATAAAGTACTCAAAACTAAATGGCGCTGGGCGTGGATTGAAGTAGAGATGGCGAACCTTTTGGCAGTTGGTGCCAGAAACTGAGATAGCTTGTTTCTGCACGATTTGGTCAAGGAAGCTACTGTATGCCAGCAGCGGTAAGAAAGTGCTTGCTCGTCATGATTTAGACTCCGGTCATAGAGCCGCTGCCCGTGCACTCAAACTTACCACGACGTTGCCGGGAGCAACTGTTACAGCTGACACACCGTTCTCTATGACTGACTGTGTCTGCGATTTAAAAATACGTGTGTGCACATTTATAGCAGAACATGATTTGTCATTCAAAATTTCGCAGCCACTGGTCACCCTGTGTAGAAAACTAGCAGAAAACTAAAAAGCGTTAAATGGTCCAAATGCCTTAAAAAGAAAGAGTTTGCTGGACTTTGCTTACAACCCGGAAAAAAAGAAAAAATAAGTGATAATGGCCTTGATTTTCACTTCTAATCTTCAGTTTAGCAGTTCAGTAGCACTTTGAGCACTTTTTCTTTAAGCACTTGTTAGCATAATCATTGAAGAGAAGTGAATCTGTCCATCTCAGTTTCAGTTTACCAGTTTTTTAAGCACTTTAACCCTCAATTGGTCCTTGGGGTCTATATGACCCCAATCGACTTTTCCTTAATAAATAAAAATGGTTCCCTTCATCTCAGTGCAATAAGATTTTGTGACTTTTCCTACATTATCTATCTATACACACACAAAAAAACTGGGCTTGATTCAGTTGTTCTATAGGTATGTAAAATAAATTTTTACACTTCTGGTCTTCGGGGTCAATATGACCCCACATTGAAATGAATGGGAAATGCGAAAAAAAAAGTCAATAAATCCAGCATAAATCTGAATTTTCACACAGAAATTAAGGCCTAGTACTAGAGCATACATGAGATGTAGAAAAGACATGCTCACTCACACACAAAAAACACACATGTATGACTGCCCCAGAGAGCATTTTGATAGAATTTGGCACAAATGCAGAACAAAGATATAAAAGGGTGAGACCTAATGCATGCACACGGACACAGACGCTCGCGCACACACACACACACACACACACACACACACACACACACCTTTAGATAGTTTACATTGAGATGTAAGAGCTGGAACTGTGTTTTGAAAACAGAAATTGTTCCCAGCAAAAGCTATAAAAGAGGGTCTTTGATGTCCTGCACACAGTTCATTCTGTGCTGGCAGTATGGCAAAGAGGTACACTGTCCTCGAGACACTGGACTATGGGCTGGATTCCAGCGAAACTGAATCATGCCAGGAAGACACTGAGCCAGAAGACTCTGAGCTAGATGACTGCAATCCCCCTGAAGAAAACACAGGGTTGGAAGATGAGTACCAGGAATCGGAGGAGGAAGATGCAGACCAAACCTTCAGTTCTAAAAATGAGCAAATAACCTGGTCTACTACTCCACCTACACAGGGGCCAGGGAGAGCTTCAGCTGCACGAGTTACAAAGCTGACACCTGGACCAACAAGGTACGCATGTTCTCGTGTAGAGGACATTGTCATCTTTTTTATTATTTTTTCCATCAAGCATCCAAAGGATCTTGGTGGAGATGACAAATTTGGAAGGAAAGCGTGTATGGGTGATTCTCCAATTACAGGCACTTTTGTGTCCTTGGCCTTTTTTTGTAAATAAATAAACAAACAAATGCACAAATACATTGTCATTATGAAGTTCATGCTCCAACATCCTAGTAACCACCCAATCTTGCCCCTGTTTTATTTTAATAATGATTTTGCAAGGCTGTTTATTTTGCAGTTTTATGCTTGTCCCCAGCCCAGACTTGCCCTCTTTGAATGTAAAAAAATTATATTAAAGGAATGATGTAAAAATATTTAACATGTTTGGCTTAAGGAAAAATAAAATAATATCTTACCATCGAAATTCCATATGTATATCACAATTGTAAACTATTTTTGGAATAAAATACTGTAAGTCTGTCCCCAGGTTTTTCATCATTTCCACATCCCTCAACAAAATCCACCTTAATACATCCACCTAAAATATTTTATTTACTTGGTAACCATGGAAACATTAGTGAAAGGACGTATTAGTTGAAGATGAAACTTCAGGCACATGTGCTCTTCAGCACAAGAAAATAAATCAAGGTAACTCAAGCTTTTATACAGAGTCATTTCCACCTTGGCTGTAGTTCGGTTGAATTATGTACAACAGATATGAAAATAATGTATTTGTTTATTATGAGTAAACAACATGCTAAGTCCAAAAGTAGCTAAGCATGACATGAGGGTGTGCAAATATTGCTAAAAAAACTGCTAAAATGTCATTTCCACCTCCGTCATTTCCACCTCTGAGAAATTACAGGCGTAGCTTTGGACATAATATACATGCCGTTTGTGTGCTATTTGTGTATTCTCATGACATATTTGTGCTTTTGGACTGAGAACTTTTTATTTTTATTTATCTATATTTATTTTTAAGATGCTGAAGTCGGTGGCCAAGAAGTCACAGGAATACAGGGACAGAATAAAAGCTGATCCAGTCAAATATCAAAAGAAATTAAAAAAAGATGGAAAGATAATACAGGAAAAAAGAAAGAGGGGTAGTGAAACCAATTTTAGAGTTATCCAGTAAGGAGCAGGAAAGAAAAAGAAAACAGTGGAAGGTCAATCAGCGAAACCGGCGACAACTTATCCGGTTGTTAAGTCTGACGTCACGCGTGACGTTTAGCCTCTTCCGGGTCCAAGCGCTCTGCTCTTCCAGATCCAATAATTTATTTACGATCACGTCCTACTTTAGTGAGGCACCTTTGGCGGTCAAAAAGGGTTTAAACTCTTAACTCCAACAGAGTGGTTAGTGTAGCTCATCATTCAGGTGGCATAATTAAGGGTAGAGTCCAGGCATCAATGAAAAATAAGGTTTACGAGGTTGAGGTGAGTTAGCTGTAAGCTAGCTAACTAGTTGACATAAGGTGATATTCCTTGTTCTGGATGAGGTATTTCAAAATCATTTTTTTACAGGACTTCTATAACTGTGCATGTAACTAAACTAAAAGTAAATATGTGACAGACAGGTTTTATAGGGTTTAGTGAACTTAGGCTAGTCAATTTAGTAGTATGATCTGGCAGCAATGTGCACCTGACCGGAGCTAACAGCCGTCACCTGCTTGTGTGGACTCCTCTTGACCTTGTCCTTCTGCCAGTGCTCAAAGACCCTACATGGGCTGTGAACATTAACACTCTGGAAATATTTTATAAAGATCGTTTCCTACCATAATCCTCTCACAGTTGTAAGTACTGTAAAACTTGAAAATAAATGAAAATTTGACATTTCACACAAGCCAGGTAATTTATTTATTATGCAATTTATTATTATATCACATCTATATTATAATCACAAATATTACATATTTATTATTATAGTTTGTAGGCCCTTCATGCTACACACACACAGAACGTATAAAGGTAACACTTTATTTTACAGTGTCTGTTGCATATGTTGCAGGTACTTACCATAGTAATAACAGTACATTATGCATAATTACATGCAACTAACTCTCAACCTAATCCTAACCCTATAGTAAGTACATGTAGTTAATTAATATTACTCAGTACTTAAATATATAAATACACTGTAACATTGACACCTTAAAATAAAGTGTAACCAAATAAAACTATAAATACAGTTATTTATATACAGCACGATCCTGCAGTTAGGAAAGGGCTGGAAGCAGTCTGGCAGCGATGTTTGATTCTTGGCAGTGGAGGGGATGTTGTTCTCAAGCAAACCGATATACAAAACGTCATACAGGGCACTAATGATGGTGGTGAAGATGTTGGTTACTGTGGCTGTGCTACAATTAAACCTTGTTGCAAGGTCTACGTGGCCGCAATTTAGTCTAAGCTTCATTAAGGTCAGGAGCAATTGATCAACTAGGGGCATCATTTGGACAGTCCAATCAGAATGATATTGTAACTCAAATTTAGAAAGAAGCGCTTCCAAAAACAGGACAGTGGCAGCATCAGGCAATCCTGTAAAATATTGAACTCTGTCAGGACTATTAGAAATTTGACAGAAGGAAAAAAAATTTGCTTCCGTTTCTCCAATTGTTTTTTCAAATTTTCATTCTCTTCCCTCAACATCTCATTCTCCACCTCAAGTGCCACAAGACTTTTTGAAGTACATGGGGTCTCTGCAGTTACCATGTCAGCATCCGTTCCCTCATCCTCACCACTGCTAGGGACCATTTGTTGCTTTCGTTTAGGGAGATGGCTGAGGTGCTCTGGGAATTGGAAATTCTTCCCCTCATTCCAAGCAAATCGTGATGGCCCAGCAGCTTTTCCATTGGGGAAATGCCAACTGCACACCCTAGAGTCGCAGTTTGGGGTGAAGTTTTCACGTCTGTAAAAAATATATTTTTTTAAATATTACTTTTTATTATTTTTAGAATCAAATTACATTCATTCACCAAAGGGATTTTTTATTATTCAAAGGTTGTAGCATGTTCCTATTGACCAGACTGACTTATTTCAGGTGAAATTCTGACAATACCTCGCTTACTGTACGTACAACAATCAAATATGTTTATGAAACAATTACTGTATTTCACCTAAAGTACTTTTTCATGTTCCAAAGGTTGTAGTACTTTCCTAGTGACCTGACTGACTTACTACAGGTGAAATTATGATAATACCTAATAATACTGTATTACATAATATAATACTGTAATTCACTAAAAGGGGTTTTGTTGTAGTATATTAATAGACATGAGTCTGATCTTATATCTCAGACAAATGAGAAACGTTAGCAGATTATCATAATATAACTGGTCTAATGTTTTTTCTTGCTATGTACACACATCTTCATGCTTCCCAAAGCTAACGTTAGCCTTAGCTAGCTAACTTAGTTTCATCTTAATGTGGGAGGAGACTGGCCAGCAATTAGTTTCAGGTGCAGGTGGTTAGTACAGCCACAAGTGGTGGTTGTGTTGCAGTTCTGGTGTGTTTGTTGTGCTCAACGTGCAGCCTCTGTACCTTTGCATATAGGCTGATTATTTAAGAGGTTTTATTCTCTGTCTGGGAAGCAAGGCAGACAAACATTTATTGCTGTGGTACCTTCAGTGGGCTGATGGCCGTGTTGGAATGCTGAATAATGTACCTTTTATCAATCATGATTGGGGATTGAGAGCTGAGATTGGGTAACTGTTGCAGCTGTATTTTCGTTAAAGGGGCAGACCAGCCACTGTTTCTTGTATATTTTAGATTTATATTGTGGATTGTTATTTTGATATTGATTTTGAGCTAAAATGTTGTTTGTCATTTGTTTTGTTTCTTTGGTATTGCTCTCATTTTTGTGTGTTCTAGTGCTTAGAGACTTTGTACAGGGCCGGGCCTGCATCTACACTAAAACCTCCTTCAGTGTAGGTGATTTGGGTGGTGTGGCACTGCTGTGTGGTGTGTACTGGAGGTTGGCACTGAAATAGTGACTTAAAGGTTACTACTTGTTTGTGGTGTATGCTGTGGGGTTCTTCTGTTTTCTTCCGTCTCTTACAGGTGGTAGGAGGTCCACAAGGGCAGGCCCGACCCTCTTGCAGACTTGAGGAGAGTTAATTCCAACTTCTGTGAATGTTATTATCGACACGTGTTTTTTTAACATTTGATGGTTTTATTGGAACAATAAAATTGTTATCTTTCTATAAACTACATTTGTTGTTTAAGATCAGTATTGTGAACTTTAGAGGGCTCCTCCTGCCTTAAATAAGGAGGTGGCGTAGTCTGCTCATATTTCGTACACTACAGTAACTAGGCGGCACAGAACAAGGCCTGACAACCGAAACATGATGCAAGATCTGGGTTTATAGCAACAAACAACATATAAAACCCATAGACTACATAAGCCCTTTTCTTAAAGGGCTGGTTTCGCTTCAGCGCCAGTGGGTGTTAGGGATTAAGGGATAGCACCCACTGGCGCCAAAGTTTCTTCATTCGTTTAAGATTTGTAACTTACCTTATCAACTGCAGCCATTTTCTCTTATCTTTCTCGTCACAGGGAAAGCGGTAAAATGACAATTGAATGTCACTTGTTTTTTTTAAACTCCGATCTATTTAAACAACACGGGACACAGCACTGCGGCATGTTAAAACTCGGGCGAAAGCGTTAAGTAGGTAGAGAGGACCCGGCGTTTGGACCCGGAAACAGTATTATCGGAGAGTGGTTACGTCACGACTTAACAACCGAATAGCCACTGCAAGCACTGTGTTGGCCACTACACCACCAGACTCACCCCTGACACCAGACACTCCCCCCATAGTGGAAAGATCTACATCCAGGGGTAGGAAGAAAGTGAGGAGAGATCGATCAAAGCTTTTCAGAGATTTGTCTGTGGTAAATATAAAGCTGGGTGATGCCTTGAGAAAAATCGAAAAATATAAAGAAAAGGTTCGCCAGACTACAGAAAAAAATCCGTCATAATGACTCACCACGGAGTAAAGCGGCAAGACAAATAGCCGAGGGACCAAAACAACTAAGGAGGACTCTAACCTTTCAAAACACCATCATTTCTCAGTTGAGGGAGAAATATAGGAAAGAAACCTCTGCCAAAAACCAGCAGCTGATAGCCAAAATTGTGTCTTCTAAAATTCTCCAGAAGTACAGGCTAATGAAATTTGCACAGAGAGAATTGGGCAACACACACACACACACACACACACAGTACAGCTTTTTTGAAATAAATTAATGTTTTGAGCAGGTTCATATAATTTGCATATCGTTTGTAATCATTATTTTTAAAACTATTAGGTATACTGTTCAATTTATATATGTTAAAAAATAAAATACATGGTTAAAAATATTTTGGACAGGCAATTTAAGTAAAAAATTAACAAAAACAATCTTTCCACCATAAACCGTCATTTCCACCACTACACAGTTTTTAAGAAAAAAAATTAAGAATAACCAATGATGTGGATCTAAATGTATTTTAAATCAAGTATTAATAGTTCATTACTTACAATATATGTGTGAGTGACTTTAAAAAGTAAACATAGATCTGAGCAAAAATTAAATGCTGTAGGCAAAAATCCCAACTCGTGGCATTTAGCAATTTTCAATAAAAATGTATTAAGGTCATGAAGTATTAAGATTTATTTTGTTACATGATTAGGTAGCCACTGATGTTGTTGACTGATCTTATATAATCAGTTTTACAATATTATATTGTAATAAAATAAATAAATTGAAAAGTGGTGGAAATGACATCTTTGAAATCACTCTTCAGAAAAACTGTTAAATATAATAATATTCCATGGAATTTTAAAACTGCCCACTGTTATATTGTGTTAGAAGACAAATTAATGAAGCTAGGAAGATTGTTTTAATTGTGTTTAAGAGAGTGAATTTTCCATAAGCTCACAGTGCCAAAAGTGCTCCTAGTTGGAGAATCACCCGTATATGGCGCTGACTGGAGAGATGTGGACTGGACAGATATGGAGGCATTTATTGGTCTGCTCATTCTTGCCGGAGTTTACCGTTCCAACAACGAGGCCCTGTCCAGTTTGTGGGAGGCTGAAACTGGGCGTGCTATTTTTTGTGCTGTCATGACTCTGAAAAGATGTAAAATTTTGTCAAGAGTCATCCGATTTGATGACAGGGCCACAAGATCTGCTCGCCGTGAAAATGACAAGCTGGCACCAATTCGGGATCTGTGGGATTTATGGGTTGAGCGTCTCCCACTAATGTTCAACCCTGGTTCAGACATAACGGTGGATGAGTGCCTGGTGCCATTTCGAGGTCGATGCTCATTCAAGCAGTACATGCCTAGTAAGCCAGCGAAATAGAGTGAAAATCTGGGCAGCATGTGACACCAGGACGAGTTATGCATGGAACATGCAAGTGTACACCGGCAAGCCTCGAGATGGACAGCCAGAGAGAAATCAGGGCATGCGTGTGGTCCTTGATTTGACCACTGGTCTCCAGGGACACTCAGTTACGTGTGATAATTTCTTCACTTCGTATGCCCTTGGCCAGGAGCTCCTGAGAAGGAAGTTGACCATGGTTGGCACAGTTCGGAAAAACAAACCTGAACTCCCACCTGCTCTTCTGACAACGAGAGACAGAGCTGTGTTTTCCTCTCTTTGTTTTCACTGCGACACACAGTCTTGTTTCGTATTGCCCCAAAAGGCATAAAAATGTGCTGCTCATGAGCACATGTCACAAGGATGCCAAAATCAGTGACAGGGAGGACAAGAAGCCAGAGGTCATCTTGGACTACAATCGCTGCAAAGGCGGAGTTGACAACCTTGACAAGGTATTTACAAATTTGATGAATGCATAAATTTTGCTAATTTTCAAAGTTGGTGAGTTAGTGATTGGTATTTCTTTCTCTAGCAGATCTACTAATTTGTTTGTGTGTTTGAAATATTGCAGATGGCTGCATGCTACAGCTGCAAGCGCAAGACAAATCGGTGGCCAATAGTTGTCTTCTCCACAATCCTTGATGTTTCGGCCATAAATGCCTTTGTGGTATGGAGAGAAGTCAATCCATCATGGGAGAGAGGGAAGAGTATGAAAAGGAGGCTCTTTCTAGAGCAGCTGGGGAAAGCTCTGGTGTCCCCTCACATGGAGCGACGACAACACATGCCTCGTACACCAGCCTCTGCAGTAATATTAAAGAGACAACAGGATTCGTCCAACGAGCCACTGAACCTCCACCACCAAAACGAAAAAGGTGTCAGGTTTGTCCACGGGCCAAGGATACGAAAACTGACAAGCAGTGCGCAAACTGCAAAAGAGCCATTTGTGCTACTCACACGGTGTTCTTGTGCCAGATGTGTGTGAACTGATTATTGTTTTACCATGTGTTTTACATATAATTTTTTGTAGCTTGTTATTGCTTTTATGTTCAGTGTTCAGAATGTGATTACATTTTTTTTTCATTAATTGACAATCAGAAGTGTGTTTAGCAAGTTCAATGACTTAGATTACAGTCTGTACTGTTCAGCAGATACCCAGAATGGAAAAGTGAAATGAGAAAAAAAAATAAAATAAATAATGAATGAGTTAAATTCAAGTGTTAATTATTCAATCAATTCCCCTTTTGACCAATTATTTTCTGCATTGTTCAGCAGATACCCCCAATATGTCCATAGAAGACTTGGAAATGTTTGGTGCCAAAAAGGCGTATTTGATGTTTTTGCCATGTTTTTTTTATTTTTAAATGTTTTAGAACATGTTCATTGTGTTAATATGCCAAACGTGTTTTACTTAAATACTCATTCATGTAAGTATGCCTGTGGTTGCAATGTTTGCGGTTTAAGGTTAATAATACAGGTGATTGAAGTGTGGTCAAAATTTTGTTTTGTCTCTTCTGTAAAGTTTGTCAAAAGCCACTTACGCCCCTCTGGCTCCAAGCCCTCGGTTTATTTTCATAGAGGTACATATTTTTGTTGACCATATCATTGATTTATTGTTAAAAAAACACAACAGTTCTAACTGCATGAATCTGTAGTAAACACAGTGATTTACCGTTTAGTGTTTTTGTGTACTTTACTGTTGTTTTGAGGGCTTTTACGGTAAAATAATGCAGTTTTTACAACGCAATAATGCAATAGCTACCAAATTTTCTTGAATTTACATTAACGGTATTTAACTGTTAATTAAACGGTTATTTCATGTTTTATCATTTACAGGTTTTTACCGTTGCTACTTAACAGTCTTTCACCGTTAAAACTACGGACATTTTTTAGTGTAGAAACCATATTGCAACATATAGAAGCCATATTTCAGCCCCACAATATCGTATGGACATGGTTGTTGGCTCAGCCGAAAAAAATCCCATAGACTTAAAATTGGCACAAAATTTGTGAGATTATACTAGGCGTGTTCGACTGCGGCTGGATGTAGGGGGAGACCGGGGACAGTTGCAACACTTTTTGAATTTGGCTCTGTTACTCAGAGACGGTTTGGATTAGACAAACCAATTGTTTATACAATAATCTTACATCTGTCTGTTAATAGTCTAAACCATTTAAAGATAATTACAGAATCTACATTTTTCACAATTTGCATTTGAATGTAAGGAGTCAGATGTTGCAACTGACCCCGGGCTCGGGGACAGTTGCAACATTGTTTGGGGATGGTTGCAACATGTTACAAATACAATATATGTCAGTGTTAGCAAAATGATTATTATCAAAAATGTAAGTTATAATAATATTACAGTGTTATTTATTCATCAGCTTTGATTAGATGACAATTATAGATTTGTCTAGATGAGTAGGCCTTATGTGCAGATGTCAAATATTCAAACTGATATAAAGTACAGTAGGCTTTTAGTGACATAGGAAGAATGGAACAATTTGTGAGGCAATTAACTTTTATTTAGCCTATTGTCATGTAAAACATTTTTTAAAAACTTTTATATTATAATTTTTCATTTTAGCAATACAAAAGGTAAAACATGTCAACAATATAACGGCATCTTGCATCTACTTTGACGACAGTAACTATGTCAATCACTCTCATTTTAGCAACTGTTAAAGCTGTAATATCAACAATAATATAATACTCTGGTTTCAGTCAGTGTCACAGTTGTGACATCTGTACACATCACCTCCAGGGGTGCAATCCTGGTTTGCCCATGATTTAAAGCTCCAGCACTGTAAGCAGACTTCCCTCGACCTTGAATAACTCTCGAGACAAACGATACAGAATTCGTCCGATTCTGATTCAGGCATTACGTTCTTCAGTTTTTTGCTCTTCTTTCCCCCTTTTTTTGTAACTTTTTTTTTTCTCCAATTCTTTTTTTTGCCTTCTTAAGAACGTTCTTCTCAATCTCCAGTGCCATCTTTTCTGGCGTGTCAGTCAGAATGGCAGTGGAGCGCCGTTTTCTGCCTTTGGTGGTAATTTTTCTGGGCCCTGCTTTGGGATGTGGCCGGATAGCCTCTGGAGAAAAGTGAGCAGGTGAGGCTGGCAAATGAGATGTGGAGGCTTCAGGTGAGGCTGGCGGATTAGACGTGGAGGCCACAGGAGCTGCTGAAGGAGGTGCATGAGCAGGTGGAGACGCAGAGGCTGTGGCAACAGGTGAGGCTATTGGTGGAGACGTGGAGGCTGTAGGAGCAGCTAAAGGAGACCCAGAGGTAGGGAGTAGAGGCCGATCAGTGACCAGAGAAGGGGAAAATTCATAAACCTCCTGTCCTTGCTCCAACTTAATGAACTATATAATATTTAAGTAAAAACTTATTAAAAATGTTAAAAATACTGCTATGTGGTCTGTTTATTTATTTATGCATTGTACGGGGACAGTTGCAACAGTTGTGAGTGTCATCACTCTAGCTTGTTCCTGATTGGAGAAAAATGACATGTTGCAACCATCCCCTGTTGCAACTGTCCCCGGTCTCCCATATCCGATCGGCGAGAGTTGCAGCGTGCAGGCGGGGAGGAGCTGCAAACGGAGATATGAAGCCGGACACGTTGTGGCTCCCGTAGTTTGCTGCAATTACGTCAGTCATGGCAGATCACAAATTATAGACACATTATCAATTTATTTTTAAAGTTACTATACCTAGAATCTGAAAATTATATGTTGAATAAAAATACTGTACCCGAAAGTCTAAAGTCTTTGCAATGTATACTGATGTAATGGGTGGCTTTTGTAATCAATAGCTACTGTTGCTTGCCTTTCAATTTTGGTTTAATTTCAAATTTCAATATTTTGGTTTAAATAGAGAATTACTCATTCTGACAAAGAAATAATGGAGTTTAACTCCAATTTCGGGATCCAAGATGGCACTCTGATCAGTTACGTTTTGAGGAACTCCACAAACTCAGCTGTTCATTTTGGCTGATAATGCAGTAAGAAAGGCTTTTGAACTCATAGTTTGTACCAGATCACACTTATTTTAACTAGTTATTGCATTGACTTGGCTGTCAAAATGGGAAAATCCGAGAAAAGAAAAAGTAGTAATGGACCTCAAGCTGCTGCTAATGCTAACAGAACGGTTAATGAGACATGTCAAGCCCGCCAAGAGCTTCTTATGGACAACATGCATGACTACTTGAACCACGACACTGACGCCGCAGAATTGTTACTGTGTGAAGAAGAATTTCCCTGTCTTCCAGAAACCCCATGTAAGTCCCCTGCCATCAAACAACGCAAGACCGAGAGTGCTGACACGACTGCCATCCTCTCACAACTCGGGGAGCTTTCGAGGCTGATTAATAATCGTTCTGATGCTTTGGAAAAGATGGTAGGGGAAAACTCACGTGTGATCGAGAGTATGAAAGAAACGATTAATTAAAATATCTGGCAGATTTCTGGAGTGCCGAAATAAAAGATTTGAAAGTCAAAATCGGCTCGACTGAGTCACTAACCAAAAGAGTCGAGTTTAACTCGCATGAACTGCACCTTGAGGCTTACTCACGTCGATGGAGTCTCAGAGTTCATGGGGTACATGAAAGTGAACGAGAAGATGTCCGAAATAAGATCATCGACATTTGCCAGCACCTTCTGCCAGACGCGAAAGACAAACTCCCGGATGCCGTGGACACTGTTCATCGCCTGGGTCGCAAACGACTGAACAACAGCAAGCCCAGAGGAATCATCGTCCAGTTTACCTCCCGTTTTCAACGCGACGCGGTTTGGCGTGCTGCTAAAGATTAAAATTTTCTTAAAAACAACAACCTAAAAATTTCCATGACCTAATCGATCATTTCAATGACCTAATTTCATTTCAATGACCTAGTCGATCTGGTTTTATATTTGTATGTTCTCAAATTTCATTTAAATTATTACTTAATTGAAAATTCATACTGTATTTCAATATTTTCTTCATATTATTTGAGTTGCGGTTTTCATCATAATGCTAATTCCTTGACCGTTTAAAGTTTTCTACAAGTTACTTGTTTTGCTTATCTAGGACTAGGTCTATTACATTTTTTTTTATTTCTCTTCAATTTCCTTTTTTACTTCATGTCTTTAACTGTTGTTTCTTTAAATGCTAGAGGGCTAAGAAATCTTACTAAGCGAAAGGCTGTTTTCTTATATCTCAAACAATTCAAATCAGATTTTTGTTTCCTTCAAGAATGTCACTCAACTGTAGAGGATCTTAATTTCTGGAGGTCACAATGGGGACTGGACATATGGATGTCTCATGGTACGACACATTCAGCCGGTGTATGCATCTTAAAAAAATCAGTTTAAAGGGAAGGTGTTACTTAATGTAAGTGATTTAGATGGACGTTATATCGGTCTTCTTACGGAAATTTCAAACTTGACGTGTTTTCTTGTTTGTGTTTATGGCTATAACCAGCAGAAAGCTATAGAAAATAAAATAAAGCCTTTATTAGTCGCTTAGAGGAACATGTGTTAAAATTATTAACTAAATATCCAAATTCCATGCTTATTTTTGGTGGAGATTTTAATGTTGCCTTAGATGGCAGGATAGACAGATGGCCCCCAAAACTCCCTGACAATACTAGTTTATACTTAATGTTTATGCAAAGATTCTCTGATCGATAGTTGGAGTGTTACATCCTCTCAAAAGATGTTCACATGGAGTAATAACTCTCTCCTCCCAGTCCCGAATTGACATGTGGCTTATCTCTAAAGAATTATGCAATACCTCAACTGACATTTTGCCATCACCATTTTCTGACCACAGAAGTATCTTCATTCGTACCCATTTCTTGCCTCTGATAATGTGCATGGATTCTCATCTTACTGGAAACTTAACTCCATTCTGTCTTACAGTGAAGTAGAAGATGAAATTAATAAGATAATTCACAAAAATTGGAATAAAGCTAGAGAGGAGAATAATTACAGCGGAAATTGGGAATTTACTAAATATGAAGTTGGCAAATATCTTAGGAAATTTAGTACTGATTTGGCAAAAAAAAAACGGATGAAAAAGCAGAATTGTTTGATTTACAGTGCAAATTAGACAACATATATAAACAAAGCTGAGGGGGGCATTTATTAGATCGCGCAGAAAATGGATTGAAGAGGGTGAACAAAACTGCATATTTTTTCAGTTTGGAAAGACGGCAAGCTAAAAGCAACCAAATTCAAAAACTAATGATTAACAGTAATATTAGTGATGACCCTAAAAGTATTGCAAAGTTCTGTGCCAAATTTTTCAGTGATTTGAATACTTCTAAATTTTCCCAACACCATATGAATGATTTCTTTAAATCTTTACCTAATATAAACCAGTTAAGTGATTTAGATAAACACTTTTGTGATGCCTCTATCACATTGAAGGAGATAGAGGAGGCTATTAACTGTTTAAAAGCCAACAAATCTCCCGGAACAGATGGACTCAGCTCAGAATTTTACAAACTATTTAATCATAGTATAGCACCATTCCTGTTAAAGGTGTATGAGGAAAGCATAGAAAAAGCATTACTTCCAGCCACATTATGTCAAGGATTAATAACTCTTATACCAAAATTAAATAAAGATCCCCTCCTAATAGACAATTGGCATCCAATTACACTATTAAATAATGATTATAAAATAATAGCTGCAGTCCTAGCAAAAAGATTAAAATATGTTTTGAACTCTATAATTGATGAAACACAGTCAGGATTTATGCAGAAAAGACACATTTCTAATAATATACGGTTAGTACTAGATATGTTAGACTATTCAGAATTAATTGACAGTAATGGCTTCATTTTCTTTTTAGATTATTACAAAGCCTTCAACACATTGGAATACAAATTTTTATTTCAGGCTCTTCAAAAAAATTGGCCTTGGCGACTCATTTTGCAGGATGGTCCAAATGCTATACATAAATGGAAACAGCTCAATTAAATTAAGTATCTAGTCAACTAGATTCTTTTTAAAACGAGGAGTTGGACAAGGATGTCCAGTGTCCCCTTACCTATTTCTAATTGCAACACAATTCCTTAACGTACATATCAATGGTAGTCTTTTAAAGGGTATCACAATTGGCAACACTGAAATAAAAATGAGTCAATTGGCAGACGATACAGCTTTATTCCTGAATGATTCTTCACAAGTACCAGTGGCTTTGGGTATTCTTCAGTCCTTTTCTGAAGCCTCTGGATTAAATCTAAATTTCAATAAATGTGAACTACCCATTAAATATTGCTCTTTTACCTCAATTGAGGATATTGCTGTCAAAAATAGGGTAACATATTTAGGTATACAAATTACTAAAGATGAATGTAGGTGTTCAGAAAACTTCAAACCTATTATTACCAAGACTCAAAAAAGATGCAATTGCTGGCTACAAAGGGATCTGTCCTTAAAAGGTAGAACACTGCTCACTAATGCAGAGGGTCTGTCTCGCTTGGCCTATGCAGCTCAGTCTCTTTTTGTGGATAAGCCCACTTCTAAATTAATTAGAGGTTTTAATAAAATTCTTATGGAAAAATAAGTCTCATTATATGAGAAAATCAGTCATATTAAACTCTTATAATGGTGGTCTGAATTTTATTGATTTTGACTCCCTCAACAATACATTTAAAATGAATTGGATGAATCAGTACCTAGCTAAACCATCTTCTATTTGGAATGTTTTTCCTCAACTTGTTTTTTTCACAACTTGGTGGCATTAATTTTCTCTTAATGTGTAATTATGATATATCCAAACTCCCTATCAAACTCTCCAACTTTCATCGTCAGGTTCTCTTAGCATGGGCTCTAATTTATAAACATAATTTCTCACCACAGAGATGTTTTATTTGGAATAATAAGAACATCTTATTCAAGAATAAGTCTCTATTTTATGATAATTGGTTCAGTAATGGTTTATTTTTAGTGGAGCAGTTGTTTAATAAGCAAGGTCTTTTGTTCAGATATTCAGAATTTCTTTCCGAATACCAAATACCAATAACCCCAAAAGAATTTGCTACAGTAATGGGTGCTATTCCCTCTGGTTTATGTATGCTTTTTAAAAACTAATTATTCCTCCCCAGTATCTACTGCATCCTTTCCTAATCCTTGTGATACTCCTGTTGGTCAAATGTGTTTTTCTGAGTCGAAAGCTAAAAAAAAAAAAAACTATAATATAAGATGTTTATTTCTTTTCCCCCTGTTATTTCCTTTTGGAATAATTTGTTTGTTAACCTTAATTGGAAAAAAAATCTGGTCTTTACAGCACAAATTCTTTCTTACAAATAAAGTGAAAGATTTCCTTTAAGCTCATACACAGGTTCTATCCTGTTAAGAAATGTATACAAAGATTTAAATCTGACATTGAGCTAACATGCTCTTTGTTTGAATTCTGATAAAACAGTGGTTCACTTATTTTGGTCATGTCACTACACTCAGAAGCTTTGGAAGGATATTGATGTGTTTATCAAGTGTAAGATTTGGCCAGGTCTCTCAATACATATGAGAAACATTATATTTGGGTATTTTGACTCAGACACCACAAATGAAAATATCTTTTTTGTCATTAATTCTTTTCCTAAGTAAATTTTACATTCACAAATGCAAATTTTCAAATTGTAAACTTGTCTTCTTAAAAGAAATTGAAAATTATCTAAATGTGATTTCAATATCTACTAATAAGAAAGCTATAAGGACTGTTAGAATTTGCACTGCCTTTGATCTCTTGATGTGAACGTTTTTAGGTGATGTAATGGCCCTACATTGTGTTTTTTTTTTCTCCTCTCTCTCTCCCTCTCATTTTTTTTTCTTTTTTTTAATATACTATATATTTTCTTTTTCTGTTTTGCTGTTGTTTCCTTGATTATTGTTTTGGTTGATATTATGTGATGTAGATATGCTTTCTCTTTTGTATGTTCCTGTTCTCAGCATTAATAAAAAAAATAAATAAAAAAAAATTAACTCCAATTTCAACAGTTCAGTATACACTAATTATTTGATTAAAATCCCAATTCAATATAAAACACTGATAATAAATGTTTGACTACGTGTGTTCAGTTAGGCTACATGTATATAGTGAGTACAATTCCTCTTGTTCTTATATAGAATGGTTCCAAAAATAGACAATTTTGTGGAGGATGTTGTCCCTCTCTACAGTCCCTCAGAATTTAGGGGTCATTTCAGGCTTTCCCAAGAACAAGTGGAGGTTTGTACTGGTTAATATAAAATTCATTGAACTATTACAAGTGTTAGCATGTTGTCTTGATAACATATTTTTCTACCTTTGCAGGATGTCATTACTACCCTTGGTCCTGTTTATATGAATTTACAACAGACCAAACTGCTACTCACAAACAGTGTTCTTGCCTGCCTATGGACATTGGCGAATCAGGAGTCATATCGTGGGGTGGCAAATAGACATGTCAAAATCCACACTTGCCAAGCATCTCCGTGAGTTTTGTTGCAATGTGTACACATACATGGCCCACCACATTTCCTGGCCCAGAGGTCAAAAGCTGGAGATGTCAAAGTTAGGGTTTGACGCAGCAGGTTTCCCCAACACTGTATGGGCAGTGGTTGGGTGTCACATTCCTATAATGAGGCCCCACTGTGATAATCCCCAAGCATACATGAATAGGAAACAGTTTTATTCTGTAAATTTAACTGGGTTTTGTGACAGTCAGCGGCGCTTCTGTCACATCAGTGTGGGTCACCTGGGAGTTGGCATGATGCCAGAGCATTTAGCTTCACAGAAGTCTGTCGTGTTCTTGAAGATCCTCATTCCCTTGTTCCACAGGGAATGCACATCATTGAAGATTCTGCCTACCCTTTGTTGCCTAAATTTATGAGGCCTTATAGAGACAATGGCCACTTGTCTGCTAGGCAAAGATACTTTAACAGAAAGCTCAATGCAGCTCGCGTGGTCATTGAGCATGCATTTGGTATTCTAAAATCTAAGTTTAGGAGGCTCCATTGCCTGCAAATGAGAAGCATTTCCAATATCAGTTCAGCAGTCTCAGCCTGCTGCATTTAGCATAATCTTTGTTTAGAGCCCAGTGATCAAATTGTTGTGGTAGATGATGGTGTTGACACCCCCAGCAACCCCACAACACTAATGCATGTCATTATAGAGACCAGATTTGTGGCCAGATCTAACTTGTATGTGTATACTGAACATACAAAAAAAAAAAAAAAAAATATTTGAATGTACAGAAATATTCAACAAATGATAAAAAAAACAGATTTTGTTGAAATAAAGAAATTAATTTTATTGAAAAAAATTAGTGTCATTAGAAATTGTGTTCTTTGGGAACATAAAAAAATAAATACATAGTGAACATTTTGGGGAAAGGTGTAAATCAAAAGAGAAAACATCTTTACATTATAATTTTATTGAGGTTCATGTGGGTTCTGTAATAATGCATAATTTGCTCTTGTCACTTTCCCCATTTTCTTCAGCTCCTCCACAATTGTTCCCAAGCTGGTCACCATCCTTCAGTCGCCGCCATCTCTCCAGATCTGGCCTTACCAGGGACTCAAGCACAGCAGTCCTTCTCTCTGCATGCTCTTCGTAAGCCTCCAGAAATTGTAAGGGTTGTGGTCGTCTTTGCCTGCTTGTGACGCTTGTATTTTGTATGGTAGAGGTTCCTGGCTGTTCATCCATACTAGCACCTGCTAGCTGGTCTTGAAGAGAAGACGTTGTGGGCCTGCTTTTGGAGGAGGTCTCTTCCAAACCCAGAGGTGTGGAGTGAATGGTGCCAGGTGGTGCAGTACCGATCCCCGATGACCCAAATAACTCATCCATTAGCTGGTGGGGGTGGATGTCAAATGTAAAATGAAAATGACCAATGTTTCAGTCTTGTAAGACATGACCATGTTATTTCAGAAACAAAGTAAAGCAGTCTTCAACTTACTGTATAGTACTCCCAGGTGATCTTCCCCTCCCCAGTTGCACGGCACCTGTCTTTTACTCTTATAAGTGGTTAACATGTTTGCTAGTTTTTCAAACTTTTTCACTTGACAAGCTGTAGCCCTTTTGTGAGAATGAGTTTTGTATTTTTTTTATAGAACGCCATTTTGTTCCCAAAATGAAGTTGCTGATGAGTTTTTTGTAAGGTCCAGTAGAAATAGTGTCATTTTATGTGTTATTTCTGTAAAATGGAGGGGATAAGGAGAGAAATAGATTAACACTAAAAAATAAAGAAAATGATGTAATTTAACTACAGTATTGACATTTATCTTCCTTAAAGTATTTGATGAAATACCTTGAGATTCATGCCTGTCTGACTGGAAGGAGGGGAATGAAGGTTGAATGGATGCTGAAGGGTTTCCACACACTGCACCAGGTTGCAGAATGGAAGGCGGTGGGTCCTTCACAGTGGAGGTTAGTAGTACAGGGGGCCTAGTGGTAGTATTGGGGCACTGGCTGATTGATGGTTTTGCAAAACTGAGGGTTAGGGGTACCGGCGACCTAGTGGAGGTAGTGAGACATGGAATAGGAGGTTGGAGGAGCTTTGCAGCACAAGCTGGGCCACTGAGGAGAGCTGTCTGGAGAGAAGATTGTAGATGTGGTCAGTGTCACTCAAGAAATATTTCCAGTATATTCTTGTTCATTAAGTAAATGTGTACCTTTGTTTCAACAGCTGATACTTTCTCCATGACAGAAGGAAGGAAGATTTGATCTGGGGGAATAAATGATAAATGAAATACTTGCACAAATCATTGGTGACTTGTAATTATAATCACAGTTATGCGGTTTACTTACCCTTTTGCATCCTTTCAGCAATGTCCTTGGAAACCGTTAGCATGACAACATTACCTTTGCTGTCTAACACATTAATGGTTACATTGTCCATTTTGTTGTGTGTTATACAGGGTAATACAGGTTCTTTATATATCCTAAGGAACCATGGGACCATAGCCAACACCTGTTCCATTCATTATTAATTAATAGCTAGCAACAAATGCAATTACCCTTTTAAGTCAACTTTCAGTTTTGGCTCAACATTAATTAGCAATGATTTCCATTGTTTTCATGATTTAGTGATTATGTATTAACCATGGTATTAACACACTTTTGAGATGTGTGTATAAGTGGTGTTTTGGAAGGGTGTCTTCTAAAACAAGATAACATATTGGATATATACTTTAGCAGTTTGACATGTTTCTGCTAATACAAAATGATAAAAGCAACCTTTAAAAAAAAAAAAAAAACAATTCACTGGTGGGTATGTGTTTTTCTTTAAGAAGGTTTCAGCAACAGGATTTACAGTACCCTCCAACTGCGCTCTTTTTAACATTTGAGACAAAAACCCCATTCATTTTCATATACAGAAAAATAATGTATTATGCATCATTTGTATAGGAGCTTACATTTATGACCACATTAGATTGTATGTTTTTAAGATGAACATTTGAGTTATTAAAAATGCTCATTTGAATAGGTTATGCAACTGAATACTGTAAAAGGTCTGTATGAAAAATAAACACGCAAACCCTATATTAACAATAAAGTAAATACAGTAATACAATATTTAATAAATATGATTTATAAGATGAAAAAGACATAAACGTATTGAACTGTTAAAAGTCCATATATGAGAATTTCTGGAACTGAAGTCGTCGCAATAAACTTGAAACGCACGTCATCGGTGTCGTCAGTGAATTCGGCCAATCGTGGATCAGTTGTGTCGTCATCAGAGCTCATGCAGCTGCTCTTGAGAATCTGCGCTGGCTGAGTCCTGCGGCTGCTCTCGAATCACTACTTTAATGGCATACAATCACAGTCATGTGGCGTCGGCGCGGCATCAAGTCGGACAAAATTTCTAACCGGCATGCACTGCTTCAAGTCAGCCACTGATCGGTCTGCGCAGAGCTGCATGAAGTCGAACACACAATATATCTTTGGATCAGAAGGCCATGGGCTCTTTTGACACAGCCTATCAAGTAGCTAATAAGTAGTGACATAATAACTTTATGACATAGTACTTCTAACTATTGCCCTAGCAACAACTTAAGACAACATTTACAAGCCATATTTCAGCTCCAGAAAATAGTAGAAACATGGAGTTCATCTTTTTTAGACTCAGACTGTCAACTCTTCTTTAAATATCATTCCATAAACTGTATAAACACACCATAGCAACCATATAGATTACCCTAGTAACCGTACAAACACATGAATAAAGCCATATCTCAGCACCAGAACATCGTACAGACATGTTTGTTGGCTCGTATGCAATCATGTACCACACTCTAGCAACCGAGTGGTGAGTTTTGCCACTGCAAGCACCACTCACATTTTCTTCAGGAAATGTACATTCTAGTATATATTTATTATCTTTCATTTGAAACACCTCTTTGTGATGTGCATGCAGTGTCTAAAATGGTTTCCAATGAGACCAGAAAGGGATAAAAGGCAAGCGAAAGCAGGCAGCTGTCATGGCCCTAACCATTGGCTGTTCAAGATAGTTGACAGAAACACTGTCAGAGTGAAAGCAGAATGCAAGCCTGCTGCAGCAGTTATGCTGCAATGCCACAAAACATGGTGCTTAAGCAGTTACAAGTTATTTATATATATAGTTTATAGGCATAGCACTGCTATATATAGGGCTCTGGTGTGAGCGTGGATATGGCCTACCAGTCTCTCATCATTCTTTATGGATTGTTTATTAGTATAAATGTTATTTGCTCTATTCTTTTTACTTACAGGCTACATCAAAAATAAATTCAATGTTGAAGTGAGGCTAATCAAGAAAGCCATCTCGCATGTGAATAATTATGCTGTCTCTTTGACAGCTTGGATTCAATTTGCATCAGAATTGAGTATGTTAAATGTGTTCCACATTGTAGAGATTTTATACCGTTGTGCAATATAGTGCATTTCTTCTTTATGCATGCTCTTTATATTCCTCTTTTTCTGAAATTAATAATAGTTAAACTTGGTTATAAAAAGTTAAAAAGTAACGAAAATGTAAAGGATAAAATTTATTACAATAAATTAAAAAAAATAATAATTTTCATTTCAAGAATTCATTATCAGTCCCTTACTAATCGCCTCCATTTGTAAGTTTCTTAAGTTTTTGTTCATTGACTTCACTTACTCCAACGGCAAGACATGGCAGGTTTTGGGATCTCAAAATGGCAGCCACCACGAGTGGGTTATCTGATCAGTGTACAATAAAACTGCCTTTGCTAGAACATTGATAAGACTGGAGTCTCGTGTGTGTACATCATTTTAAACATATCTGTTTTAAAGTATACATTTCTTTAGAGGCAAATCTATTTCACAGTGGAAAAAGGCACCATCACTATTCTTAAGACTCCCATAATTCCCATAAAAGTTTCTGTATAGAAATCCAATTAGACTCAGTTCCATTTAGAAAATCCTTTAGGACCAGTTCTATGGGATTTATTTTTTCTTTTGTTCTAAAAGGATGAATTCATATTAGACCCTTATTAGATTGTTCATGTGATCCTTTAATCCATATGATCCTATATTCTGATTCTTCAATAAGAAAAAAAAAATCCCTTTATGATCTTATATGTATGGTTCAAACTTATGAGAAATTCCAACTGGAATCTCATTGGGATCCTTTAGGATTTTTTGACAAGCAAGCTCGGGAGTTTTAATTCTGAACATGAACTGTCTGTTAAGACAGAGTTTCAGATGTAGCCTTTCGACTTCATATATATTAATTAATGTGGCGCAATAATGCGATGGGAATCATAAGGGGCTCTCACATAGCCTAAGTTTGAGAGAGACTGCCAACTGATTTTAATGCAATTTACAAATTGTTAATATCCTACAATGAAATAGGTTACTGTACAATGGCCTCCATCAGTTATCAAAATATATTATATTTTTAAATTTCTCTTTGTCTCGGATAAACTGAGATACGAGAATGTGTGTGTGTGTGTGTGTGTGTGTGCGCGTGCGTGCGTATATATATATATATATATATATATATATATATATATATATATATATATATATATACACACACACATATATATACACACACACACACACACACACACACACACACACACACAGCAAAGCTATTGTTAATTTACAAAAAAAATAATGTGGACTACTTGGATATGAATGCTTTGGGGAAATGCGCCATAGAGTTGAAGTGCTACTTTAGGTCTATTAACGTTTAGTGCATTGGGAAACCCAGCCCACATTCACATTTCACATGTTCGGTTGTCCCCTATAGCTACGCTATTGATCACGTCATTGGGTGAAAGTTATCTGTTTGCCTCGTATATATAAATATCCTGGGTGTTGCTTTTTCTCATTTAGGTCTATGCCTGAAAGAAACAAGTCGTAAGCACAAGTCGTACTGTCATTTACATATAAATGGAAAATAGCCTCATGCGGAGCTTATGTCTTATAACACAATTGTCTCTACTCCAACTGCGGATGTGCGAGGAATTTTTCTTAACTTAGGCTACTTTGTGTTGATCATGACTGGCTTACAACACTTCCGCAACAATATGGTTAAGTGTGGCTACAACGATATTACCAGTAAAATTTCGCACTTTAATGGGATACATTTACTAATTTACAGTATGACCAAATATGTAATTTTTTTCTGTCCTGCTCTGGTAACAATAGGTCAAAAAGCATCAAGATTTAAAAAAAAAAAAAAATATATATATATATATATATATATATATATATATAAAATAATAATAATAATAATAATAATAATATTTTGAGAAAATATTGATAGAGGAAAATTATTTGTGTAAAAAAAAACATTTACAGAAGATTGTTTTCATTTAAATTCATTAAAATACTTGGGGTAAAAGTTATCTAGGTTGTTTATATTGATACCTTGAAGATATAGGGACAAATCATTGTTCCAAATTTGCCAACTTAAATACTTGAGACAGCAAGATGCTTTTTAAAGTTACAAATTTAGAAAATGCGCCATTTCCTGTTCATTTTAAATCACATTTGACATTTTATAACATCTCACGAATTGTATAAATCAATTTCACCCCTTGTGATTAAGTTAATTTGAGCTCATTTTGAACATTCACCCACTTAAGAAAAACGGTTTAAGCATTTTCTCTATTGTACCCTATAGGCTAACTTGATGACTTATCAGGTTGATTCGGTTTAATATTTTTGACTCAAGTAAAAAGTACATTTTGATGTTACCTAAAGCAGCTTATTATAAAATGTAAGTTTAAGTTTTTACGATGTATTTTAGACTGCTCCTAGTTTTCCAGTTTGTTCGTTGAACTCAACATTAAATAAGCAGCCGGCATTACACATTCTGGATTTACATTTATATTGGTTATATTGCCAATATTATATTGGTGAAAATAAACAATGCAAAAATGTGTTGTCTTTCGTTGTTCCATGAATGTTACACATTTATGTCTTTTGGGAATTGCTTTAAATTTTTGCCACTGTGCTCCATATTGTGCCAAATGACAGTTTGGAGAGATTAGAAATCAGAAAACACTTTATTAAAAGCAAAACATCCTCCCATCCAAACATTGATTGCTAGTTGTAAAGTCATGTAATTTTTTAACACATGATTAAATTTGACTTTATGGCTCCATAAATGCTTAAACGGCTTTAAAAGAAAACATGTCTTAATGTCTTTAAGACCCAGCCAAAGTCGACTGTGCAGCAAGGAGAAACACTCCATAAGGTATTGAACAGAAAAAACATCTCAGGGACCAGACTCAGGGAGGGCACTCCTCCTCTGGCATTGCAATAAATCAAATGTACATATTCACTTTGTGTAATACATAACACATATACATTGAATAAATACAATTCGGATTTTCCCTCACAAGCTAAAGCAATGTTTTAAAAAAAAAATCTCTGAACAATTATTAAGTTTCAAGGATATTTACTAGCAATGTCTTTGATGCCCATCCATACTTGATGTCAGATGCAGACGTCAGTTTGGTATCTTGTATCTTACTGCCTGGCTAGTATTACCTTTGAATCGTTACAACTAATCAATAAAGCCAAACAAAGATATTTTAAATGGAATAAGTAGGCCTGTGTGTATCAGTGCAGCCTACCCTGTCTAAACCGAACGCGAAGGGCGCAAAAAAATAAAAAAATTACACAAAAAAATAAGCAATTGTGTGACACACTGAATTTCGATTGAAAATAAAGGCTATTGAACCACTGAAGCATTGCTATGTAGCCTTGAGCTCACAGCTGATTGGTGCGTGAAGTTATTGAGAATGTTCACATGGTGTATGTAATTGTGTTCACACCAGCTGGCATTCTTCCTAATTATGTAAATTGCTGACATCACAATAATCATCACCTGTAATCCTGGCGTACCTGCTACAATCCTAATCAAAATTTAGGCCATGTGATTAAAAATATGCTAATGCTGCAGTAACTCCATAACTGAGAAAGACTGGTACTAAAAGTGTAATTTTGGACATTGTTAAAACTAAATTTCTACAATTTGGCGAAATCAAGCACTCAGATGAGACTTGTGGACTCAGCTGGAGGTAAAGGCGTTCTTTAAGGCAGAAAACATAGTTCAGCAAGACACCAAGCAAAATGCACAGATCTGGCACACATTGTCCAATAAAATATTTGGAACAAAACACACCAAAAAATAGACAATGGTTGTATGCAGTGTGGAAATACAACAGAATGGATATTAGATGCCACAGATCCACCCTAAATAACTTTAAATTGCTAATAGAACCAAAGATCTGGTCTAAAATAGCCCCTTTGAAATGGGTCAACAAACTGAGGCCACCATGGACTCACTACCTATACAATACATTTCGAAAAATAAATCCGTGCTGTACACACCAGTTCACCTACCAACATGTACGTGCAATGGGGAGCCGAAAATTGCATTGTCCATACATAACGATGCATGCCAAATGCACTTTTCCTTCATGCTGTGCAAGCTATTCTTTTACGATCAGAAACAAACCATTGCGACAACAGTACAACCCAGTGACCGTGTGCCGTTCTGGTGAAATATTATCAAATCTTATCAGCGCTTCCGACCTGCTAGCAACATCAGACGTGGAACAATATCCAAAGCTGTAATTAAAGGTGTCAGCAAGGAATATTATAAGAGGTTGAGAAACACACCAGTGGAGGAACTTCTGGCAGGTAGCATAACACACAGCCTCAATAAAAGCGTCCTGAAGGTAATTTCTTATGAAATAAAAAAAACAAAAAAAACATGACAATATATTATTGGAGACACAACTGACACAGTCGATCATCAGGGAAACGGACACCGCATTTTCAAGTGGATCCATTTGGCGCACACCTCTACACTGAAACAGGAATGAGTATACTGGCACATAGCTTAAAACGATCACCTATCTCTTTGTATTTGGACGCAACTGGTAGTGTTATCTCAAAGATTCAAAACAAAAAAGGAGAATCTTTTATTATGCTCTCACCTTAACTGCAAAAGGAAAAGATGCACCCCCATTGCCAGTTAGTGAAATGATTTCGACAAAGCATTCAATCCCGTCAGTAACATTCTGGCTTATACAGTTTTTGCTGAAACTGTCCACATACTCCACTTTACAAATACTGGAATCAATGCTCGCATACCTTGAAAGTGTGCATGTGATCTGCCACAAATAAAAAAAGTGGGCAGAGATCAAATCGAAGACCGTTTTGCATCTGTGTGCTGCGCATGTTATCAAAGAGGTCACTTCAGCATTGCAAAAAAGGACAACCGATAAAGTCCTGAAACAATTTGCAGCATTCATATTTGCCAGGTTGCAAAGCATGGTGTCTCTTGACGATGCCCTGCAAATTTTCAGGCCCTTTTGCATTGTGCTGCTTGCTAGGCATGTTACTGAAAATGTGACAAGCAGTGTAAAATTCTTAAAGGGAGGTAATCGATCAAGAACCCATTCTTCAAGACACTACAGAAGAGTCAGCAAACTTGGAAACTGATGAAGTTACTTCCAGATCAATAATTGGTGGTTCTCTGTACTCTAGACTATTCCGAAACATCTTTGAGGAGGTACTGGCCTCTCTGGAAGTGGAGACACAGGAGGAATGTGATGATATCCGGGCAGTGATAAGAATTTATCACTTTCCTTTTGGAAAATTACATGGACATTTTCCCTCTTTGGAGTGGGTTACTCTTGGGAGATCTAAAAAGGTATGCCGTTGACATTGCAGTGACACTTCATTCGGTTGACAGTTGACTAACAAGAGACTGTCATGTGCAAAAAAGCACCACCTCAGGCCAGCCGAATTCATTCGCACTAAGTATTCATCACTGAAGGGAAGATACAGGGAATATATCTTGAACAATGTTCCCCAAGATATTCTTATCCGACCAAAGAAGCCGTCCAGAAATGTGGCATTTGCAGCAGAGAGGTGGGCTAAGAGAGCAGAAAAAAAAAGAGGCAAAAACAGTAGAAAATCCCACTTTTACAGTGTGCCACATGACACGCCCACACCAAAATCAAAAAGATGTACCAGAAGATAAACTAGAAGACACTGTTGCTGGAGATGTAAAAATGGATAAAATGAGTATCTATTTTGAGTATGTTTGAGTTTCTATTGAGAATTTTTTACACAACAGTCCATCAACAAGCAAACCCCAAAGAAAGTGCAGTGACGCAGCCAAAGAAAAGTATGTTACAGAAAGTGTTGCTGAAGAGGTAAGAAGTTTGAGTTTAGGAAATGTTTAATATTCTTCCGAGTGTTCTTTTAAGTAAATTTGTTTACAGGTCACAACATTCCCACGCTAAAAAATAAACAAAACACACCACCAACCAATGGCAGTGACACAGCTAGTACAAGAAAGGGTCGAGGAGGGGTTGCAGAAGAGGTATTTAAGAACTGTGATATTTATAATATTTTTGATTGTTCATATGAACCTTATTTAGTGCTGTAGCATACGTATTTTTTCAAGGAAATAGAGACTGTTATTCTCTACCTCACTGCCTCGTTTTCATTGTGGTCAAAAATAAAATATGGTTCTCCTCTGAATAAGGTCCAACAATATATTTACAGGTTGCAACACTGTGGCGATGTGAAGCGAATGATCAGGTTGCAGCACAAATAAAAGCTCAACCTTACAAGTTCACTATTGTTTTGAGGCACGCAGACTTCCTGACTCTATGACCCCATGAGTTGTTAAATGGTGAATTAAGTGCAGATTTTGATAATAAACTTAAAGCTCACAGCCTCCACATACAGTAGATAAAGCCGTGCATAAAATTCCAACCCATTCATGGACATTTTTAAAATGATTTTAGATGGGGTTTTTTTCCAATTATGTACAACAGGTGATGTTGGTTGTAATGCATGTAATTACTGTTATGAATGAGACCAAGCATAAATAAAAAGTATGAGGCACAGAATGATGGTACTACTACATTAAGATCAGCCAAGCAGCTTGATTATGCATCTTCTAATTGTGTTATTAATATTCTTTAGGTTATGAAGGGTTACATTCATGCTATCCTAAACAAACATGACAAGACTGGGAGACTGCACCAGCTAAAATCACTACACCCACCGGAGTCATTTTGTATGGATGAAGAGACTTAAGTCGCTCGACAAGGTTTGAAGGATGCAAGTAGCCTATATGGAGATATACATAACACAGCATGTGTTACACCTTTAAAACAACATATGCAACTATGTATAAAAATGTATACAAAAGAGCAATTTTAATACTGAATAATCATGCTCGTTTATTACCCTGTACAGGTTAATTGTGAAACGTTTGAAGGAGCCATTTCATTTGTGAATATAAGAAACAGCCACTGGATGTTAGTGGTAAGTGAAGGAATTTCTTCATGTTCTTATCTATGCATATGTTCTACTAAATTTAGATGGGGCCTATAAATACTTCAGTGACTGTTCTCATCACTATACTTTTAAGTCCTACTTCAGTTCCACTCAAACGCATGCAATTCTGAACAAAAACATTTGGGTCTTGACCAAATTTGGTTTTGATCTAATGACGCCCCAGGGCCGGATTAAGGTCCACCTGGTGCAACGTCACCAGCGAATGGCTAAATCTTTGTGCTCTTGTTTCAGTCCACGGACCTGAATCGAGCATTTCCAGCATTTTCCAATCATTACCTCTGCTACTTGCGTTACCTCTGCAGTGACTTTTATTATTTTTTTTTTATAATGTAGCGACTGTCTTGGGAGGAATTAAATGGAATTCAAAATCTTAAATGTTAAGCGGTTGAATTTCACTACACAGACAACAAACATAAATTGCGGATGTTCACATGAAATGAGGATTAGAGAAATTTCAGTCAGACTGACCAAAAAAAAAAAAAAAAAAAATTTGTATAAAAAGACACGAGTGACAAGAATATGGTTATTTTTAAGACAACAGAAGTCCTGGAAGATTTTGTACATTCTTAGTCAGTCACTTGCATGATTTGCAAATCAGTTCGAATACCTACAATTAATTCAAATTGTTGTTCAAGTGGTAGTTCACCCCAACTGAAAAATTTCATTAACTCACCCTCATGTCAAAGAAAGGAAGGAAGAAAGAAAGAAAGAGAAACACCTTTGGGATGGCAGGAGGGTGAGTAAATTATAAGATCATTTTCATTTTTGGGTGAACTATCCTTTTAAACTTTTATGAAATACTAAAACAATTATGATAAACTGTGGAAACACGGACATGACTTGTACAATTTTAACAATTTGATTTGATATTGTTCATTGTGTTTTGTTAGGATCTTCATGTTCTTTCAAACAAATTTTTGTTGTGGAC
This sequence comes from Moxostoma hubbsi, assembly GCA_032164185.1. NCBI lineage: Eukaryota > Metazoa > Chordata > Actinopteri > Cypriniformes > Catostomidae > Moxostoma > Moxostoma hubbsi. The sequence goes on from JAVLUX010000029.1 coordinate 3,948,510, forward strand.
CCTGCAGTTGCTGAATCTGACATTGAGAGCCTCGGAACTGCATCCCAAAAATTTCAGTAAGACCGTCTTAATTAGCCTATATTACATGACACACCTGAACGCACCAATAAATCATTCTAAAAACATGTACACTTGGTAAAGTTACATTTTCTTTCTGACATTTTGGAAAACTGTGTAAACTGTTTTCAAACACAGACAATACTTCAGAATGCGCCTGAACCGACTCGGAATGGAAGAGTGGTGAACATTCAGTGGAAGCCTGGTCATATTTCACACACAGTCCAAGAAGATGCAACGAGTTGTGTCTTACAGGTAATATATAATGAAAAGATTAAACTTTCAAAACTGTGAAATCTAATAAACTGGTCATTTTGTCAGAGAACAATGTCTAAAATGTGTTCTAATTGACATAAATTAACCAATTGCAATTAAAGATGGCAAAATAAACTGTGGAGCAGTTTCCTGATACCACGTACATTCAATATCAATCCATCTAAAGAGCATATCAAAGAACATAGAAGGGAGATGGTAGAGGAAATATTCATTGCATCAGGTTAATTGCTCAAATCAATGAAACATTTTGTGTCATATCATTTAAATCAGTTAATGTGAGCTAAACATTTGTGTTAATTATTATATAAAACATTCCATTTTAGAATCAAAAGACGACTACTGCTCTATCTGTGCTTTGACAGACCTCCCTAAAGGGACAAGCACAGACATCATTGACTGGGTCATTTTTGCATACGTCTTTAGCATACATTGTTTTTGCGGTTTTTGTTGAATTAGAATAGACTATGACTGATATATATGAATACAGTGGCATGTCCTGACATACACACAAGGGGCAACGTGTGTTAAAAATGGCACATGGCAACCAGGGTCTTGTTTCCAGAAAGTGTCATAAGCCCTAGTAGATAAAATCCTTCTTATGATTCATTTTAGTTTTGTGGCCAGTTTCCTATAGCAATCACAACATGAGTAGAATTTAAAATGCTCACAGATTAACAAGAGTAGAGTAATAGTGTATTGCTAATCATACAGTGCTAAGAGCATCTTAAGCCCATAGACTTGCAGGACAATAGTGAAAATGCACTTGATACGGTTAAAGACCACGCAAAAATAAAAGATCTCTTCTCTTTTACTCACCCTTATATCATTCCAGATGTGTATTAATTTTAGAAGAATATTTCAGCTCTGTATGTCCTCACAATGCAAGTGAATGGGTGCCAAGATTTTGAAGCTCAAAGTATAAAATGGAAAATAATCTATGAAGGTATTACTGGAGCAAAACAAATGAGCACCTGTGACAGTGGAATTTGTAGTTGTAGAGATTAGTCACACATGTGTATCAGTAAATTTGAAGTCACAGAAAACAATGTTTTAAGAGTTGCAAACTTGTAGATTTTTTTTTTCTCTCCCACTAACACAACAGTTACACCTTCTCAAATTCTTCATTGCAGGTGCACAAATCCTTTCTACGAATCACAAATTAAGAAACTCGTACACTCACATTTTCACTACATTTGTTGCAGTAAATATGGTGCAAAACACATTCACACACCCGCATCAAAAAAAAAATGTGACGTCACGGACAAATTGTGCTCATCCACAAATCCTTATGTGAATTCATTCAAAGAAAGTTGCACACTTGTAGAATATTTTCTCATGGATATCTTTCCTCGCACATACACAAGTACAAAACTACAACTGCTTGAATATGCTGCTAAGAGTCTCAAACACTGTTTTCTGCTTGCAAATGACAAGTTTCGCACGCTCTCCCTTTTGCAAGTGTAAAATATGGAGCAAAAGTGATTTGTGCATCTGTAGAGGGAGAGGCGGGCACTGTTCAGAGATCAGAGAATTTTGGCCAATCAGAAGAGCTAGTTTGGTCTCCTATTCGTTGACGGTCGTGGAATTTCAAGCCCGAACGAGTAGGAAAAAAAACTTAATGAGCATCTTCCCGAGTTGGCAGTTGCAAATAACAAATATGTTTTTTCTTTCATTTTCTGAAATCATTCACCGTTATATATTTGTTTATAGTTTAAATATGCATGCTGGTCAGCTACGGTTGGTAATCAGTGTTTCTTAGTTAGGTTAGCTTTTCTTGTTTCACAAAATGTAAGCTAACGCCAGACCACCTGCACTGTTAAGTTTGCTATTCAGTCGTCTTATAATAAATGATACCCTCATATTAAACAATTTATTCCTTATATTCTCTCCTGCTTTACCTTCTAGAAAAATGACAATACAGGGTGGGTCTTCGCAGGTGAGTATCACATCATAAGTATGCACCTAATGTACAATTACCCTTATGAGAATTTAGCATGGTAAAAAAAAAAAAAAAAAAGTCAGAGTCAGAGTTTGCACTACAGTAGGCAATTTGCCCAGTATTACTCCCACTGGAAGCTGCAGTGAGTCACAGAGAACTGGTTTTGTAACAATATAATTTTGTTCCCTCTAGGAACTTTTACTCAGTCATTTACTGGACAGGCTCTACATCAGACTATCAAATTGCCTTGATCGTGCCCCTCTGGACCTAGATTATTTGGAGTTTATATGTTCACAGGAGTTTTTTTTTACTCTGTGCAGTATCAAGCCAGCTTCAGATCCCTCAAGCAGTGTATGATGCCCTTACTGAGGTGCATCGCCTACTCTGTGGACAAAATGACAAGGAAACATGTACAGTTTCCCTGGAGAGGGGAAATAGTGGCCGGCCCAGAGTTATAATATTCAAGGAATATGTGTCGGAGCTTCTTAATATAGGCCTATCTGTGAAGTGCATTGCCAAGTTTGTAGGGGTTTCTAGGTGGACACTGCAAAGACGCATGTCTGATTGGGGATTCTCAGTGAGGGATTCAACCCACATGCCGGGTACCGAATGATGTTGGGACTGCTGTAGGCACAGGGACATAGAGTGCAGTGGCAGTAGGTTCGTGCATCAATGCACAGAGTTGACACTGCAGGGATTGTATCAAGAATCTCAGAGTTGTGGTGTGTTGTACGCAGGACATACTCTGTCCCAGGCCCCAGATCACTGATGCATATTGACACAAACCACAAACTTATAAGGTTGGTTGTGTTTGTCAAACAAATCTATTTCAGGGCTTGTTCACAATTAAAAAATTAAGGTGATTGACTGTTATACACTTTTTCCCCTTTCTCAATTAAGGTACAATACGGTGATATTTGGCGCAATTGATATCTATGGTATAGAATAAAGTTAAATCTTATTAACAGCCGATTTAAATCAACCAAGTTAATCTGTTCAGTAAGACCTTTGGTGACGAGACAGGGGACCATTAATCCCGTTAGATCTTCAATGGTGATCTTGTTCATGTAAGATCATTGTTAGATAATATTTGGCCTCAATGGTTGCACTTTGGAAATTAAAAAGTCATTTGCGATCGGAGTTTGTGCGATTCATGAAAATGTTCAATCTACTAATACCAGCTGCATGACAAATGAGTCTCAGAGAAGGCGCGATAACAATGACGGTGATTCCTGAAATGTGCCATTCCTGTCATTTTCTTTGTTGGCTACACTTCAAAAACACACTTAAAGCCAAATTATTTTATTGCCATTTTTGTACAAATTAAATTCACATTGGCCTACTTAACATGACAAAACAAAACTGTTATTCAATTTTTAATAAATTGTACACAGAAATCCAGCAACGCAACAAATTCTCCCATGACAATGACTGCTGTCACTCACTGCAGGTTTACACCGTTTGAGATCTGCATTTCCACGTGAGCTCAATGACGCCCCGCACACGGTTCTGCACTCTCACGGATGCTCTCATTAAAAACAAAGCTGTCTAATCAGCATAATAAATCAATTATTTACACGCGTCTATGATTCATTAGAACGGATCATTTTAGTTTTGTCATGTTGATCTTTTTCAGTGTATTTAACATCCATGTTCAAAGTGCTTTTCGCTCTTGTTCTACAGCTTATTTTCAAGTGTCAGGTGATGTTTCTTCAGTATTAATTTCCGTGTGCTGCGCGAACAGAGCAAGAACAAAGCATCTGGGCATTCAGATGGTTTAAAACTTGTGCATTAGTATCAGTTGTCATTACTGTAGGACGGAGGACTAATCTAAGCGGCTCTGATTTTCCATTGCCATTTCATTGCTCAACGGACATGTTAGTGATTGGTTAGAACACTCAATCGCTGCAAAAACATGTAAATGGAAACCATTGACTCAACAGGAGCAGACTTAAATTGAAAGTCAGTTTACCTGATTACATAATCGTGGCAGCCGCAATTGCGATTAGTTTGATTAATTGTGCAGCCCTAATACATACTGTGTGTGTGTATATATATATATATATATATATATATATATAGTATACAGCTGGGTTAAAATGTTAATTCTTTTGAGAAATTGAGGGGGGGGGGGGGGGGTCATAAAGATTGTCGGTTGTTTTTTGTATTATTGCCCTGAATAAGTTTTCACATTACCAATGTTTGCATATAGTTCACAAGACAAAATAACTGAAATACACAAATGAAACGGGTCAAAAGTTTACATGTGCTTGATTTTTAATATTGCGTTGGTATCTGGATGATCCACGACTATTTCTGTTTTGTTAAACTTTGCTAGTACCAAACCAAGTCCAGGATTAGAATTCCCTTTCCCCTTACTTGCCTAACATGAGTACAGCATTTTCTTTTTCAACTCTGCAATATAATAGTACTGTTTTATCAATAAGGGCAAAGTGTAGTTTTTGATTTGTCTTTTTTTTATTGGCATGCTACAATTATTATTCAGTTGGAATAATTTGTTTCTGGACAGTATACTAAATGCTGAAATAAATGTATGTGCTTTTAACAGAATTGAACGACTCTGGCGAGATGCGTTCACAGCAGTCACATACCGGCTTCTACAATGTGCTGCACCAGCTGGAGGCAGATGGTCTACTTGACCTGTCCAGTAGTGTTCATCTCTTCTGCTGTCATTGTTTTTATTCCCCGCTTGCAAGCCCAGCTTGATGTATTCAGAGATGGCTGGGACAATCACCCCCTTTCAACAGAGAAATCTCTCTCCCAATCAACTGTGGCACATGGGTCTACAGCACAACTCAAGAGTACAATGAGGTACATTTATGTAAATTATACTCAAAACAACATGCATTTGTGGCAGGAGAAATAATGACTACTTATCTTACAGGCATCCCTTTGATTGACTGGGCAAGTAGTGGTCTTATACCCTGTAATCCCAACTGTGGGGTCCATGTTCCTGAGAGCGACTGCCTTATGAGACCTGATGACCTGGCTGGACTTAGTGCTGCTGTGGACCCAGTGGGACCCTCAACATGCATGGGAGTAGATAGATATTTAGCTGCCCTGGACTATATGCACAGCATTGGCTATGTGTAAGGTCATCTGTACAAACTCTATTCACCATGCAAATCACAAAAAACAACTTCATGTTTGTTTTTTGTTTATTTCCAAGTTTATTGTAAATACATTTACTAAACAATTTCAATAAAAGCCAACATTTCAGCATCTTGGAACACTGAATAACTCAATGCTTCGATAGACAACATTTAGAGTCTTCTTTTAATTATACAGCTGAAATTCAAAAGGAAAACAAAATTTTAATATTTTTCTCAAATCAGGACTTTCCACTTTCTACAACAATCCAAACCCACTGTCATTTGTGGCAATGCAGTTCTCCAAGTGAACACTGAATTCTCTGTACCTGTTGTAGTAACCAGGCAAGCGAAGGGTGCGGAAGCATGTGGATGAAGTGGGATATCCCGCTCGAAATACCTCTACTTTCATGTTAGCCATGGGTATCTCCCATCCAACCCAAAACTTAAACAAGCTGTTTCAGCTGCTCTTGGGACACTGAAAATAAAATGAGCCAAAAAGCACAAGACAAGGATTCTCAAAGGATTGGAAAAGTGAGATTACAGAATCTCCAACCCTACGTGTTACAGTAAACAGTAAAAAATATTTTGCAAGCATGTTAAGCCTATAGCGTAAGTGTTTTTCCTATGGTGACTTGGCATGTTTGTATAAATGACTACATCTTAGTCATTTATGTCAGTTCATTGCATCCTCTGCTCAAGGACTCAGCATGGCAGAGGGTCAGATCTTATAATTATCTTATTTCTCCATGCGTTGTTGTATACAAACAGGCAATGCACCTTTTCAAAAAGTGGCAATAAGCCACTGCCACTAAGAAATATCTTACAAAGTTTATTCAAAATTTAAATACAGTGACTTTTTAATGAACCATGATAATAATGGTGCCTTCACAAAATATTTTAAAGCCAAAAATGCAAACTACTAGATGGACATTACAAAGGGAAAAGAATATCGATATGCAATTTACCTGTTCTCATAAACTGACGCAAGTACCCCATAACTCTGCATTTGGAGTCAATTGAGTACCCATTGTCGTCATCATCATCCTCCTCCAACCCTCCTTCCTCAGGCCATTTAATGTGGTCTAGAATAACCTAAGTGATAAAACAAGATGATCATGAAAACTATACACATTCTATCACCACTTGTAGGTTTCATTCTTTTGTGGCTTAGTGTATGCATCCAATTTATTTGAATTTCTGACTGCTGTAAGAAAAAAAGTTCTCATTGATACCAAGATACATACCACAGTTTCAATTTGTCAGATGGCACATTTAGATAATAAAAAGTGGAATACCTCGGCACTGCATTCAGCCATTGACTGATTTGGTAAAACTGATGCCACTGTGTCAGGTCGAGATTCTAAAAGTGGCAAAATCAATGATTCCTTCAATCCCTGCTTCAACTGGCATGAGTTTCGTCCAAGCACCCCGAAATATCAGAAGGATAAAACAGTCTTTCCTGCCAAGACAACGTTTTTTGTTTCCTTTTACCATTACTATGCCTAACTACGTAATTTTGTGTGAAATTATTCTGCAATCTGTCACATACTGTAAAAATTATTACAGTCTGTTATTGCTGTCTTAATGATGTAGCTTGAGAGTGTTTCATAAGTTTGCTTATAAATTACTGCACTGGACATGCTGGTAAAGGGTTAGACACCACAAAGCCTTTTTCAGCTGCACAAAACTACAACTAGGTCTGCAAAAGTAACCAGGAGTGTACATTAAAAAAAAAAAAAGAAAGCATTTCTGAAATATGAAAATGTCCGCTGTTAGATGGGAATACTTTACCCACCCAAATGACCTAATCTTTCTTTTTTTTTTTTTTTGGTGCTGGAACTTTGGACTTACAGCATGTTGAAGTAGATTATGAAGAAGCCAAGTCCTGTTGGTTTCTGTTAATACAGGGAGATCCCATGCCAGTGCCAACTCATTTACAGATGCCCTTTAATCCTCAGTGAGTCCACTGCATTGGTTCTTCATCTTCATAAAGCTTTCAAATCATGATGAAACCAATCACAATTACATCTAAATTGTATGTACCACATCTAAATACAGTGCAGTCCAAATACAGTTGTTTTGGCTTATGAAATGCAGCATATTTTACATTCTCAGTAGACGAGACTGGTCAAGCTTTAATTTTAAGGTATTTACATTCATATCTGGTGGACTGTGTTCAAATTGTGAACCTTTTAAAACACATTCACTCACTTTTCTGTGTCCCAAAGTAAGAAGATAATTATCTGATGGCTGTTGTTTGGCTAGTTGTGTTTTATAATATTAGTTTATATGAAAAAAAAAGTCTAGGTTTGATTCTGTATGTGGCATTTACATTTGAAGTTTGTTGCTTTTGTAAGGGTTCCGACGCATTTTCCATTTCAAAATTCCTTACTTTCCAAACCACTCTGTAGATTTTGACATTAACAGTTCTTACAACATTATTCTTTCACTTCATTTAAAAACAATTTACTGGAGTACAGAGATTAAACAATGGAAACGTTCACTAATTGATTGCATTGCACTTCTTAGTACATACCGGTCTTATGGTCTCCTTGATCTCTATATCTGCCACATCTTCAAGGGTGATGGTGGCTGTCTGGGGTGTTTCACCTAACAGCACATGAAGAACTGCTGGGCTAAGACCTGTCAGACAAGGGCCACCACGAAGGAAAGAATGGCATATCATTCTCCCAGCCATGATAAACATCTCATTCTGTGCCAACACTTGGGAGGTGGAAGGGATTAGGTTGTCAGTTTGGCCCTCAAAGAGCTGCATGCATTTCCTAAAGGGAAATAATCAAACCATGGATTTTAAAATTTGATAGTTGGACAATCCCTTAGTTTGTCAGTTAGTACAGTTTAAAGGTATACAGGGAATCTGGAAATCTCTTTAAGACAAGTCACTTAACTCTGCGGCCATCTTTTAAACACCTCTCAGCTATTTCAGTCATACAAGTACAGCTTGTATCTCTTTGAATGGGGAAACTGAATTCTCCAAAGCTGTTCACCAAGCTTACGATTAAATTTCATATTTGAAATCACCAATGAAATATGACAACAACTGTCTAATAACTTGTTTCTAAATGCTCAAATCATGACAAAAAAACAGCCCTTTCAGCCTGGACCAGCCAATGCGCATGTGCAGTCCTAAGCGTGCATCTCAGAAGACTGACTGTTTCTATAGCAACCAGAGATTCTAACGGCAGCTGCCGTTAGTGACGCAATGACTTTACCAATTGGTGATTGGCTCTTTTATTTAGAAGGTGGTACTTATTTTGCCATATTGCACTCTCCCATTCATAGTAATACGAGTGCACCATCTTTGTATATCTACACCATGTTCCACATTATTAAGCAAGTCACAGTTCACATGCAATATGTGGAGGAAGAAAGATCTTTCTGGAGATGAAAAGCGTGAAATAGTGCAATGTCTTGCAAAAGGCATGACAACAATTGATATATTGCAAAGACTGAGATCATCGAACTCTCAAAAGATTTGTGAGTGATTCACAACACAGAATTTGATCAGATAAAGGCTTAAGAAAGGTGACGAATGCCGTGCTACTGGATGGTCCAGATGGTTGGAGAATGGCCACCCTGTTCCAAAAATACTGAGACATCAGCAAGGTGATGGAGTGATGATTTGGGCTGGAATATTGGGAAGTGGGATGGTAGGTCGACCCTGACAGTGTCAAAATGACCTCTACAGAATATGTGGAGTTCCTAACATAATTCTATTCATAATTAATTTTATGCTATGGTATAAAAGAATTGTGCCTTCTGAAATAAAAATATTTTTGTGCAGGACAACGAACTGTAAATAGTTGTTTAAATTGTTTTTTTTATGATTATCTGTCTATGCAGCACATATGACAGATTTCTGTTTTAGAACAACATTGTGTTTTTTTGAAAATGTCAATAAAGCTATTGACATCATAAGTTCTTTCACATGTAATAACATCCACATTGTAAAAATGGTTGAGGATAAAATAAAATCCTTAATCATACTGACTGTTTTGGAAAAACAAACAAAAATGGCATGTGCATAATAATTTGGAAGTCTTTGGTAATGTAAAGATTCTCTGTGTGCAAACAGCATCTAACATCTTGTCATAATTTAAATTTATTTTTATCTGTAAAAACAAAAAACAATTGCTCTGGGGTGAAATTATTAAAAGAAACATTATGTGCTTCCAAGTTTGATCAAATATTTAAGAATTTCATTTAGCTAAATTTTTAATCTATTTTTATGCCTTTTCAAAGAGCAGATTTGTCCAGTGGACTTACCAAAATCAACTGTGAATCCATATTGCAACTTGTGCATTACCATACTTAGGAAGTGTCGATTCAAGCCATCCCCAATAGCCAAATACACAAGGTCAAAAGAGTACACTACTATATTGTACAAAAATTTACCCATTGCTGGCTCGAGCTGTGAACCGTTTCAGATCGTTCAATCCGATTTGGTGAACTGGCAACAAACTGGTTCAAAAGAATGCACAGATGTTTCGCTTTATAAGACCTCAATATATAGTCATCATTTTTTTGTTGTTTGTGTTGTCTTTTTTTGACTCAAGTGTGTAGCCGCTGATTTGCATTTTATGAATCACCAAAGACCACTGTTTCAGCTAAAACTCTTCAGTACTGTTCTACTGAAGAACAAAATGACACCTACATCTTGGGTGGCCCGAGTGTGAGTAAATTAACAGCAAATTTTTATTTTTGGATGAACTATTTCTTTAAGGCATCAAAACCAGAAAATCTGTTATCATAGGGAAAGAGAGGTGACAAGGCCACTCATTTCAAATGTAAGAATCATAGGAACCATTGATGTGTCATTTTGTATATATCAGTATTGACAATCACTGGTAATGCAGTAGATGCAAAAAAAATTATATAAGAATATGACCTTAAAAACAAGTAGACAATCCATGCTCTCTTTACATGTAATTTAACCAATAAGGTGTATATCATATTTACAGCACCCTGTAGTTTAGCTTGGAATGGTCTAGCCCAATCAATGTTGGGAGCCTTGCTCCTCTACATCATCCCTGGTGTCCATTTTAATTTTCAGAGTTGGCTCATCTTCTTTGTTTTGCAGCCACGGTCTTCTGTAATGCTCTGCTGCCAATTCTGGACTGACGATGTTTTTCCAAGCTGAAAATGAAAAATAGAAATTATTTAAAGCCACAATCCATGCCTTTTACTTGCTTCCTACCTATACCAAGATGTCTGAATCAACTTGGTCTGCATTCCGTGCTCACTCAATTTGAGTCAATAAAGACTCCATGAGCAAATGTACGGTGGACCACACAGACTAATATACTTAACACAGTCCACATGGCTACATGGTCCACACTTATCCATGTAGGCCATGTGCACTAGTATGTTAAGAAATGTGGACCAGGCTGACTCAGACATTTTGCAAATGTCTACATTGGCAATGTGGTATTAAAAAATAGATTTCTCAATTGGAGCATGAACAGTCGACAGAGAAAAATGAGGCACCAGTGCTGCTTTGAGACCATTTGCACATTTCCGGAGTCAGGCAATGTAGATCTGGAGATAATCTCTGCAAAACTTAACATAAATACATAAACACACTATAACAAGCAAATTTACACACTCTTGTTTATATAGTCTAAGTATCAAACTTAGACCATTAAACAAAAGACCTCCGCAGACCTCAAAATGCATTGTGCCGTGTGCCACACCTGACTGCAGTCTGTTTGGAGCCAACCTATCTGTAAGCATTATGATTGCTAAAAGTCCAGTGATGTATACTTAGTAAATATTAAATTATTTCCAGTCTACAGTGTGAACATTTAAAGTTAGTTAGAACTGTTTAAGCATGACTTTACATAAGACTAAAGATTAATCTTACTTTTGTAATAATGTGTGGACTGGGCGAGATGAAAATAAAATTCTTGATTTTATCTAGATTTTCACTAAATAAAAAAAGAGCAAGACATACTAATTATTGTATTGTCTATTACATAATTATTTATTGTAAGTATTATTTTAGATCTTTAAAAAAAGAAAGAAAAATAATTAGACTATTTTAATTAGTTTGCCAATGTGTGCAATAATCCATCCATCCATCCATCGTCAACCGCTTATCCTGTACAGGGTCGCGGGGGGCTGGAGCCTATCCCAGCTAACATTGGGCGAAATGCAGGGTACACCCTGGACAGGTCGCCAGTCCATCGCAGGGCCACACATAGACAGACAACCACACCTAGGGCAATTTTTGGAGACATCAATTAACCTAGCCTGCATGTCTTTGGATGGTGGGAGGAAGCCGGAGCACCCGGAGAGAACCCACGCAGACACGGGGAGAACATGCAAAATCCACACAGAAAGTCCGGGCAACCGGAGTTTGAACCCACAACCTTCTTGCTGTGAGGTGACGGTGCTAACCGCTGCACCACCGTGCCGCCTTGTGTGCAATAATAGTTGTTTAAATCTGGATGTTACAATTAAGCTTTTTTTCACCTTTTTAGAACGCAAATTCAAATTAATCAATTTAATCGATTGATCTCACAGCACTGGCACTACAGTTGTTTTTTTTAAATCAGGCTTGCGATACCTTTCCCCACAGGAACTTGCATGGTAGACAACAATCTCTGCAGGAAACTGCTTTCCGCAAATTGGACAGGAGTTTTAAGGGTCAAGTGGATATAAAGAGGTATTTAAATAAACCTGAATCTGAAAATAATACAGTGGTATATGAACCGAAGAATAAAAGATACTGATGTCTGTGATATCAGTCCATGTAATTTATCTGGAATGCAGCTTTAATAGTACCCTGAAACATCATTGATGGCTTACCACACAAATAAGATCTGAATCCTGTTCTGCTGTCTGGTCTGCTTCCTCTTTCTTTGAATATAAAATACAATGGACCAATCCTTTATAACAATGACTTGTCAGTTTAATACTGAATTACACTACAAGGATTCCATCAAATCATAGCTGAGAACATGAAAGTGTTTTTTATATTTCTTTTATAAATCAACTTAAATATAGCAGACAGCTTACATTATCTCCACAAGACTCAATGTGGAACTGGATTAGGGGCAGAGGAATCAACTTGCCACAAGTCATGCATGTGTTTTTTGGCTCTTTCAAACTCTGCAGTATCATGGCAGTGGGGTAGTATCTATTTTCTTGAAGTGGGACAATGTATATCACATTTTTCCCATTGTTTGATGAAGACTTAAGCACTTTTGCAGTGTACCCTTCAACACCCTGGGGCAATGGAGTGGTCTTTCTTTGCTCATTCATATGGCTTTTACTTCCTAGAATATGCCATTACTCAAGATAACATACCACCATACATGCTTAACATTTAACATAAACAGACCTTTTGTGCTTTTTGGATAAATAACAGGTCTAGATACTTTCTATAACAATGGAGAGAAAATAAAACTCACCTGAAGCCTTTGTAAGCACCCAACCACCATGCAAATTTCTCATCTTGGGAAATTCTTCCCGTAGTATTCTTCCAGCATATATTCAATATCATCAATAGCACACAGTCAGGATTTAGTATATTTATGACTGGTTTATTATGTTAGATGAGGTGAAATCTCAAATATGACTGGGGCACTTATCAGATAAAGATAGATGTTGAGAGTCTGATCTGTACCAGCTGCCATATAGTTTTGGTTCACTTGCCAATCTGCAGGGCACAGCCCTACTAACACTATGTACAGTGATATTTGCAAAAATCAGACTGATTTTTCATCTCCGTACTCCAAGAATGACCGCAAGATTGGTTTGAGGTACTGTGGTTTGGTATGGAAAACACCCATCATAGACCACATCTTTCTGAAATTAGAGATAAGTACAACAGGTATGTGCATGTGTCTGTTTGAGGTAACAAGTCCATACCAAAATCCCTGTAGCATGTTTTTTGCCACTCTCATCATTTTAATCTTATTTTCAGCCATTTGTTAAGTTATTACTACAGCCTTGTAGTTATGCATTCCTACTTGGTACCCTGTCATTAAAATCACCTGATTTTTCATTTGGATAAAGCCTGAAAGAACTAGACACTAAAATGGATACAAGAATTACCCCAACAACCAGCCTTTCAGTCATTCCTGGTGTACGGAGATGGGGAATCAGTCCAGCTGTTGCAGATATCACTCTACAAAATCTCAAGACAGCAGTGACAGGATAAATCAGACAAAATAAATGGCAATTGTATGGATCAGACAGACTGACAATGATATCACTTAATGTAAACCCCAGCTATACAGATCTGTGGCATGTTCAAAGCAATTTTAAAACAAAAATCAAATCGCTAACATAATGGTGTGACTGCTACCTTACAATATAAAGATGTTAAAAAATGACTGGCAGTATGGCGGCCACAACAGATCACATGATTTGAAACGTTAGCTGAAAAACCTCTAATGTCTTCAGAGTCGATTTTTGACTTCTCTTTAAGGCTAACCTCTGTGTGATCCACATTATTAGCCAGATTTATGGTCCTCCAAGACCTGCTTGCAAGAGCACTGCGTCATCCTTGGGGGTTTTGTCAGTGTATTCAGGGTGCAGGCAGAACTGCAGTTCCATAAACTTTACCACTGATACACGTGGAGTATCTGCTGACTTCCTTTTGCGTTTCTGGCCTCCAGAATACAATGATGGGAAACATCTTGGATGAAGCATAGACAGTTATAAAATCAAAATATCAAAAAGGACCCATTTTTTAATGATTATAAAACAGTGTTGAACGGTTGTGGAAAACTGTTAGCACACTGTAACGGAGTATTTTTTATTATTAAGGAATAATAGACAACGATTCATTGAAATTTTAGAAAATAATGCACACCCGAGGTGGTAATTGGGCCACGACGCGAAGCGGATATTGTTCAGATGTTGTATCTGAAGGTGTTTAAATTATCTGTCTTTAATGATGTACAATGTTTAATGAGAAACTGAGATGACAAAATAATGTGTTATAAGACTTGTTTTCTCTCAACAGACTAAAAATAGTGATTGATTAAATATTTCATTGATGTAATCATTATTTTTCAAAAACGTGATAAATAAAATGGCCCACACACACACACACACACACACACACACACACACATTACTTTTTTATTATAATTGTAAGACATAAATAGTAGTATTATGTTTAAAATGTGTTTAAATGATTTGTCTTTAATGGGGTGTTAAGATTTTTTTACTGTGGTGGTGAAAAATTGTGTTTCTAAAACAGTGGATATTGACTGAAACAAATTCATTCTGATAAACGTTTATTTCAACAAAACAACATTTTAATTGAAATAGTATGCATTATAAAATGTATCTTTAGCGCAAAGAATCTTACATATTTCCGTTCAAAGTTCTTTCGCGATGAGGTGTTTTTTGATCAGACTTTAAGGTGAGGATCCGGCTGGGGGGTTATGTAGCGATAAAGTCTGAATCATAAAACGAATTAAGGCGACGATCCTTCGGGCTAATGCTTTGCAGGGTTTGATAACAAGATTTTGAAGTGTTATTTTAAATCTTTGATCTCTGAATATTTCACAACAAAAAAATAAATAAATGGGGGTTTGGTATATCGACAGTCCTTTTAAATGATTCAGGCATAGATTCAACTATCAAATATATCAATGTCGCTTTATTCAGTTCTAAAAGAGTTTAACAAAATATACATCCAAGAATTAGTTACTCAATGAATCACTATACACTTTTGTTCTGCATATCGGGTTAATAAATATCCATATCTGTGGTTCTTCACACACAATAGCCTGCTAAACATAAACTAATACATTCAATAATAGCCTAATTAAAAAACAGCTACCGAGTTAAAAATCACAAGACAGAAAGACTTGCGGTCGTTAAATATATGGAAAGCAACTGTGACCGTTGCTCCAAGATGTCTTCTGCGTTAAATTTGCAAAATAAAGAAAAAGGATTCCTTCCTCACTATTTCAACAGACAGGAAAATTATATAGGTCCATACTCTGCGAAAAACTACTACGGGTACAACACCATGACCGATAGTGCCAGGGCAAAATTTGATCGGTGGTATGAAACAGTCGATGGTAAAGTCTTTGATTTCAGAAAAGAGATTGGTCTCTATTGCATGAACGATGTCATTTTATTACATGAAGCATGTATTAAATTTAGAGAAGAGATCCTGCGGTGCACACAGGTAGATCCTTTCAGCTACGTGACTCTTGCAAGTAGTTGTATGGGGACTTTCAAGACGCAATTTCTCTCTAGAAATACACTGGCTCTGATGCATAATGCATACGTCAATCAGTATGACATTCTCTAACATCTCTATTGAATGGCTTGAGTATGTGAAAAAAAAAATCCCATGACGTAGACATTCACCATGCCCTAAATCACGGCAAATTGAAATTTGGAGGGTACTTTGTTGATGGCTATTACGAAAAAGATGGTGTACGAAGAGCTCTAGAATTTGCCGGCTGTTTTCACCATGGTCACGTGTCGTTACAGACCTGACTATGCAAATCCCGTCAAATATTCCTTTTGTCATGCTCAGGAGGATGTTTAATGAAAAGATTGATGTTTTGCGGAACGCATACTGTTTAGATGTTGAGGTGATGTATGAGTGTGTATGGAAGAAGCTTAAGCAAACTGACCCTCATGTAATTGCGTTTATGACCACTTATTCGGCTCCCGAGAGACTGAAACCACGTGATGCCCTCTTTGGGGGTTGTACAAATGCTTACAAGTTGTACCACAAAACTGCAGAAAATGAGAAGATCAGATATTTTGATTTCACGAGTCTTTATCCTTACTGTCAGGCTCGAAAAAGTTACCCTGTTGGACATCCTGAAATAATCAAGGATTTTGAACCCCTTGAAAATTATTACGGACTTAAGGCCACAAATGCATGACACCAGACACATCCTAGCCTAAACAGACAACACCGTGAGAAATAAAAAGAACTTCACTTTGAAAAGCAAATCAGTTGTTAAAATGTTTCAAGTGGTGTATAATAAAAAGGCAGATACTCCATGATTATACAACACTACCATATGGCTAATAATCATTTTTAAACCACTGCAGTGTGTGAAAATATCACTGTGTATGGGTGATAAAAGCTTGACTTTCGTTGTACTTTCGTTGCTAAAGGCAGTCCTCTTTGTCAGACCAATGTTAGCCCCTGCCGGATCGCCTACATCCATATGTCCTGCAGAATCTTTGTAAAATAAACCTGGTGAGAAAACACTTTCCAGTGTATCTTTATCATAGTTTAAAAGGCATTCTATAATGCATCGATAAGGGTTTTTTACTCTGTGAAATTATCCTATCACCAAGTGATGCATCAACCTGTGAAAAAAATAGTGTTTCCTGGATAATTGACCAGACCAACAGGAGTCCCATCTCTGATATTTGAACGGTCTGGATTTGTGATTTTTAACACACGTAGTGTATTATTCAAATCTATACAATCTTCACCATTTCCCACTATGAAAAACTCCAATGGAGCACGGTCTGATATTGCTGATAAAGGAGGGATTTCAATGTATGTGTTTTTTTCAATAGCAATCCGAGTCATCGGAACTGTAAACAGATCCCGTTCAGATTTAATACATTCTTCGGACATGGTATGTAGCCGAGCCATGGTTTAGAATATAGTATTAACGGATCTTTTAGCCGATCCAGATGAGTCGCACTTCACAGCTCTCTTGCACTTTCATTGCCTAACTGCGGTTTTCTTAAAGGGGTTCCTGACTATGTTTTTAGCAGCATTTAAGGTGTGGTCTGGATATGTTGAAACCGCTTAACAACGGAAGAGCCATTCGAAAAACAAACCCCTGAAAAGACCTCCGAGGCCTGCCCCATACATAACATCTCCGCCCTCATACCCTGGCATTCCTTCACCTGCTTGATTTTTATAATAGTTTACATAATGAGTAGGATCCATTTGGTACGGATTATAATACACCATTTTTAAAGGATCGGTTGTTCCACGGGTCTGAATTGTAATTTAACGACAACTTTACTGTAAGAAAACGGCACTTCCCCGTTTCTGTCGTCTTTCAGTTCAATACAAATCTCTCCAATAGAATTTGTATTCACTGACACATAGTGCACTCTTTATATGCACCACTGACCATTTCACGATCTGATCCGGTTATATGTACACATCTCAAAAGCAGAGTGTGTGCATCCCCCACAGATTTGTATTCGATGACATCTGTGTACAGGTACATGGTGTAAAATTGGTTTCGTTGCGTTCATTACCAGTATGCTATTTGCAGATTCCAAGGGTTTCTCCAGTATTACATCCAAAATAATGGCTAGTTTACCGTGGAATGTTAAAGATCTTCCTGGTGGCGTTGTCATGTACACTTTGATTTTCACATGATCATAACAGAGACGTACATGTTGAGGTAGCAAAGCATTTATCTCCCTAATTACTAACAAAACTTCATATCCGCTTTTCAGATTCATGATCTCAAAATATATTTTTCTGTCGTTTCTAACCTCTCTGAGGTGGAATTTTGCATCATCATCAGTAATAGTGTACCATGATCTAGAGTATTCAATTTCCACTAGACCCACCTCCCAATTACCTTTTAAGTTTATAGGTCTGGCTAATCTTGTTCTGTAATTTGAAATTCGGTTTTCGGGTTAGAGCTAATGAAGCATTGCATGGCAATGTGACATAAAACCCTGCTTCATCCATGGACGTTTACTGCAGAAATGAACTCAGGTGACAAAGAGCTCTGTAGATTTACAACATCTTTTTCATTAACCCAACTGTCAAACTTTGGAGGCCACCCCACCCACCGTACGAGCACCATGGTTCTTTTACCGTGCTTCTTGTCTAACATCTTTTCCACTTTAAAAGTTTTGCCCTTGCCCACAATAATTTTTTGTAGCTTCTCTTCATAAAATGATCTGTCGATAACATCACCATCATAAACAGACAGTTTGTAGACTGGTGGTTGACGCGGTATACATTCGGTTATAGTGAAGAACTCATCTGTGTAGTTTTGTTCATACCTCAGTAAAAGGACCCCTCATCTTTGATATTCTAACCACGTCACCGATTTTGTATTTAAATACAGGTGTCTTCTTACACACATTACCATACAAATTGTCATAGACGACCGGTTCATTTTCTTTGTTGACATCTACAGGCCTCATTTTAATACTTCTGTGATAACTACTGTTGTATCCTTGAATAATGTCTTGGAAAATATTGTAGCGTTAAAATGTAGCGTTTAGAGTTGATAGCTGTTAAATACAGCCACATCAGTCCTTTAAATGTTCTGTTAAAGCATTCAATAACGCTTGCCTTCAATTCACTCCCTGTGCTGAAATGGTAAATGTTGTGCTTTTTAGTTAGTTGTTGGAAATGCTTGTTAAAAAAAATTCCTTCCCCTTGTCAGTCTGAATTGTCTGAGGAACTCTTCCTTCTTGTAGTATTGAATTAAACGCATTGGTCACAGCCATTCCAGTCTTGTTCTTTATACAACATACCCATGCATATTTGCTAAACACGTCTATACATGTAAAGCAGAAATTTAGTATTGTCATTTTCCATAGAATATATTGACATATCTACCAGATCCATTTGAAATGGTGTATCAATACAATAAACAATGACTCTATTCCTTTTAAAATTAGTAGTGATCTGTGGAGTGTATAAGCATCTTGACTGGCCAACCAGTCTGAAACTTCTTTATCACTTAGCAAAATCACCACTTTCTTCTAATACACTACATTTTAATCTATTCACACCCCTAAAGAGCCGGGGTTTAAATGGTGTGTAGTACACCTTATGCAGTTGTTCGGTCATGTTATCAGATCAGACACCACGTAAACAATGAAACAGTGATAAAAACACCCTTTTATTTGAAATCAGGGTTAATCACACAGCACAATACATGATTATACAGTTAAAATAGAAACACCAACATCAAGCAATGTAGAGATATTGTAGGAAATTAGCACATGTATCTGCATTTTTGTTAATCAGGTAATTAACCAGAGTATCAACATTTTCAAAAACCTATCTAGCACTCTGATCGTTTCTTGACAATAACATCACACACATATCCGTTACATATGTACATAAGCATATTATGTCAGCAATTTTACAGACATTATCACGTTCAAAGAATGTTTAAGCAATGCACAGGGTGAATCATTCTGGCAGGCATAGAGTTGTATCATTTCAGTCCAGTTGTTTGATAGACCCCTGACATGTCCATTTGCTTTAGACAAATCAGCCGTTTGTTAATATAGGGTACATTAACAAGCTTGTTTTGTCCAGAACACTCATCATTAATGATCTTATACGTCATATTGGCTATTTCACATTGAAGACGATGTCTCAGAATAAATGTAATCAGTCCAATAGCTCCGCAGCAGTTACCCAATGTTAGCGTCAAAATAAGGAACCAGCCGAACAGCCTTTCCACCCGTCCACAGAGGCATAGACAGCCTGTTCATCGCTATCATTCACCAGCTTCTCACGGATTTCACGCAGTCTCTGTAGAATGTGCAGCTCTCCTCTCTTAATTCACACAACACGCCTTCGACAACTCCATGCATTCTGAGGATGCGGTGTCAACCCAAATGGTTTCAAAGCCTATCCGATGACTTGATTTAACACAGGTTTAAACAGTTTACAGGAAATTTGTTCAAAATGTGTGTAAAGGAAATTCTTGTCAGGATCATACAAAACACGTGTGCTGGATCTGACTGGGGTGATCCACTTCACAGTAGCACAACTCTTAACTTCATGTCGATGAGAATCCAGAATGACCACTATGACTGCTTTTATAAAATTTAAACCCTTTACACCAGGGGTGTCAAACTCATTTCTCAAAATCAACACGATTGTAAAATACATCCCAGTCCTTTTCAGTGAAATACAAACAGTCTTCATCCATTGCATTGCCCCTGTTGAATAACAGAACGAGATGTTCTGTCAATGTCGTACACACCACAAATGTGAGCTGTCTAGATGATTCAGATTTCCTAACGATTCATGGAGAGACTTGGTTATGCATGGACCATATCCTCTCCTCGGAGCCCAACATAACTTAGCAATTGTTTCTACATCATTTACCAATGGGTTTAGGACTTCTGGGGGATGCCATTGCTCAAGAGGAAATCACAAAATACTTGCCGAATACCTGCAATGAACAGACTTAAACCCTTTTAAAAACACAGATGGTCTCGGCTACAGTGCAGGGATATCAGAACAGCTGACCAAACACATCATACCACAGCCTGTTCAACTGCCGGGAGGGAGGGGGACAGAAAATCAAAAGGTCAAAATGTACACCAATTAGGTCATAAATCATAGGCCATAAATCATTTGTCACAACATATAATATATACTACTCACATGCTCATACTCCTCTAAGTTTCTGCTTCTAACGGTCCTTAATTTCCAAGGGCTCTGCACTAAACCTGTTATTCTTTTTAGTTTCTCTTTTTACACCCACAGGTGTCGCACTTCAAAACTGGTATTGTACTGTCCCGTACTTTTGCACATGTTTTTGCACGTGCACTTTATATAGGTATTATATAGGTATTTTTATTTAGTGTGTGTAGTCTCATGTGGTTCTGTGTTTGTCCTATGTTGTTTTATGTAGCAACATGGTCCTGAAAGAACGTTGTCTCGTTTCACTGTGTATTGTACTAACTGTATATGGTTGAAACGACAATAAAAACCACTTGACTTCATTTGGAGTAATTGTCACATCTAATATCCCTATTGTGCCCGCTGTTGTATGGACTGGCACTATTTCTCCATTGTCGTCTTTACGGAATATCACATTGCTTTCACCTCTGCACTACTTGTATATCAGTGGAGACAGTTAAGACAACATTATTAAAATTGTTGCTCCTCTCTATCCTGGTTTTTCTCGAGTGCTCCTATAATAGGGAACTTCACTTTTAAGATAAGGGATGTACACCAGCTTAATGGGTATTCTTATTTCATCTCTGAAAGATCCCAATTGATGTCCACAGTCTAATTTACAGCGTCTCTAAATTCTCTGCAAATGGTTCAATCATCAAATAATCGCAATACTATCTCCGTCCAATCAACCCGGGGCCATTCGCGTTCTGTTCCCTCTAGATTGGATATCTTAGTTTTTTCAGTAACTTTTTTTAACTAACATTTTTCCTTCAGTTAATTCTCTCCTTTGCCCTGTATAGCCTATGTATTCTGATTCCCACCAAAAACGATCACCAATTCCCTTTGTTTCTATCAATGTCTTCCTAATTCTTCTTCTGAATCCTCAGGTCTGCAGGGAATTTCCTCTCAAAATGGGTTGGCCTGCATTCTCTTTAGCCGCAAAACACTTTAAAAAGAAAATTCTTTGTATCTCATCTAATTATTATAATGGTCCCCTCATTCGTCTGCTGCTTGTTCCCTCTACCCTTGAGTTCCCTGCTTGTTTAGCAGCCCTCCCACTCACAACCCACACTAGTCAGCCTGTGAGTGAGTGAAAAAAAAAAAAAAGACAGGGAATCAGGTGCTTTATTTTTTTTATTAATTATTGTGTTTTTGTGTGCGTCACATCGGCTGCAGTCTGGAAGATGTCCAAATAGTCGACACAGCCAATATCTCTGTAAATTTTTTTTACCTTTGGGACAAACCTTTTTTTTTTTTTTATTTCTATTTTTCCGTTTTCCATTCGTCAATCACCCATCCTTTTGCACCCTTTTAAACCATCCATTTACCACACAGTGCAGCAAAATTACTGAAAGCATGTTAATACTTTTGAAAATATACCATACTAACAGAACATTGCAGTTCCAAATATCAGGGAATGGAGTGCAATTATGGTCAGAGATATCAAGTAGGAATAACCCACATCCAACTTGAAATGGAATGCAGCATAATCATGTACCCTGGTGAAACGAAATTTCAAGCAACATTTAAAAAAAAAGTTTTAAAAATATATAAAAAATAAAAATTAGATTTTAACAGGTATTATAGTCCTCCTTGGTAGATTAATATGAAGAAAAAAAAAATATGATTTTTGAATGTCATTCGGGAGATGTTCATTTCACAAAATAGTCATGCTGCAGTTAAAATTAGGCTTGAACATTAAGTGTCATTTCAAGTTCTGGCTTTTCTGTGTGGGTGTCTTATTCATTGTGAAACGGTTTTCTTAATGGCTTGAATCACACTGAAGGCCTAGACTTTTAATGCATGGCCCACCACTGAACACCACACAATATTGTATAAAAGACCACGTGAAAAATTTCACAAATACTCAAAAGGCCCTTAAATGGAAAAAGAAAGGTTCCCCACCCCTGCTCTAGATGTACATGCTTTTGTTCTTTCATAAAGCCCTAAATGGATGTCATTTAATGAAGTGTGTTTTAGTAGGAATGGTCTCATTACTTTCTAAAATGTCAATAACTCTTGATATTTGATGTGTACTCCTGACCAGTGTTGGGGTAACATGTTACAAGTAACGCACATTACGTATGATTACTTTTTTCGAGTAACAAGTAAAGCAGTATGTAAAAAAATAAATACATTGACCATAATATCGGAGTTAATTTAAAAACAAAGTAACCGACTGCTTTTGTACGCCTCAACTCCCTGTATTTTGAGAAATCAGCAGTAAAAATTTGCAAACTTCGGGGAGACATTAGTTCTATAGTGTGATAGGCCATAGACTATTTAGCAGAGAATAGTCACTTCTATTAAATTAATGGGAGAAATTGGAATGCCCAACCAAGAAGCTCTAGTACCCAAGTCAATGGATGTAGAAAGGGAAGTCCTGGCTTGCAGGACAGAGCCAAATCACCTTTTAGATAAGTGATTGTGGGGCAGTTGTTGCTCAGGTGGTAGAGCGGGTCGGCCGCTAATTGCAGGGTTGGTGGTTCGAGTTCCGGTGTCGTGCCGAAAAGTGATGGTCCGCCGAAAATTGATTGCCGTCCGTGGGAGCGCGCGCAGCATGTTAAAGCTGCGCCCAGTCTCTTTACGACTACAGCTGCTTTTATGTGGATTAAACAGACAAAACGTGCAAATAAACATCACCTTATGTCCGTGGTAATAGTGATTGAAGCCTAAAAGTGATTGAAGCCTCTACTTATTGACTGAAAGTTTATTTCTGCCCTGAAATTAGTTGATTTCATTCAGAAGAATCATATTTCACAGATTATAACTCACCTAGTACTTTTTACCTCTTAAAATACCTTTAGATGGCCAATACAACCATTATAATGTGACATTTCACCTGCCAGTAAGTGATCGAAGCCTCTACTTATTGACTGAAATGACCAGCATATGGGAATGTAAAAAAACAAAAATTAAGGTATTAAAAACATTTTCTCATAAAGTTGTCCTAATAAGTTGTCCACAATATATTATCAGTGTTTCATTTGTTGTTTTATTATCTTACAGATTGACCCAGGGATGTACAAATACATTGTGGGGGTTGTCAATGAAAGTCAACATTAGATGCTGGTGGTAATTCTCAACTTTTCAACTTGATGGTCTTGGGTGAAAAGTAGTGCATGCCATATACAGGTGCTGGTCATATAATTAGAATATCATCAAAAAGTTTAATTTCAGTAATTCCATTGAAAAAGTGAAACTTGGATATTATATTCGTTCATTATACAGAGACTGATATATTGCAAATGTTTATTTCATTTAATTGTGATGATTAAAACTGACAACTAAAGAAAATCCCAAATTCAGTATCTCTGAAAATTAGAATATTACTTAAGACCAATACAAAAAAAAAGAACATTTTTAGAAAGGTTTTAAAATGTACTTTCATCAGAGAACATACCTTTGGACCACTCAGCAGCAGTCCAGTCCTTTTTGTCTTTAGCCCAGGCGAGGCGCTTCTGACGCGGTCTCTTGTTCAAGAGTGGCTTGACACAAGGAGTGCGACAGCTGAAACCCATGTCTCATACGTCTGTGGTGTTCTTGAAGCACTGACTCCAGCTGCAGTCCACTCTTTGTGAATCTCCCCCACATTTTTGAATGGGTTTTGTTTCACAATCCTCTCCAGGGTGCGGTTATACCTATTGCTTGTACACTTTTTTCTACCACATCTTTTTCTTCTCTTTGCCTCTCTATTAATGTGCTTGGACACAGAGCTCTGTGAACAGCCAGCCTCTTTAGCATGACCTTTTGTGTCTTGCCCTCCTTGTGCAAGATGTCAATGGTCGTCTTTTGGACAGCTGTCAAGTCAGCAGTCTTCTCCATGATTGTGTAGCCTACAGAACTAGCCTGAGAGACCATTTAAAGGCCTTTGCAGGTGTTTTGAGTTAATTAGCTGATTAGAGTGTGGCACCAGGTGTCTTCAATATTGAACCTTTTCACAATATTCTAATTTTCTGAGATACTGATTTTAGGGTTTTCATTAGTTGTCAGTTATAATCATCAAAATTAAAAGGAATGAACACTTGAAATATATCAGTCTGTGTGGAATGAATGTATACATTATACAAGTTTCACTTTTTTAATGGAATTACTGAAATAAATCAACTTTTTGATGATATTCTAATTATATGACCAGCACCTGTATATGCATATATGAAGTCTGTATTATACAAATCTACCAGTACAAGATGATGTTAATTTCATTGTAATTCTACATTAGGTGATTATACCAGGAGAGAGGAGAAGCCTTTTTGTAGACCCATTGGGAGAGGGAAAAGGGAAGAGAAAACACTGCCAGGACATTAAGAGGTAAATTAGTCTATATTAGCATAGTTTTAAAACGTAAATTATGAGAGAAACATTGACAGGACGTGAAAATAAGTATCATCTGTGTTTTAGAGGAAAACTGATATTGAGAATACTATACAACTGAATGTGTCAAATGCAATTAATCTATATAGTATAAATTGAAGCATCCTTACATTATGTCTTTTAGATCATTCATGAGACACAGGGCTTAATCATTCTAGATGGGCATGTGACACACTGCCACACCCACTTCAACAGGATGCCACTTCATGTGGGGCCTATGTATTGAAGGTATGTAGCATAAATAAGCATTGGATTTAAATTAAATACATTCAAGGTTTCCATTAAACATTTGACGTTAAACTCAAATGTCATATCATGCATGAACACAATGAATTTAAAACCAAGGTCACGGACACTTTACACAAAACAAGTGCACTGTTCTTTGTGTTTGTCTTAAGGTACAGCATAGAGTGGGATTCAGAAGATAGGTCATTTTATATCAGTCAATATACTGTATATGATGTAAGAAGGTATAGCATATAAAAGTTAATTACCAGGCATTAACCTTTACATGCTTTGGGTGACTTTAAACGTGCCCACAAATAAATACTATTGCTACAGTTCATATTCCTGAAATGGCTGGTTCATCATGTTCTTTCCCACAACAAATCAATTCTTGCATCTTTTGTTCACAGTTTGCTGAGTGCATCTTGGGTGGCTTTCCACTGGCATTTACTAACTCTGCTTCAAGTGTAAACACCATAAGACAGCAGATTGCGGTTTCTCTCCTTGAGAATACAGGTGTCTCTTAAAAATATTGTACATATCATTTAATGCAAGTTATATCATTTAATTTCATAATCATCATGTAATGTCATTTTAGACTGGTTGGAAACATTTTTGCTGTACATATTTTAAACTTACCAAATTATGTAACTATTGTATTATTTACTCCGACAAACATTGGTTATAATTGGCTAAAAGAAAATTATTACCCATTTGTTTTTGTAGATGACTTGAATGACCTGTGTCATCTTTGTGGGGAGCAGGATGGTGACACTCACTGGGTAACTGATCATGTTTTACATGTCTTCTGAGGTTTGGCTTAAAAAGGATGATAATCAAATATCCACTAAACATTATTTTTAAATTCTACAGTACGGTCTTGCTAAACAAGATTTATTTTAGTTGTAAGGCATGCTTTGTAAATTGAGTAATTTGCAACCATTGCTAATGCTATTGTATAACTATTTCACCATCATTTTTTCTTTCCTCTTTTGTCGAATCAAGATTGACTGACATTTGCACACGTTGGTACCACAGGAGCTGTGTCAAGAGGCCCTTCAAAAAGAGGAAGAACACATTTATTGCAAAGCATGCCACTGAAATCTGTACCACCACACGTCATTCGTTGAAATCATCCAATCACACTTTTCCCCTTTCTGTTGTGTTCCTTTAATGAATGTTGAAGTTTAGCTTATTATTAGATTTTCCTGCAGAGAAATGTACACAAGGACATAAAGTAAAGAGTAAAGAGGTAAAAAGTACTAGGTGAGTTATAATCTGTGAAATATGATTCTTCTGAATGAAATCAACTAATTTCAGGGCAGAAATAACCTTCAGTCAATAAGTAGAGGCTTCAATCACTTTTAGGCTTCAATCACTATTACCACGGACATAAGGTGATGTTTATTTGCACGTTTTGTCTGTTTAATCCACATAAAAGCAGCTGTAGTCGTAAAGAGACTGGGCGCAGCTTTAACACGCTGCGCTCCCGCAGACGGCAATCAATTTTCGGCGGACCATCACTTTTCGGCACGACACCGGCCCACACGACTCAAAATGCAGACATCAAGTTGCTCCCAATGGATGTAGAAAGGAAGTCCCGGCTTGCAGGACAAGGCTAGCTCCTTGCATGGCAGCTCTGCCACCATTGGTGTGTGAATGAGTCAGTGTAAAGTGCTTTGGTAACCTCTAAGGTTAAAAAAGGTGCTATATAAAGTGGAGACCATTTAGATCTAAATAATAAACTAACGCACATGGGCTATACAAGCTAGGAAAAATTACGTGTTTTAGCATAATGAGGTCGACATTCGGTTGAGTGAAAAGCAATTAACACTGCATTTAAAAAAAAAATAAAATACATTTTAGGCAGAGGGATTAGAAGACTAGTCTTCCACTGGCCACAACATGATACACAGGGGGAAAATACTTGTTCAATTCACTGACTTATGCAGCCGAACTGCTCCGTGTTACAGCTCCCTGTAACTGTGAGAAAGGGATGAGAAAAACTGACTCCGGATCAGTGGCTCAGAGCAACATTCTGCTATACATCGATTGTGTATGCAGAGAAAATGTCTTGGTATCTAAATTCGACATCGTTTAATAAACAAATAAGTCGATTCATAAAACAACCCATTTATATTACATTATGGTAGCATTAAAAAGATTCCATTCAAGTTAATGCGAACCAAACCAGTGGCATCTGTATGCACGGTGGATCAACTCAAGCTTGCATGAAGAGGACTCGAGTGAATATTTTCAGACGCATTCGTTTAATATGTTAGGCTGGCATTTTATCATTGAATTTTATACTGACTTCTGAAGAACATCTTAAGTTGACTGACATTGTCGATGGGCACAGCGCATGACAACATATGATGCAGGTTCAAGTGTTGGACTTTGCAGCTTTAGGCAAGACAGTGGAAATTCTTAATTCATATTGGATGCCATGTTGATGGAAAAACAAAAATCATGCACATTCATGTTATTGATCATTTTAAATATGACGCGAAGACCTACTTTCTAAATATCGGTGTGTTTACCATGTCGTACAGTGGCCATGTCCTGTAGGGTGTCTCTTGTATGGAATGCATAGCATAGAAGAGAAAGTGGCTGTGAGAAAAAGTAATGCAAAAGAAATGTAACTTTACTTCCAATAAATTTAAAGTACTTCAAGTAAATGCAATATTCTAACAAGTTACTAAACACTTCTCCTGACAATTAGTGAGGTTACGTCTGACACCGTCGCTCCGAAGCTTGCTTCAAACTCGAACGGTCCTTGCAATGAATGAACCACTGCTTCGGAGCTTGTATCATTACGTCACTAGTCACTTGAAAATGACTTCTGAAGCAAACACACTGGTTCACTCCTGTAGTGAACCACCTGACTGCTTTGACAGCCCAATCCAGTGTTGACAGGTTTGAAACCTAGCGGCTGTATTTCTTATAAAAGTGAAGCCAAACCATGGCAACACCATGGGTTGTAGTAGTCGGTGTTTGGATTGGCGTTATTGTTGAGGAGAGTGGATTGAGTTTATTTCAGTGTTGTGATGGAGCCAGCGAGAAAGAGATGTCGTTCCCAAGTTTGGGAACACTTTAAACTTATTTCCCCGAATAACCCTTTTAATATGAATGACTATGACATTGAATTTAGTATAGACATGTTAATATATCCATTATTTTTCATAGTCATATTCTTATCTTAATGTTCAGTGAGCAAGAATTGTGCACTATGAAATGTAAAAGACAAAATGTGATGTGTGTAGAAAACCTTTTATCTATGAATATAAATATTTCAAATTCAGCATGTTTAATGAACATGACATTGATTTAAATTAAGAAAATGTTTTGGTTACAGAGAAAACATCCATCAAAGCTGAAGGCCTTCAGTGACTTTGTGGCAACACGGAAGCGAACCCTGGAACCACCAGAAATCCCAGCCAAGCAAGCAAAAATAAGTGACGTAATTGCACTGGGTGCAAACAAACGTGTGCCACAGGCAAAGGTTGACAAGCTCATGATCAACTTCATTTGTGAGGGTCTTCATCCATTTTCTTTGGTTGAACAACCTGGTTTTAAAGAACTTTTACTTGCACTGAATCCGCAGTGCAAGGTCATATCCAGACCCACTCTCCGTACCAGAATTGATGAAGCTGCCACTCAGTTGAAGAAGACTTTGCTGTCACACCTCAGTAAAGTCAGCTATGTTGCCACCACTACTGATTGCTGGACTGCACACCAGCAAAGTTTCATAGGGGTGACCGCTCATTGGATAGATGAGGAAACCTTGGAGAGGAGATCCGCCGCACTTGCTTGCCAGAGATTGAAAGGGTCACACACCTTTGATGTCCTGGCAGGCACTCTTGATGACATTCATTGTCAGTATAGAATAAGGGGAAAGTGGTAAGAACCACAACAGACAGCGGCTCAAACTTCAGCAAGGCATTCAGTGTTTATGGTGAGCAAAGCCAAACTGAGGAAGCAGAGTCCGAATCAGATCAAGACTCTTCTGAAGAGCCCGAACCTGATTACCTAGACACATTCGGCATCCTGGAACAAGACAGCGGTCTTGAGTACCAGCTTCCTCCACATCAAAAGGTGTTCATGCCACTTGTTAAATTTAGCCGCCACAACAGATGCTGCCTTGGCAGAAAAGAACAATGACACATACAAACGGCTATCACGAGCGGCCTTTGGGAAATGCCAAGCAATGTGGAACAAGACAGGTCGGTCATACATGGCAGCAGAAATTGTTGAAGATAAATGCAAGCTCCAGCTCATCCAGCCAAATCAGACTAGGTGGAACTCTACATACATGGCTGTGGAGAGAATCATAAGGATCATACAAGACAAAGACGCTATTAGAAATGCCTGTGAAGAATTCAAAGTGAAAATGTGAGTTTAAAAAAAAAAAAATATAATATATATATATATATATATATATATATATATATATATATATATATATATATATATATATATATATATATATATATATATATATATATATTGATTATATTGATTTTTTTTTTTTTATACAAGTATAAAATAACAAATGAAAATAATTTCCCAAAGTTCCCCTTGTAATTTTTAAAAAATATATATTCCACACCTATTCCTCCAAGAAATTTCTTAAAAGTTGCATATGTTTTATGTCCTACAGTCTGAGTCCAGCTGAAATTGTTTTCCTTACGGAGTATTGCACTGTTATGAAACCTGTTGAGAAGGCATTGAACATTCTTCAGTCTGAGACCAACACACACGTGGGGTGGCTCCTGCCGGTGATCTTCCAGTTACAAGCAAAACTCAGCAGATTGGAGACATCCTCCAAAATGTGTCTTCCCCTTATCAGAGCAGTTCAGGATGGTGTCCAAAAGCGCTTTGGTGGGATGATGCAAGACCCTGAACTGATTGCTGCAGCAATCCTTCTTCCAAAGTTCAAGAACACCTGGACTGAGAGGGCTGAAATCATAGAAGCAGGTATGATTTCATTGTTTTATATCATAGTGTAATCAGTTGTTAATATCAATCCCAGTTTTGTTACTATCAATCTATTTTGTTACTACTCAATAATACAGTGTTGTAAGTTTAGTAAAATTAATCTTTGCAGTTTCTGCATTGACAGAAATATTAAATATGCATTGTTGTGTGTTGTCGTTCAACAGGTCTGGTCTATGTGAGACAACACCTTGACCAGATGGCAGAGGCAGCGGTGGAGCAAGTTGGGCAACATTCATCAGATGAAGAAGATTTCTTCTCCTCAATGAAGTCCAGAAGGTCACAAGGTACAGGGGAACTAGATGGGTACCTTGCTTGTATCTCAAACAAAATGGATCTGTTGAACTCATTCCCACACATCAAAATCCTTTCTCTCAAACTCAACACTGGTCTTCCTGCCTCAGCTGCCTGTGAGCGTCTCTTTAGCACTGCTGGACTGTTATTCACTGCAAAGCGGGCGAGGATGAACTCTACTAACTTTGAAAACCAACTGCTACTCAAACTTAACAAAAAGTTCATAGTGTAAAGATGGACACACAAATAAACTAAAGGTATACAGAAAAGAATGCACCATGTTGTTCATTTGACGTTTTGTTATTCGACAGGTCTGTTATCTGACAATGGCGCAGTTTTGTCTTTAAATTCTTGAAGGTCCCTGACCCAATTTAGATTTAATGTTTTGTAGCAAGTCTGTCGTTTGTGTTTAAGAAAAGGGTGCTCTACTGAATCCACAGTTCATGCCATATTCAGTGGTTGTAGTATTGTTTAAAATGTTGTATTGGATGTATCTGCATCAGTAGTAAATATAATATACATTGTGACAAAAATGATTTATGGCCTATGATTGATGACTTAATTGATCACATTTGACCTTTCCCCCCTCCCCATCCCCACACCACCACCCCTCATACTTTGTGCCAAAAATGATTGATGGTCTATGATTGATGACCTGTTTGGTGCCCCCCCTTTGACCTCCCACCCCACCCCACCCCACCCCGCCTCACCCCTCCGGCAGTTGTACAGGCTGTGGTATGAATTGGTTGGTCAGCTGTTTTGATGCCCCCCTGCGCTGTAGCCGATCCCATCTGTGTATTTAAAAGAGTAGACAAATTATTAATCTTCAGTGATGTACAATGTTAATGGAAACTGAGATGATAAAAATATTGTTATAAGAATTGTTTTCCTCATCTGTTCAATTAAATAATTGACGTAATCATTGAGATGTTTTTCAAAAACATAAGTAATGCGGGGGTGTTATTGTATTTATTATTATTATTGTAGGGGGGTAAAAAATGGTTATTACATTTAAAATGTGTTTAAACAATGTCTCTTTTAATGTTTGCAATGCTTGGTGCTAAATCACGGTGTGGTGGCACTTTTACAGAGGTTAAAATGTGTTTCTAAAAACATTGGATATTAGTTGAATCAAAACTCATTCAGACACAAAGTGATGAAAATGTGTATCTAAAACAGTGGATACTGGCATTCAGATGCAAAACATGAATAAGACTTTCTTTATTTTTAAACAAAGTGTATCATGTTCCCATATGGTCTAGCGGTTATGATTCCTGGTTTTCTTCCAGGCGGTCTGGGTTCAACCCCCGGTATGGGAATCTGTTACGTGTTCGCCCCTGGTTAGTTGGGATATGCGAAAACAATTGCATTTTCACTGATTCTGTAAGCGTACACTGTACAATGACAATAAGTTGATATTATAAACTTTTATATAAACATGTTTAACAGTTAATTTCAACAAACACCATTTCATTGAAATAGTAAAATGCATCTTTAAAGAAAGAATCTTACATCTCCCGCTCAAAGTCCTTTCACGAGCTCATCCAAATGAAAATGAAGAAACAGACAAGAGTCCCAGCCGCTGGATGCTGTGTAAGAATTCATTCACAAGAGTTAACGGTGTGTGTGTGTGTGTGTGTGTGTGTGTGTGTGTGTGTGTGTGTGTGTGTGTGTGTTGTTGCGGCACATACCAATGGTGCATCTGATTTTAAAACTTTAAGTATGTCTTTTGTGAACAGATCGTCAACTATTTAAAACAGAGTGTCTTGAGGGGTTCATTTTTGACTTATTATCTTGTACGCATTGGATCGTCACGGTGGGTGGTCAATGTCAGCATTGACCATTCTATCATTAACGGTTCCCCTGGAGGCATAGGCGTAAGAGACAAAGCATCATTGTAAAATATTTTCGTACAATGGTTGTGGGGTTTTTGTTAGCAAGTATTCGAACGTCATTTTAAGTCTTTGATCTCTGAATATTTTACAATAAAAAACAATGGTTGTATATTGACAGTCCTTTTATATTATCAAGCATAGCTTAAACCATTTTGATTTATTATCTTGTACGCATTGGATCTCACGGTGTGTGGTCAATGGTCAGCATTGACCATTCTATCATCTAAGTTAAAGGCCACCCTGGAGGCATAGGCGTAAGAGACAAAGCATCATTGTAAAATGTTTTCGGACAATGGTTGTGTGGGTTTTTGTTAAGGTTGTGGGGTTTGTTTGCAAGAAATCGAACGTCATTTTAAGTCTTTGATCTCTGAATATTTTACAATAAAAACAATGGTTGTATATTCATCCAAGCGTGTGAAAGGTGTAAGATAAAACTGTTAAGGTTATTTCGCATCAGCATTTCTTCATGCTCATTCGTCAACTAAAAATAAATAAAAAGAGAGGCTGTCACGAATATTTACGATCTAGACAATCAGGCGCGGATCAATATGTAACCTATGTGAAAACCCCAGAGTAGCGCCGCCCATTTAAACAGATTTTTGGGGTGTTTGTGGCCATGCGTAAGATAAGTCATTCTGGTATTGTGTACGAAGCGACAGCATCTGTGTAACACGTTGCATTATTCTTTAAAATGGCTTTTATTTCCAGAAGTATGTGGTGCATGTACGATGATTTTAAATATGTGTACTTTACAGGTAAACGTACATTTTGGTAAATTGATGTTTAAACATTTTTCTACGTAATTCAGGACCGATAGATGAACATGAAAATTTGAACACCATCGATCAACTGTGTAAGTTACGTAAAGATTTTTAATGTAATTATTTATATATATTAGACGTGTTTAAATATTATGTGACTATTCTTTTATTTTCAGTGACTGAACCGTTAATTAATAATCCAACGGGGGAGAACAATTCAGGAATCCGCTCGCCACTGCAAGGTATACACAATATTTGAGAGCTAGCTTGATCATGCAATATTGATTATAAATAAAAAAAATGTATTTTCTGGTTGCAGATATCTCAAACTTTGACGTGGCCGCACTTGTCACACAACCCGGATTCACCACTGCTAAACCAAACCCCCAACTCCGTTCACCATACAGCAAGAATAATATTCCGGGGAATCCACGCAAACCCCGCTTACATATTGTATCTCCAGCTGGAAATGGTACAAGAGGGCGTTTTGGTGAAAAACAGACTTCGGTGTTAAACGAGTCAGTTGGTGAGTAGGATTTCACGCTAACATTATTTTAAATAAATAAATGACAAACCCTCGCTAACACACACATTCTGTACACATTTTTATATAGATCTGTACACTACCAGTTTGCAGACTGAGGAGGACCCCGCGATATTCGATGATACATTTTTCATGAGAAGCTGGGAGGCCGGTAGTTTCAGCAATGAATTTGTTCCAGACAACACCGATAATGCCGTCTCATCTCCCGTGATACCGGCGGTGCCAGATGAATCCTTGTTGGTAAACGATACAGCGGATGTGCTTTCGGCGATTAACACAGTCTTGGATGGTACGGACGGCGATACGACCCATCAGGAGATTGTGGAAGAGTCGGTGGTGAATGCTGGTGAATCTCTACCCTCAAATCAGCAGAACTTTCATCATGATTTGTTGATTGAACTGTGTGAACGGATTCGAAGGAGTGATGAGAGATTGGATATCATTTCAGATAATGTCAAACGCCTTTGTGACTGTTTTCATATGGTTATGACGAACTCAGAAGAGCAAGGAACTCTTACAAGGATTATGCTTGATTGTGTTGGAGCAAATCGTGAGATATTAAATAAATG
The DNA here is from genome assembly GCA_032164185.1 of Moxostoma hubbsi. Lineage (NCBI taxonomy): Eukaryota > Metazoa > Chordata > Actinopteri > Cypriniformes > Catostomidae > Moxostoma > Moxostoma hubbsi. The sequence continues at coordinate 3,982,943 of JAVLUX010000029.1, forward strand.
TGATCGTGTTCTTCAGAATTCCTACAGAGAAAACCAACTAATGGTAACTGCATTATCCAATATTAATAACACTGTCAATGCTGGTAGATGATAACTGATTTATGTTAAAATGTGTTGTTTTGGGTTTAGTTGATTTGTGATTGTTTTTCATAAAATGTTTTGTGTGGTTGGTGTATAATCAGTGGAGAATAAATCTAAATTGAAAAAAGATTTTCAAATATGGCTAGTGAAAAAAAAAAGATTACGTTCAAACGATGATTTGCAAGATTGTCAACCAGACTTTGAACAAAACCCTTCTGCAAGAACTAGATATGACCATTTGTCAAATATTGAACGGTTACTAAATATTATAGATGGTCAGATGGAATTTTTAGGACCTGCCTATTTGGATTTAAATGGTAGATTAGAGGCTATTATTCAAACACGGAGAGATCATTTAATTGCATCTAATAACAACAAAGACTGTGAAAGGTTAAATATTTCCTTAGAACCAACATCACACAGCTCCACAAGGGGCGAACTAAACGATACAGAGACGCAAACATCAGAACCGCCATACTCTAATTTATGCAAAATATTAGAAGATATGATTAAAAATCATGAAGAAACGGTCTCAACCCCTAGTCTGTGTGAAAGATTAGAAGCGCTGATAAAAATGCAAGAGACTGGTAATAACAGGGTTGATAATGAGGGTGCTAATAATGAGGATGATTTGTTTGTCGATGCAGTACAGATTGGTGGTGTAAGCAATATTTCATCAGACACGAATGACCCCCATGTGAGTTTAAGTCAGAACGATATTGATGAATTGGCTAGAAACGGTGGAGTTTTAAACAAATTCACGATTGTGTCAAGACCGCGTTTCAATGGTATAGAGATACACAGAACTCTAAATTTAAGGGAAATAACATCTACAGACCTTGCTGCATACAGTACATCTGTGCATAATGCATTGTCTGAGATGGTGTCATTCTCCAGACAGATGGCAAATGATTCTGGTATTATTAATATATCTCTTAGAGGTCCCAGTCTGAAATCTGATGTAAATTGTGTATTATCACCTAGTAATGGCTACGATGAAAACATTTTTGTTGAACAATTTGAAAAAATCATGCAGAGCAATACGAAAGTGATGGCTGACGACAGTTTGCAGTTACATGCGTCCATAGCCAGAAGTAAGAACGGTGGCACTCGTCAAAAGCTGGTTGATATAGCACATGACGAAGTAGTTAGAAGAAAACGAATGCATTTATTTTCCCCTGCCAATACAACAAACAATCTGTGCTTTTCAATATGCCTCGCATATTTTCTCGACCCACAGATTTCGCATGACAACTTAGAAAGGAGGGGTAAAACAATTCAAATTGCTGGCGGTTTCACACCTCGGCATAAAATAGGTCTAGGAGACATTGCGAAATTTGAACAAGCATTAGACATAAAAATTGTTGTCTTTCACAGGTCAAGCGCTGGAAAGTTAGAAAAATATTTAACTTCTGATGAACCACACCCCAAAACAGCATATCTTTACATTCATGATGGCCATTATTACATGATAAAGAATTTGAAAGCATTTATAGGGTCTGCATATGTATGCAACTTCTGTTACACAGGTTATGCAAGCAGACAGAATCATGATTGTAAATATGTGTGCTCTGTTTGCAATGATAGCGAATGCTACAAGCATCCTAAAAACACAATACACTGTCAAGACTGCCTACGCTATTGCAGATCTAGCTACTGTTTTAATGCCCATAAAATAGTAACTCCTACGAGTGATGATTGTGGTAGATCTCCTTGCGATACTACAAAATATTGTCGTAAATGCGGTAAACGTTACTACACTGCTGGCAAAAACCCCAAACCTCATAACTGTCCAAATGATAAGTGTTTACATTGCGGGGATGATGTAAGCCGTGGAGGTCAACACCAGTGTTTCATACAACCTACCATTCCCAAGGAATATACAGACCGTTACATTTTCTATGATTTTGAAACACGCTGTGATAATGGAAAGCATGTTGCTAATTACGTGTGTGCCATGACTTTTGATGGTGAGAAATTTGAATTTGGAGGCGAGGGGTGTGTGAGACAGCTCGTTTGTAGGTTTAGACAGCCGAGATATAAAAATTACACATGGGTAGCGCATAATGCAAGTGGATTTGATAACTTTTTAATTCTGGAGTATTTTTGCAATGCAGGACTCCATCTTAACATAGTAATGCAGGGATGTAGAACCGTTTTCATGTATGATGAAACTTTTAGACAGCGTTTTATCGATTCTTACTTATTCCTCCACATGGCTCTGTCTAAGACATCTTCTGCATTAAATTTGCAAAATAAAGAAAAAGGTTTCTTTCCTCACCATTTCAACAGACAGGAAAATCAGTCTTATATAGGCCCTTACCCTGCAAAAAACTACTACGGTTACAGTACCATGACAGATAGTACCAGGGCAAAATTTGATCAGTGGTATGCATCAGTCGATGGCAAAATCTTTGATTTCAAAAAAGAGATCGGGCTCTATTGCATGAACGATGTTGTTTTATTACGTGAAGCATGTATTAAATTTAGAGAAGCGTTCCTGCTATGCACACAGGTAGATCCGTTCACCTACGTGACTCTTGCTAGTTGCTGTATGGGTACTTTCAAGACGCATTTTCTCTCTAGAAATACACTGGCTCTGACGCATAATAATGCATACGTCAATCAGTATAAGACATTATCTAACATATCTATTGAATGGCTTGAGTACGTGAAAAAATCCCGCGACGTAGACATCCACCATGCCCTAAATCACGGTGAGGTAAAATTTGGAAGTTACTTTGTTGATGGATATTACGAAAAAGATGGGGTACGAAGAGCTCTAGAATTTGCCGGTTGTTTTCACCATGGTCACGAGTGTCGTTACAGACCTGACTATGCAAACCCCCTGTCAAATGTTCCTTTTGGAGTACTCAGGAGAATGTTTAATGAAAAGCTTGATGTGTTGCAGAATGCATACTGTTTAGACGTTGAGGTGATGTATGAGTGTGCATGGAAGACTCTTAAACAAACTGATCCTCATGTAATTGCGTTTATGACCACTTATTCGGCTCCCGAGAGACTGAAACCACGTGATGCCCTCTTTGGGGGTTGTACAAATGCTTACAAGCTATACCACAAAACTACAGAAAATGAGAAGATCAGATATGTTGATTTCACGAGTCTTTATCCTTACTGTCAGGCTCGAAAAAGCTACCCTGTTGGACATCCTGAAATAATCTTCAAGGATTTTGAACCCCTTGAAAATTATTACGGGCTTATTAAGGCAACAATGATACCACCTCGAAAGCTCCTACATCCTGTACTCCCTTATAGGTGTGCCGGGAAACTCATGTTTCCTCTATGCAGATCATGTGCTGAGAAACAAATCAATGCTACACCTTGTACGCATACAGATGAGGAGAGATCTATCTCAGGCTGCTGGGTGAGCATTGAAATTGTTAAAGGCGATTGAGAAGGGGTATCTTGTAATGGAAGTCTCAGAGGTGTGGCACTTTGCAGAGAAATCGGAAACGCTGTTTTCCGGTTATGTAAAGACCTTTCTGAAGTTTAAACTGGAGGCCTCAGGCTACCCCTCTCATGTAGTCACCGAGTTAGACAAAAAAGCCTATATCGATGATTACTTTGAAAAAGAAGGGGTTAAACTCGATCCTGCAAAGATCTGTCACAACCCTGCACAGAGGTCTATCAACAAATTGCTGCTGAATAGTCTGTGGGGGCGTTTTTCAATGAGAGAAAATCTCCCCACTTCTAGACTTTTGAAAGACCCAGAAGACTTTGCTCACATCATATTTGGCTGTCAGTATGACGTTAAATATTTCACATTTGTGTCTGATGAAATTGCGCTGGTACAGTATCGTCACGATGATGGTGCCATGTACAGCACCCGGGATGTGAATATATTTCTGGGGGCCTTTACAACAGCACACGCACGGCTAGAATTGTATGATCTTATGGATAAACTGGGGGATAGATTGTTGTATAGCGATACAGACAGCGTTATCTTTATCTCTAGAGACGGTGACTGGGAGCCACCTCTGGGTCCTTATTTAGGAGATCTTACTGATGAAATTGGCAATGATGATCACATAACAGAGTTTTGCTCAGGCGGTCCTAAAACATACGGATATCGCACTGCTAAATGTAAAGTGTGTATGAAAGCAAAGGGTATAACTTTGAATGCCGAAAATTCCACGGCTATTAGATTAGACACATTGATCGGTCTTGTTGACGGTTATGTAAAATCGCATGACACCCGACACATACTAGCATACACAGACAACATCGTGAGGAATAAAAAGAACTTTACCTTGCAAAACAACTCAGTTGTTAAAAAATTTCAAGTGGTGTATAATAAAAGACAGCTATTCCCTGATTCTACAACACTACCATATGGCTACTAATCATTTTTTAAACCACCGCACTGTGCGGGAGGTTGATGGTTTTGATTTTAGACTTCAACATCCTTTTTCATGTGTGATAAGCGGACCTTCAAATTCTGGAAAGTCTTATTTTGTAAAAATGTTGTTGGAAAATGCTGTAAATATGATTTCTAAAAAGATTGAAAACATTGTGTACATTTATGATTGCTGGCAACCGCTGTATGATGAACTGTATAAAATGTATAACATTAAATTTGTGGAATACCGCAATCTCTGAATGATGATGATTTATTACCTGTCAATAAAACTAATCTGTTGATAATTGACGACATGGAGGCGAGTGGAAACTCTGAAGTGGAAAAGTTGTTCACTCAATATGTTCACCATAGAAACGTCAGTGCTATTTATATTATGCAGAATTTATTTTTCCAAGGTAAATCCAGCAGAACCATCAGTTTGAATACAAATTATTTAATATTGTTTAAGAATCCTCGTGATAACAATCATAAATGTGTTGGGGAAACAAATGTACCCCGGAAATACAAAATATTTTATGGAATGCTATCAAGATGCTACCAACCAGCCTTTTGGATACCTCATGATAGACTATAAAGCAAAAACCCCTGAACATTTTCGTCTCAGAACGGGGTTACTTTCAAACCAACCAGCAGTTTACATTCAAAAAAGAAAGCAGTGATTTTGGTGAAATGTCTACTAGACTGTCTAGAAACCTCCCCCTGTTAAAAATGCTATTTAAAGCGACCCCGATGCAAAGACGTCTTATTATGCAATCAGCATCTGACAAGCTCATTTTAACATTGTGTGAGGTAGCGCTTAATGTGCTCTATGGCACAATACCGCTAACGACGCAGCAACATCGCCGGTTGAAGAGGAAAAGGACTGAGATTAAATACATAGCCAGTAAAAAGATTGGTGTGTCCAGAAAAAAAAACGCATGATCAACCAGAACGGAGGATTTCTTCTTCCGCTCTTGAGCATAGCAATCCCCTTTATAACCAGTCTGATAACGTCTAAACAAGGTTGAAGATGGAGTACGCTGAGAAGCTGTTTTTAGTCACTCAAAATCAAATAGATAAACTAAAGATGTCCAATACCCGAGAATCTATTCAACAAACAGTGGAAGACGATCTGGATCTTGCTATAAGAAATATTTTGAATAAAGACAATTTGGCTGCTCATGAGAAGGCCAAACTTTACACCTCAGTTTTACAAAGATTTTTGACAGTAGTTAAACAAGGGGATCGAGCCAGCAACATATTAACGCTTGCATTTCCACCCCCCGATGCGTCTCACAAAGAGTCCTTTGGACCCCCTGTTGAAGATGGTGGGGGCGATATTGTCGATGAAGTGTTGAAAAATGTACCATTGAAAAGTGTGAAAAATGCAAGATACATCATGGATAAAATGTCTAAAGCCAAAGAAGTTTCATCTTGGAATGATTCGGGAGAGTTTGTATTTAAAGGCGTCACTATACAGGGATCACACGTGTTGGATCTTGTGAGGAGTATAACATCCCCACATAAAATTAGGAATGACCGTAGACCTCATGGATGGACTGAGTTTTTGCAGGCAATTGCTGTTTTAAACATACCCTATTCAACAGTCCCAAACCACACGGTTAGACATGTAATAAGTTCATTTAAAACCAAACCGTCTACATCGTCCTCTATGGCACAAAGAATGTATTTAAGTACACCTTCTTCTAAGGGGTCGGAGGCGTTTAAATCGCCATCTCGTGAACAAAACGAGTGGTTGTCATTTTGATGTTGTATAATATATTGGTCATATTTTTTGTACAAATTAATCATGTGATATTCAATAAAGCAGTGACATTGATACATTTTGACATTGTGCTCTTTTTATTTATTAGAAATAGTCGTTTTACAAATCATGTATTTAACATAAACGTTTCACCCATTTGAACACATTGAATACACTTAAATACAGTACTATTACAATGAGTTATCCTTAGTTTTTTCACAAAATGCGATACAAGAACATTATTAATTAAATCGTCGCTATAAAGCATCATAACATCATCATAATCACGACCTCGAATCATATGATATAGGAAGAAAACACAATGATGACCACATGTGACAGACATAAAAGGCTGAACTTGTTTAGCCGAATACGTGTTGAATTCCTTTTTAGAAATTCAATGATTGATACAGGAAAACGAATAAAATCAGGACTATTACCGGAACTGTCAAAGAAAAATGCAGAGCCATACTTATTTATGTAAATAGCCACCCAGTGTTCCACGGGGAGGTGCGAAGGATGTGTGTTGATTATGACAGATGTGGGTAGTGTTCTTATCGGATCCTTTGGTAAATCATCACATGGTAGTACACCAAGAAAATGAGTGTTTTGTGTGATTCTCTCCATAGCTACGGTAAGTTGTATGGTGTTCATGTTTTTAATTAATAGTAGTCAACAAGCACCTGTCTTCGGTTAGAAACTTCAATGATGTTGTCAAAAACAGCATAAACAATCAGATTAATGGTTCTTGGAAGCGGTTGTCTGAACCGCACTTCTAGTCTGATATTCCCAGACTTAACAAGCGAGATGTGTTGGCCACACTCTTCGTCTGGAGTGAGGTTAAAACCATAAAGTGTATAACCCTGCAGAAAATCTTCTGTCGATTACCAATGCTTGGTTTTTTTAGATGTCTTCCAGACGAAAGCGCGAGCTGGTAAAACTCTCGTACGGCTGTGCCTGATCCAAAGTTGGGTTGTAATGGTTTGGCGGGGTGTTGCTGCCCATCCACAAACAGCTAGAAACTCCAGATCGTAATGTTTAAATGCAAAAGGGTTTTAATCGTATGCCCCTGTAAAAGCATCATTATCGACCATGCCCAATATGATAGATTTGGGGAGTGTTCCTAAGAATAGGTTTTCCTGGTTTGATACACGGCTTCCAGCTGGTATGGAAAATTTTTTCAGACAGACTCTATCAATTGGATATTTAGCGGTTGTTGAGAGAAGTGCTTGAGCGTGTCCCAGTCTCACTCCTGGTGAAACTGATACTTTTTTGACAAACAGAGACGCTGATAAAATATTTAGTTTGTATGCTATAGCGTCACTCCTCATTAGACAAAATTCATCTTTGCCTCTTGTCAACCGGATTTTAATGTCCACCCCGTTAAGCATGAGTTTTTCTTGAAAGAAAATATCACTGTGTATGGGTGATAAAAGTTCGACTACGGCACTTTCGTTGCTAAAGGCAGCCCTCTTTGTCAGACCAATGTTAGCCCCTGCCGGGTCGCCTACATCCATATGTCCTGCAGAGTCTTTGTAAAATAATCCTGCTGAGAATACGCTTTCCAGGGTATCTTTACCGTAGTTTAAAAGGCATTCTATAATACATCGATAAGGGTATGTGTTTGTACTCTGTGAAATTAACCTATCACCAACCTATCACCGGGATGAGGATCAGCACCTCCAAATCCGAGGCCATGGTCCTCAGTCGGAAAAGGGTGGCTTGCTCCCTTCAGGTTGGTGGGGAGATCCTTCCTCAAGTGGAGGAGTTTAAGTATCTTGGGGTTTTGTTCACGAGTGAGGGAAGGATGGAACGGGAGATTGACAGACGGATCGGTGCAGCTTCTGCAGTAATGCGGTCGATGTACCGGTCTGTTGTGGTGAAGAAGGAGCTGAGCCGCAAGGCAAAGCTCTCTATTTACCGGTCAATCTACGTTCCTACTCTCACCTATGGTCATGAGCTTTGGGTCATGACCGAAAGGACAAGATCCCGGATACAGGCGGCCGAAATGAGCTTTCTCCGCAGGGTGGCTGGGCGATCCCTTAGAGATAGGGTGAGAAGCTCGGTCACTCGGGAGGAGCTCAGAGTAGAGCCGCTGCTCCTCCACATCGAGAGGGGTCAGTTGAGGTGGCTCGGGCATTTGTTTCGAATGCCTCCTGGACGCCTTCCCCGGGAGGTGTTCCGGGCACGTCCCACTGGGAGGAGGCCCCGGGGAAGACCTAGGACACGTTGGAGAGACTATGTCTCCCGGCTGGCCTGGGAACGCTTCGGTGTCCCCCCAGAAGAGCTGGAGGAAGTGTCTAGGGAGAGGGAAGTCTGGGCATCTCTGCTTAGACTGCTGCCCCCGCGACCCGGCCCCGGATAAGCGGAAGAAGATGGATGGATGGACCAAAAGATACATCAACCTGTGAAAAAATAGTGTTTCCTGGATAATTGATCAGTCCAACAGGGGTCCCATCTCTGATATTTGTACCGTCCGGATTTGTGATTTTAACACGCATGTAAAGCAGTGTATTATTCAAATCTACATAATCTTCACCATTCCCTGCTATGAAAAATTCCAAGGGGGTGGTGTCCGATATTGCAGATAGAGGAGGTATTTCAATGTATGTGTTTTTTTCAATAGCCGTCTGAGTCATCGGTACCGTAAACAGATCCAGCTCTGATTTAATACATTCTTCGGACATGGTATGTAGCAGAGCCATGGTTTAGAATATCGTTTTAACAGAGCTCTTCACCGATCCAGATGAGCCGCGCTTCACAGCTCTCTTTCGTCTTTGTTGTCTAACTGCAGTTATCTTAGGTTGTTTCCTGGTTTTATTTACCGCTTGACCACTCCTCCCCATCCTCCTCACTCCTGGTGGTTTAGACCTCCGTTTACGTGACATAACCATTAACCCCGACCCATCTTGGGCTTTATTGTTATTAAAGGTATGTGACATGGCATTGGTGACAACATCGCTGACTATGTTTTTAGCAGCATTTTTAAGATGTGGTTTGGCAATGCTGAAACCTCTTTTTAACAACGGAAGAGCCATTCTAAACAAACCCCTGAAAAGTCCTCCGAGACCTGCCCCATACATAACCCCTCCACCCGCATACCCCGGTAGGCCACCGCCTGCTTGATTTTTATAATAGTTTACATAATGAGCAGGATCCATTTGGTACGGATTATAATACACCATTTTAAAGGATTGGTTGTTTCACAGGTCTGAAGTGTAGTTTAACGACAACTTTACCGTAAGCAAATGGCACCCCCCTGTTTCTGTCGTCTTTGAGTTCAATACAAATCTCTCCAATAGAATTTTTATTCACTGACACGTAGTGCGTTCTGTCATATGTCACACTGACCATTTCACGACCCGACCCGGTTATATGTACACATCTCAAAAGCGGAACGTGTGCATCCCCCACAGTTTGATATTCGATAACATCTGTGTACACGTATATGCTGTAAAATCCTCAGTTCATGTCGGTTTGATGTGGTGCATACACTGTTGTAAAAGTGGTTTCACTATGATCGTTTACAGCTTCCCATGGCTTCTCCGGTATTACACCCAAAATAATGGCTAGTTTACCGTAGAATGTTAAGGCTACTCCTAGTGGTGCTGTCATGTAAACTTTGTTTTTCACAAGGTCGTAACCGAAACGTACATGACTAGGTAGAGAAACATTTAGCTCCCTAATTACAGATGCTATTTTGTCATAATATCCGGTTTTCAGATTTATGGTCACAAAATTTTTGTAGTCGCCAACATCTCTCAAGATGATTTTCGCATCATCATCAGCAATAGTGTACCACGATCTAGGGTATTCAATTTCAGCCAGACCCACCTCCCAATTACCTTTTAAGTTTATAGGTCTGGCTAATCTTGTTCTGTAATTCGAAATTTGGTTTTCGGGGTAAAGAGCTAATGAAGCATTGCATGGCAAATGTGACATAAAACCCTGCATCATCCATGACCGTTCACTGTAGAAATGAACTCAGATGTCAATTGTATTTTCTTTATAGACTTTAAGAGCTCTGTAGATCTACAACATCTTTTTCATTAACCCAACTGTCAAACTTCGGAGGCCATCCCACCCACCGTACGAGAACCATGTTTTTTTTTTACCACACTTCTTGTCTAATATTTTTTCTACTTTAAAAGCATTGTCCTTGTCCATAATAATTTTTTGTAGCTCCTCTTCATAAAATGATCCGTCGATAACCTCCCCGTCATAATCAGATAGCTTGTAGACTGGTGGTTGACATGGCATACATTCGGTTATAGTGAAAAATTCATCTGTGTAGTTTTGTTCATACCCCTTGGTAAAAGGCCCCCTCATCTTTGATATTCTAACCACGTCGCCGATTTTGTATTTAAATACAGGCTTCTTCTTACACACATTACCATACAAATTGTCATAGACGACCGGTTCATTTTCTTTGTTGACATCTACAGGGCGCATTTTAATACTTCTGTGATAACTACTGTTGTATCCTTGAATAAAGTCTTGTAAAACGTCGATGTAGCGTTTAGAGTTTATAGCCGTTAAATATCGCCACATCCGTCCTTTTAATGTTCTATTAAAGCGTTCAATAACGCTTGCCTTCAATTCACTCCCTGTGCTGAAATGGTAAATGTTGTGCTTTTTAGTTAGTTGTTGGAAATGCTTGTTAAAAAACTCCTTCCCCTTGTCAGTCTGAATTTTCTGAGGGACTCTACCCTCTTGTAGTATTGAATTAAACGCATTGGTCACAGCCAATCCAGTCTTGTTCTTTATACAACGCACCCATGCATATTTGCTAAAGACATCTATACATGTAAGCAGAAATTTAGTATTGTCATTTTCCATAGAATATATTGACATATCTACCAGATCCATTTGAAACTGTGTGTCAATACCATAAACAACGACTCTATTCCTTTTAAAATTGTGACGTAGTGGTTTGTGGAGTGTATAAGCATCTTGACTGGCTAACCAGTCTGAAACATCTTTACCACTTAGCAAATCACCACTTTCCTCTAATACACCACGTTTTAATCTATTTACACCCCCTAAAGAGCCGGGGTTAGATGGTGTGTAGTACACCTTATGCAGTTGTTCGGTCATGTTACCAGATCAGACACCGTGTAAATAATGAGACAGTGATTCTATAAAACCCCCCTTTTATTTTAAATCAGGGTTAATCACACAATACAATGCATACTTATACATTTAAAATAGAAACACCAACATCATACATTGTCGAGATATTGTAGGAAATTAACACATGTATCAGAATTTTTATCAGTCAGGTGATTTACCAGAATATTAACATTTTCAAAGACATGTCTAGAACACTGATCGTTTCTTGACAATAATATCACACACATATCAGTTACATATGTACATAAACATATTATATTGCCAATTTTACAATCATTATTGCATTCAAACAATGAATTTAGAATGTTTTTAAGAAACACACAGGATGAATCATTCTGACAGACACAGCGTTGTATCATTTCAGTCCATTCGTTTGATATGCCTCTGACTATATCCATGTGCTTCTTTAGACAAACCACTCGTTTGTTTTCTTCAGACCCATCATCATTAATGATCTTACACAGCATATCGACTATTTCACAATGAAGACGACGTCTCAGAATAAATTTAAACAGATAAGTATCAGTAGCAGATCCCCATGTTAGCGTCAAAATAAGGATCCAGTCGGGCTGTCTTTCCACCAGTCCACTGTGTCATAGACAGCCTGTTCACCGCTATCATTCACCAGATTCTCACGGATTTCACGCAGTCTCTGTAGAATGTGTGGCTCGTCTCTTAGTTCACACAACACGGTTTCGATAATTCCACGGATTCTCTGAGGATTCAGTATCAATCCAAATGATTTCAAAGCAGTGCCGATGACTTGTTTTAACATCGGTTTAAACACTTTACAGGAAATTTCTTCAAAATGTATGAAAAAGAAATACTTGTCAGGATCATACATACACGTGTGCTGTACCTGACTGGGGTGATCCACTTCACAACCGTAGCACAACTCTTAACTTCAACCCGAGGAGATGCTCCAGAATGACCACTACGACTGCTTTTATAAAATTGACGCTCTTTACATCAACAACACCATCAGTATCATCATCCCCCTCCAGAGACGATGCATCTGGAAGTGTGTGTCCTGGACCGTGAGATGAAATGAACGTTAGATTGTGATAGCCAAGATTCATGCAAAACTTGTCGAGCCAATGGCCGGTGATAGGAACACCTCCCAGGGACATCACACATTGCTGAAGTAGATGCGTCATCGGATGATGCCAAGGCCCCAGCAGATTCTGTAGTATCGTGTTGAGACATGATGATTCGCACTTTTGGTTTGAAATGAGAATGGGGACCAGCCGCTTTTAAGGTCTATAGAATGTGGGCGGTGTTACAAGGGGGTCGTACTGCGAACTTCCCCACACTTTTCGGGGTCAAACAGTCTGACCTTAATTATATTGTATTGGTCATATGCATCATTCCATTTAAACAGTTTGTCTATCTTTGAAAAAACATCATTCAGGATAGGCACATCTTTCCATTGAAACAAAAACTTCATGTGATCTGTCTCTGTGGAAGGACACACTCCGTCACTGGTAAGTATGTATCCATGGTCATCCAGCCTCTTGATAATATGGTCACCAACAGCCTCTGCAATGAATAAAGGTGCATCTCCAGAATCATTCAGACCCCTCCAAACACGATTGTAAAACACATCCCAATCCTTTTCCGTGAAATACATTGCATCGCCCCTGTTGAATAACTTAACAGAATGAGATGTTCTGTCAAAGTCGTACACGCACAAACGACCATCGTCTAGATGAAATTCATATTTCAGAGTTCCTAAAGGATCATGGAGATCCCTGGTTATGCATGGTCCATATCTTTTCCTCGGAGCCCAATCTAGCTTAGCATTTGTTTCTACATCATTTACCAATGGGGTTTTAGGACTTCTGGGGGATGCCATTGCTCAAGTGGAAATCACAAAATACGTACTTGTTGCAATGAACAGACCTAACCTCTTTTAAATACACAGATGGGATCGGCTACAGCGCAGGGGGGCATCAAAACAGCTGACCAACCAATTCATACCACAGCCTGTACAACTGCCGGAGGGGTGAGGCGGGGTGGGGAGGGAGGTCAAAGGGGGGGGCACCAAACACGTCATCAATCATAGACCAGTCATTTTTGGCACAAAGTATGAGGGGTGATGTGGGGATGGGGAGGGGGGAAAGGTCAAAGGTGATCAATTAAGTCATCAATCATAGGCCATAAATCATTTTTGTCACAATGTATATTATATTTACTACTTGCATCCAATAAAACAGTGGATCTGCACTAAAATCACTCGTATCTCCCTAAATCATTTAAATCATTTAAATTTATTATTTGTATTGCACTTTAATTTGTAAAGGTGTTCCTTCAATTAAAAACAACTAGTTTTATATTTCCTTGTCTTTTTTTTTAACTACACTAGAATCCTCCACCCCACCCCAGCTGTTAAAGAAAAAGTAACTTGGTAACTTTTACTCTGAGTAAATTTTTAATGAGCTACTTTTTACTTTTGAGTAGATTTTTAGACTGGTAACTTTACTTGTACTTCAGTAAAATTTCACTTAAGTAACAGTACTTTTACTTGAGTACAAATTTTTATTACTCTTTCCACCTCTGCTTTTACATCATATGTGCTAACATCTGCACACATCTGTTTAACTCTGCATTTTCTGAATGAGCACTGTGCTGCTTCACACTGACTGCAATTTTAACTTAAAGGCAGTTTTATTTCTGTGTGAATGTTTTTAAAACACATTTTAAACAAACAAAAAAAAAAAATTATTCTCTTTTAATTATTTTAAATTATTCATTTTTATGATTTGTGATTAAGAGCTTTTTTCTCTTAGATTGTTTTCTCATTTATGTGAATTTCTGTGTATGAAATGTGATATAAATAAACTTGCCTTGCCTACATGTAATTGCATAGATCCTCACACAGATAAACATTGTTACAGGTTCAGCGCTTGGTGTGTGATCAGCAGTTGGCGTATAATAATAATAATAATAATAATAATACGTCTTCCATGCTGAGGCATTATAGGGCTAAGCATGAGCAGTCTGGAGGGTCAATGGAAAACTTCAACTGTCAAGGTAACTAATTTATGGAAGTTTGACTGTTACAGTATGAATAAACTTGTTTTACATGTATTTGCACATTTTCTGTCCAGTGAACCGCAAACAACAGCTTGATGAAGCTCTAGTGGACATGATTGTAGAGGATTCACAGCAGCTTTAAAGCATTTGTGGCTAAGCTTGACCCCACTTATGCACTACCATCCAGGCAGGCTCTGAAGATCATGGTGGACCACAAATATGAGCAGCAGAAGCAGAAGGCCATGGCTGAGCTACAGAAAACTGAGGGTGTGAGCCTAACTGCAGATATGTGGACCTCTATTAATATGGATGCATATCTGGCCGTTACATGCCATTATGTAGACGACAAGGATAAGCTTGCCACAGTACTTCTGGGGGTATGGTCATTTCCAAAAGCTCACACTGCGGAGAGCCTTGCAGAGGCCAAGAGGTTGCTCTTTGAAGAATGGGGTATCCAGAGCAAAATAAAATCCCTGGTGACTGATGCTGCTTCAAATATGATAGCCACTGCCAACAACTTAAAGATTAGGCATGTTATATGCATTGCGCATGTCTTGAATTTGGTGGTCAAGAAGTTGATGCAACTCCTGGTCTGGAAGATGTCAGAACAAGAGCACGAAGGATGGTGACTTACTTTAAGACCAGTACCACAGCAAAAGAGAGGCTTAGAGAGAAACAGGAACAAATGGGACGTCCTGTGAAGCAGCTGATTCTGGAGGTTGATACACGCTGGAATAGTACCTATTTAATGCTTCAGTGTACATATGAAGAGCGAGAACCAGTGGGTGCGGCACTGGCTACACTGAGAACTGATGTGGCTCCTCTGACATCAGAAGAATATCAGGCAATATCTGAGTGCATGAAAGTGCTAGCCCCATTCCAGGTGGCCACCGTTGAACTTTCTGAGGAGAAGAGTGTATCTGACTCTAAGGTCATTCCCATGATGAAAGTGTTGCGATACACAATTAATGAAACCCTCAAAAACATTACCAACGACACTGCAATCCAGCTGGGACAGAATCTGTCAAGAAGATTAGCAGATACATTTTCAGCTCTTGAATCGACAAGTGTTTTGACATTAGCTACACTACTAGATCCACGATTTAAAACATTTGGGTTTCATAATCATATACAGGCCCAGACGGCAATTGGACGACTAACATCTGAATGCACAGCGTTAATCAAAGATACAGCTCAAACACCCAGCCACTCAGCACAGCCAGATACAGCACAAAATCTTGAAACTACAGGTCAAGGTAAAGTAAACATCCTAGAAGGTTACTTAAAACTATTCATTACTCATAACATGGTTTTGTTTATCATTTCCCTTGCAGATGAGGTGAATCTTTGGGAGCTGCTGGACAACGATGCAAGTAATGCAAGGAGGAACAAAAGTGCAACATCAGATGCAACCACAGGTCCAGCGCAACATGACCGATCCCCCAATGCAGCGTTCTGCTGACCCTCTTGCCTACTGGTCCACCCACAAAGCAATATATCCTCATTTATACCAGCTTTCTAAACTGTTTTTTGTGTACTCCTGCATCATCTGTTCCATGCGAGAGGATATTCTCTAAAGCTGGTGAAATTGTTTTAAAAAAAAAAAAAAAAAAAAAAAAAAAAAAAAAAAAAAAAAAAGCCTTTCAAAGACTGGAGAAAATATTTCTGAATAAAAACCATACCATTTAATGAACACTTTGTCTAAGCCTTCTGCATGATACAAAGCACACCCTCTGCCACTTTTTTTTTATTTTTATTATTAATTAGAGAACATATGAACACTGTTACATAAAAACATAACAGAAACTTCAAAAACCCTCTGCTACATTATACAAGTACATCCAGTTACACAAGCACATCCTTTTCAACATACAAAAACATCAGTCCCACCAGTTAACAAGTTATAGAGTTCTGCTTCCCACAGCTAAACAAGATAAAGCTTTCACACATATGATACTGCCCTGCTAAAAAAAAAAAAAAAAAAAAACTATAGAAACCATTACAGAAATTCTATTGGATTTAATGGTTTTCATGGGAATTTTATTGGTTGTAATGGGAATTATAGTGGTCTCTGTGGGTCTCTACTGATATGTGTTGGGTTCTATTGGTGGGGGCATTAAATCCTAATGGAATATGTCCCAAATACACTACAAAAAAGAATTCTGTAGTGGTTTAAATGGTAAAAGCCAATGGTTCCTATTGGTATTTTAATAGAAACCATTAGAATTTCTGTGATGGTTTCCAACTTTTTTTAAGCTGGTCTGATCTTCTGTCCTTGTCTAAAGAAATAATCTCTCACACACACACACACACACACACACACACACACACACACAGCTTAATGTTTTATTATCAAGCTGAACACATGAAATTCATCAGTATCTGTAAAATTCACCTACATAAATGTTTCACAGCACTAACACTCTTTCAGCTTTGATCGACTCGGTAAACACGTAATAAACGGGGCGTTAGCCTACTTGCATTTTATGGTTGTCAGCTTTGTTGCATTACATTTACTTCACCAGGAGATGGTGCTGCAATTTCTATCTGAATGAAGCTTCGAAAGCTCTGAATGAAGCCATCACTACTGACAATTAAGAAAACAGCTTTCACTGTGTAATATTGAAAAATATATATATATAAAAAAAAAGAGTAACATGTTGCAACATTCACTCTGAACGGTCAGGGAGATTTAACAAGAGGAAAGTGGGAGGCAGTCTCCAAAGTAAACAGGAAAATGATACAACTTAAAAAGAACATTAATTGAATAGATGGTGTATCACAACAGCACCCATTAAAGAGCCCCAAATAAATAAAAAAACAGAAGGATCACAAAAGGGTTCACAACTTTTTGCAGGAAAAAAAAATAAAAGAGACAAAGCTCTAGAAAAGCAACGGTGTCTCTCCCAAGATAGCAAACATACATATATATATACATATATATATATATATATATATATATATATATATATATATATATATATATTTTTTTTTTTTTTAACCACATTGGAGCCAACTCCCACACTGATTTTTAAAACATGAGTATTTAAACCTCTACTCTAAACAGTATTCAGGAGTTCTGATTGTTGAAGAATGGGAGGAGACCAGGGCAATTAATCAGAGAGAGATAAAGTTGAGTACACTATGACAAATCAAAGTTCAAGATTCTTTTAGCCATCTTAATTATGTAGCAATTCTGTCAAACATTATATAGTATACATTAACATTTGATCAAAGACTAGAATCAGTCTACATGTCAAACTTAATTTGTAGTTGTTTGAGAAAGTAAAGCTTGGAGTTAAGCACAAGTTTTTTTCTAGCTTCCTTTCCTCCATTTTCACCAACTTTGGAAAGATTCTAAATTAGAATTTTAATCAGTGTTCACCCTTTTATGCAAACTAAAGGTTGTTTTCTTGGTTGTCCAAAATCAGTGAACCAGAAAGGACTAGTTTAAACAACCCTTTCTTTTCAACATTTTCTAAGAGATTATTTTGAAAATCTGCTAAATTAAAAAAAAAAAAAAAAAAAAAAAAGGCACTCTTCTAACTTCAGGTAATGAATGATGTTTAAAAGATTTGTTTAAAAGAAACTGACAACATGAATGAACCTGTGCCATAATCAGCTATTTTAACAACATTTTCTCTGCTCTTCAACGCTAAACACTGGACTTTATACTCTGCCTCCACAGCAACACAGCTGCTTGCAATAATCATGTGATTAATAAGATTGATGTGAGGGAGAGGCGTGGCCAAAGCAACTAGAGGTTTTATAAGGGGTCGTTGCACCAGCTCAATTTCCATACTCAAGTAAAAGTATGGAAATCACACCACTTTATTAAGTAAAAGTCATCCATTTAAAAAAAAAAAACTTAACTGTTTTTTTAATACTTGAATATCAAATGTAAATACAGCAAATTCCAATCAGTTCATCTTTTAAATTGTGACCCTTTCCTGTTGTTATTTTTAAAGCCATATAATGTAGTCTTTTATAGGTAGTATACAATAAGTGAAATGAACATGAACAGCATAATTCAAACAATAACATCAATTTCATTATGTATAAAATTAACCTATTTACTTATTCTGCCCCTGACAAATTGAGTTGAAGCTACCCTTTTAAAAAATGATTTGGCTACTCTACAAGCTATTGACAATAGGTCCTAACTACACTGAATAAAAATATATAAATATCAGTAGCAAACATTTATTTACACACTGGTGTATCTGTATAAATTCTAAGACATTCATTTAATGAATGAATATATAATGTTAGACAGTCCTCTAATAAATGAAATCCCACAATTAAATGAATATATCTCCAGATACATGTTTAAAAGGGCTTTCGTTGTTGTGTGACTACGAGAGTCATTTCTGATTGTTTGATTATCTTCACCATGGGGAATATCAATGCTACTATTTGTGTTGCACTTTCTTTTTTTTTTAATTGTTGGCCTAATATAAATCCTAAAACATGTGCTATATGTCTATAAGGTGTATGTCAATAAGATGTAATAAGCACATGCTGTATTGCAGATGACCAAATAACATCATAAATGTCTTCCTGATGTTAACACACTTCAAATAGTTGTCTGGGGGATGTACAGTAGGTACTCATTGAAAACTATATTCATTGCCACATGCAAAACTTTAAATTCTCACACATGAGACTTGTCTGCAAAGGTATTGCCAGAAGATGCAAAGGGAAACTTTTGGCACTTTTTAGATGTTTTGGTGCCTTCCTGAGCTCAATTAACTCTGTTTGTACGTTGCCAGCACTGGTCCATGGACAGATTTTCAGTGCTTCCATTGAAAATTCTGGAACATTTTTCACCAGAAACGGGTTTTCAATGCACAGAAGAACTTGGTTTCCCAGGCAGAAGTTTTCAAACCGAGATTTTAATTTTCAATCAACTTCTCTATGAAATTTGTGTGACATTGATTGTTATGTTCTCCTTGGGCTAGATGCAAAAGGTTTGGGAATTGAAGAAGCTAGTAGATCATCTTTGAATTGCTCTAACTTCCTCTGAAAAGCACGCAGTGTCATCATGAGATCACACACGGTGTTACCTCTTGCCTGGAGCTTTACATTCAGGTCATTGAGATGGGCTGTTAAATCAGCCAAAAATGCAACAGCTTCCATTTTCTTTTCATTCTTCATAAAATCCCAAAATTCTGCAGCTTTTGCACTTTTTGGTCTGCCAAATAAACTTGAAGCTCTGTCCAAATTGCCCAAAATCATTCCAGAAACCCTGGCTTTGCTGAGCCACCGGACATTGTTGTGTAGGAGCAAATCATCAAATTCTGCATTTACCTCCATCAGGAATGTGCACTAGTTCCCTCACTCTCCCTATCATGGATGGAGCTCCATCAGTAGCAATAAATACCACATGTTTCAAGTCAATTCCTCTGTCACTTAGCATCCGTATTGCTACATAAATGTCCTCCCCTCTTGTGTGACAATGTCACACCTAAAACATCTTCACAAAACTCCACCTTCTCACAAATAAGTCGAACCAAGACTACTAGTTGTGCATTATCAGTGTTATCTGTTGACTCATCCACAGGCAGCGAGAGACATTGAGCCTTTATAACAGCATCACTAAGTTGCTTGAGCAAATCATCTGCAATGATTTCCATTCGTCTTGATACTGTTATCAAGTTACGTTTGCATGGTTACATTTTTTGTTCTCACCTGGGTAATTTTGCTCAAAACACATGTGCTTTGATTCATAGTGGTGCTTAAAGTTACCACTCTTAACAATCACCACCGTCTCAGAGAAAATTAAGCACATAGGTTTGGTGCTTCCGTCGGGGAGAATAAATACATTCCTGTCTGTCCAGTCATCTTTAAATGCAGTGTTTTCACGGTCAACCTTTTCTTTGGATCTGATAATTTGGAGCAGACCATTTCGCGTAACTCTTCACACATATACATTTTTTCACTAATGCAAGTCTGCAAAACAAAACTGCCTGTTAAACGTCAGTATCACTATGTTAGGACCATAGTGAGTGCATTATGCTAATCTGATTGGACGTTGTTGTCACAGGCCAACTGTTTGGAACACAAGGAGAGTGAAAGTATTGGCACTGTTTTTGCTTGTTCATATGATTCTGCAGAGATTTAACATGCACAAATATGCGAACATTTACACACATATGCTTACACAGTGCCGGTCCGGACTGAATTGTGTTTTGGTCTGACCGGAGTCTGCCAATTGAGTACCCCTGGTTTAATCATCTAATCATGTACTTCAAATAACAGTGTGATATTTTTAATTTTTTTATTGGTTTTACAAGCCGTATCCTTGGCAATCTTTTTGATTAGAATACTCACATGACTGAGGAAGCTGCATAGGTGATAGAGAAATTTTAGAGAGTGGAAATATGGAGCAAAGCACACTTTTTTCAGAAAAAAATTGGGACACTGGAAAAAGTGCTTAAATATGGGACAGTCCCAGGAAAAACATGTCTTCTGGCCACCCTACCCTTAAGTGACTTTTGTCTTATTCATTTAAATCTCTCAGAATTTCTGAAGGCAAACAAAACCAGTTATATTCACTCAAATATTTGTCTTTTTTTTTTTTTTTTTTTACTTTTTTTTAGGATTTACGAATTTTTCATATATTTATGTATTTTGCATTTTCCCTTATGAAAATGTACCTTTTTTTTCTTTTTTTTTTTACATTTTAACTGTTATTGGAAACAAGACCATAGTAAGGACAAGGAACATGGATTTTCACTAACATGGTTGGATGTAAATTGATTTATATAAAACAAACTATAGTTTTATACAAATCTTATATAAGGGGAGATTCTAAGCTTTACATTGATATGAGATATTTGTATATTTGTCCAGTTTTTCTTGAATTGTTGGGCATTTTCTGGAACCACTTTTACGCAGTATAAATGGGGCCCAGCTCAGGCACTGAAATGAGCTCAATTTTTCCCCTGACCTCTCCTTGTCTGAAGTTACAGTAATTTAATTAGGAAAGGCATCTCCCAGCACTCTGTTGAAAACTCAGAAGTAAAGACCAGGAGACTCGAAGTACGTCTTCTGCAGAATTCTTTACTGAGAACGTGCTGTCTGGCGCTGCAGTCATCAAATCTAACTAGAGTGGTGGTGGCGTAGTGGCTAGAGCACAGGGCTGCTAATCAGAAGGTCGCTGGTTCAAATGCCACGGCCACCACCATTGTGCCCTTGAGCTAGGCACTTAACTCCAGGTTGCTCTGGGGGGATTGTCCCTGTAATAAGTGCTCTGTAAGTCGCTTTGGATAAAAGCGTCTGCCAAATGTGTAAATGTAACTAAGACTTACATTGTAGTTTTATAGACATTTTGGTGGGCAGTCCGTCAAGTGAAAACAAAGTACTCAGTTGATGACTGTTAACAAAGTGTGCTAAGGAAGTAAGCAGTTGTAGGAACCCTTCCCAAACCCTGGAGATTCACACAGCCCTTAATCCAATCAGCATAACTATATCATTCAGAATACTTCATTATCATAGAGATAAAAGCAGGTCCACACCTAAGCCATGTTTTTTGCGTTTGACTTGGACAATGATTAAATCATGACCAATGGTCTTCAATTCAGTGGCTGGGACAGAGGCACCATGAGCCAACGCATACAAAAGGTGATAACTTTAGTGAGCCATTCTTGTTTGACTCACAAAAAGGTGAACAGGATCTGGCAGAGACCTCAATTTAGCAACTCTGTTTAACAGTGTAAAACAGCTGACGCTGTTTCTTTTCTAAAACTACCAAGTCTGATACACATATAATAAAAAACGTATTCTTAAACTCATTCTTAAATTTATATTCCCACAACTCCTAAAAAAAACTATGGTAAATGATGTAGACACGATTGATGGGTTATGTCGTGCTCCAAGGAGAAGACATAGTCAATGCCTGACCAAGTTTCTCCAAGAACCCTTAGGAAATCAGAATTATGAATTTCACCTAGACAGCCCATGTTTGTGTGTACGACTTTGACAAAACATCTTGAGATTTGAAGTTATACAACAGGGACGTTGATCATTATACATGGGATGAAGACCCTTTTTTGTATTTCACAGGAAAGGACTGGGGTTTGTTTTACGATTGTGTTTGGGGGGACCTGAATGACTCCAAGATACTGCGTGTTTGGCGATCACATCAACAAGAGGCCGGATGACTATGTTTACATACCAGCGAGGATAAACTGGGTCTCAGTGACAGTCTGGCCTTTCTGCGAGGTAGAGACAATTGAATGTTTCCACATTAAGTTTTTGTTTCAGTGGAAATATGTTCCTTTCCTGAATTATATTTTTTCAAAGATAGACCAACTGTTTAAATAGTGTGATGCTTATGGCCGGTACAATTTAATTAAGGTCAAGCTGTTTGAGCCTGAGATGTGTGCGAGAGTCCGTAGGAGTGTCCATATAACACCACCCACCTACTATAAGCATTAAAAGTTGGTGGTGACTGTCAGCATTCAAACCAACATATTTCAAGACTTTACTACAGACCTAACTGGACCCAGGAAATTTTGTATGTAGCTTGGCTACAGCAATCTAATGTTCATAACTCACGGATCATGCTGCCCGCTTCAGATGCTGCGACTCTTAAGGGAGACGACGACATGGACTGCATTATTGGTGTAAAGGGCTTCACTTTTATAAAAGCATAGTTAAAAGATTTGTGCTACGGTTATGAAGTGTATCACCCCAGTCAGCTTCAGCATACGTGTTTGTTTGATCCTGACAAGTATTTATTTTACACACACTATGAAGAACTTTCTTGTAAACTGTTTAAACCTGTTTAAAACTGAAACAGTCAGGCATTGAAATAATTTGGGCTGACACCACATCCTCAAAGAATCCATGGTGTTGTCGATGGCATGTTGTGTGAATTAAGAGTGGAGCTGCACATTCTACAGAGATTGTGTGAAATCTGTGAGAATTGCTGTGGAAAATTCTTTCTTTGCAAGGAAACTCAAGAGTCAGGGGTTCCAGATGTCAAAGGTAGAAGTTTGAGTAACCAATAATCCTGAGAAGGCCAGCTGTCTATTCTGCTTTCCCAGTTCTGTCCTTCTAGCTTTATACATTTGTTTTCTTCTCTGAGCCCATTAATCACTCAATTTGGCTATCTCCAGCCAATGGACTTGCACCGTACATCATTTGAGCTTGCCTGGCTGTATGGCTTTTATCTAATGGTGGAAACCTGTCAACATATCAAATTTTTTTTTTGAAATTCTAGAGAATATACATTCTAAGTGTAGGGTTCTACTGATTGTTTAGATCAGTTTTACTATCAGAGATAACTAATAATTAATGTTTATTAATTTATTAAATTAAATAATAGAATTTAACTAATTAAATTACATCCATGGGACACCACTCTTTGACAAGAAAAAAATTATAGTAAGTTACTGATCGAGTCTCAAAAATCTAGCCTGAAGGTTGAGTATTTTGATTATTAATCAAAATAATCAAGAAGGGGAGGAACTAGTCAAATTATTGCCATACGAATCCAACAGTAATCTGGTTACAGTTGGATTCTAACAACAACAAAATAACAATACACTGAAGTAATAGGGGAGTTCTTGTCGTGGCAGAGGCTGGCTTCAACAAAATATTCAAACAAACAAATAGGAGTACTTTTATAATATAACAAGATTTATTATAATCAAACCGCAATGAACATCAAAAACATTACAGGGAAATCCTAACTAAATAGTGGAGCTATATGCTAGTGTATGTATGTGTGTGTGTGGGGGGGGGGGTGTGTATCTAGATTTGGTAAAGGAGACAAAATGGTGGAGTCAAAGATCATTTAAGTGTGGGAGGGGAGGAGAAAGGAAAGATGGCTGGATCAGTTCCAGAGCAGTGGGGATGTGAGGATGTGAGCGGACACACAAAGGAACTGAAGAAACAGGCGGGAGAATTTGAAACACCAGCCTGAATCGGACATAAACCACGGTGCCACTCCATGAATATTAGAGAGAGTGATAGAGCAAACAAAATTGGGGTGCATGCAATCTAACTGAGGGTAACCGCTCATAACAGTGGGATTGAATTGTTAGTTCAGATCACTCATACAACATTTCACCCAAAATTGACGAACCCACATGTCAATCAGCGATCGGAGTTAAACATACAAGATTATACTCAGTCAAACATTTAGCATCAAATATAAGATTTATTTGTATAAGAAAAGTCACAGTTTCTAACACTAAATCTGCCCAGATATCAAGCCTTACTTCAGAAATCCTGTGTGATTTCAGCAGGGTTGTTCGTTTGAATTCCTGTTGCATTGAGCGGTGAGGAGAATGATCTGGAATTGGTCCTTTGTCTTATGCTCGTCAGCGAAAAGACACGTCTCTGCGTTATTTCTCGGGTCCGGTGATGAGAGAAATGCAGGAGGTAGTCAACGTTGATAGAAAACAAGGGAGAAGGGAAGCTGGTCGCCTTTACGTTTTCTAAATAAATTCACTGTTGTCTTGCAGTGAAAATTAATGAACCGGTTGTAATAAGTATACTAATAGACTGGAACAAAGCTAAGTTAATCTTACTCTACCGTGGTCTCTCTTTGTCCTTTGTCCAGAAGGAGGGAAAACTCCATATGTAGATGCGCATTTCTTTCAATCACTGCTTTAGAAGCTGTGCGCATAGAGGCTGAACTCGCCTCTGTCTGCTGGTTTTGTTGACAGGATGATGTCATCGGTCATAGGCCACTTTTGACCAATGGCATTTGAGACTGGGTCCATGGGAGGGACTTCACATCCAGTTGTGAATCTGTGAAGGACCCTGGGAAACGGAGTTCAATGTCTCACCTTTGATCATGGAACAAAGGGCCACGCAGTCTCCACTGCCATTTTGAGTGGGGCAAGTCCCTACATCCCCCCTTTGGTTCTAAGGTTGGGGTTACCACAACCCCAAAACTACCACAGTCCTTGAGAGCAAACCAACAGTTGAACAGTTCCCAGGTCCCTGGAAACAACTCAAAGGTTGAGCAATTCAGTCCCTGAGGACAACCCGAAGGTTGTTCAGTCCATGTGTCCTGAGTTCGCAAGAGCTAAGTTCCTGGAAGTATTAACAGTTCATAAAGGCTTTTGACACCTGGGCTGTCATAGTAGACAACATATGGGCAGATGAATTCTAGCTAGGCTAACTAACATAACTATCACTTTTTAACATTGCATTTCACATCGGTAACACATAAAACATTGCAACAACCCTTTGTTATCCCTGAGTTTTGAAAGATTGTGAAAAGAAAAATGGGAGAGATTTTTACCGTTAGTAGGGTTGTTCCAGGGACGAGTTTTGCTGATGATTTGCTTATGACTAGGAAATATATTGGTCAAGCCAGTCGGTTTGAGACTGAATTTTACTAATTTCGTCCCTTCAGCCTGGAGCTGCTGTGGAAGGGTGTCATCAACGGTGAGGTTATGACCAACAAATGCATCCATGATCTCAATTTCTGCACCATGTTTGTTGACATTGAGACGTTGAGGAAAATATCGTCAATGTGCACGGTGGCTCCTTGGGGAACCGTTAAGAACACAGTTTGGTTTGGTAGCCTTAGTTTAGTGGCTGTATCAAGGCGGTCGTATGACAGTAGTACTTCGGTGACTGGTGTGTTGACAAGCCATTGACTACTAGCTCCTTCTACCCTAGTTTCTGTTCCTTCGTAATGGGTAAGTTGAGGATAAATCCTAACTCTAGGTTCTGTGGATTTACATGACTGGGGATTGCACTGCCAAGGCTGTATGCCAGATGTATCTGGGAAGATTACACAATGGTGGTAGTGGCAGATCTAAGCATTTGTTCAGCCATGTTTATTGGAACAATTAGGATGGGATGTTAACTGAAGTGCTGATTTCCCTCACAAGATCATGCATTATATCCCTAACTATTCGCACATATTTACATTTATGCATTTGGCAGACGCTTTTATCCAAAGCGACTTACAGAGCCCTTATTACAGGGACAATCCCCCCCGGAGCAACCTAACCTTCTGATTAGCAGCCCTGTGCTCTAGCCACTATGCCACCACCACCTCCCACATATGTTATGTCTGATCTCACAACTTCTGACAAGGCATCCAGAGCAAGCAAAATGTTATTCAGAATTACAGAATGCATGTTTACATTGAGTATGGTACCCTGCAGGGATTTAACCAGACCCTGTAATTGTTCTTGTTGCAACAGGAGTTTCGTTACCTTGTGTTTGTGTGAGTGGTATTAATTGTTGGTGCATGCTACACTTTACTACCATGGACACTATTGTTGTGGGTCCACCCCCTTTTGGAGTGGAGACTGTTCAAAGGGTTTGATCTGGTTTGCATGGATCCACTTGTACAGTGGTGTCTGGTTTGACTTTGAGATCTGGATTCGGTAAGCTACCGGGGAGAGCTTCCCTATGATCTCAAAGGGGCCTGACCAGCTTTGTAGGACCTTTTGGAGATTCCCACTGGTTTAGCGAACCTGAAGTAGGGCTTTTTCGAATACTTTATATTCGCAGTCTGACGTTTTCCTACCGTAATAGGCCTTTTGTTCTTTGACACTGGTTTCCAGGTTTGTTTGGGCCGAAGCAATTTTAGTTTGGAGTTGTCTGTGTAAATCGGTCATGTACTGATGTGCACTACATCATGTGCCGGCAGCCATATCACCCTGTAGCCCAAGACTGGTTGCCCACTGAAGCTAAGCAGGGCTGAGCTTGGTTAGTACCTGGATGGGAGACCTCACGATAAAATCAGGTTGCTGCTGGAAGAGGTGTTGTGAGTCCTGCAGGGGGTGCTCTCCCTGTGGTCTGTGTGGGTCGTAACGCCCCAGTATAGTGACAGGGACACTATACTGTAAAAGAGCACCGTCTTTCGGATGAGACGTTAAACCGAGGCCCTGACTCTCTGTGGTCATTAAAAATCCCAGGATGTCCTTCGAAAAAGAGTAGGGGTGTAACCCCGGTGTCCTGGACAAATTTGCCCCTTGGCCTCTGTCCATCATGGCCTCCTAATCATCCCTGTATACTGATTGGCTTCATCACTCTGTCTCCTCTCCACCAGTAAGCTGGTGTGTGGTGGGCGTACTGGCGCAATATGGCTGCCGTCGCATCATCCAAGTGGATGCTGCACATTGGTGGTGGTTGAGGAGATTCCCCCCTTCCTTGTAAAGCGCTTTGAGGTTACTGATAAAGTGCTATATAAATGTAACTAATTATTATTATTATTATTACTATATGTGGTTGCAACACTTACATCTTCTGGACGGTACAGAATAAATGGCCAATATGCAACCTGTTGGAGGGTGTGGTACATAGCTTTGTAGCTCCTGTGACCTCCAATGGGAGCATCATGGGCATGTAGCAGCATCACGGGCATGTAGCAGCATCACCCCCCTATGGTTGCTCAGAACGACCCACCGGGGTGGACCTGGACAATAGGGAACATGGATCAACAGGACTATCTCACGTTTCAGGTGTTTCTGTACCTGACAGAGCTTTTAGCTCTTCAGTCCTGTAAATAGGGTGGTCGGAACTTTTGTGCCTGAGGTTCCATCACCCGTTGCCGGATGGTCTTGATCACTGTGTTCCGTTCCTGCATGGCACTCAAGTCTGCATTGCCCAGTTGTCAACCCAGGTTCACAATCTGTAGGCAGTTTTGGGGATTTTCCCAGTTCTCTTTGTCATACCTTTGAGACAGGGCAGCGCTGAAGCAGTGGGAGAAGCTTGCCTTTTACGTGACACTCCTTATCTTTGTCTGGGTAGACGAGGCAAGGAACCGAACAGATCTTTGCCTTCAGTTCTCTGAAAGCCTGCTCTTGAGGGGTCTCCCCCTTCAAATACCTTGTCTTTCTGGAGGAGCTTGGTAAGGGGCCTGTTTTGTGTGTAGCTGACAAGGCTCACATCACAGGGCTATGTCTGCAGTGGTTTACCAAGAGAGAGCATTGCCCTGGCGACTTTTGCTAAATTCTCCTTGCAACTTGGGCTGATTTCAGACCCAGTGTCCAGTAATGCATGGATGTCTATACATCTCCCTACCAACATGGAGGTGTATATGCGTCTGGCAGTAACCTTGTGGGCAAGGTCTCCCAAAAATTGAAAGAGCGGCACATGGGTATTGGGCATGACTGCCAATGGGAGTGTTGGGGTCTCCCCTGTGTTCTTCCCCCAGCCTACGAGGTAGACTCTGGCGGTTGAGGGGGGAAGAGTCTGGCCTAGTCATGTTGGAGGATTGTTACTATCGGCCCCCTTGTGGTCATCGTCTGGCCCTTTGGAAGAAGCATTGAGGTGCTTTATCACGTTTGCTAAGTGTTTCTGGATGAGGCTGACCTCCAAAGAGAGGGATCTGGAGCGGGGAGGCCCCGAATGATTCCCTTTGTTTTCCATTGTCGTCTTGTTTATCAGTCGGTCACACAACTCTTTCCCATGTCATCTGGGCCATCTTCCTAATCTCCTTCATGGTCTGTTTACCCTGTTTACACATCAGCGTAATGTGGGTTCGCACGCAGGTGTGGAGATTATGGAGGAAGAGAGATCTGAAACCTCGTTCTTCCAGACCTGACTCATTACTTCCTTGGAAGTATGCGTTCCTTAAACGCCTATAATACTCCCTGGGAGGCTCCAAATGCTTCTGTTGGATGCAGATGGCACTGAGAGTGGCTGATGTTTAAACAGTATATGGCGAGTACTCCTCACTCAGAACCTTACAAAGCCTCCGGTAACTGTCACGAATGCACGGCGGTTGAGTCTCAATGAATGTGTGGACGCTTCTGGAAGTTGTTTTCCAGATGAGCTTCATGTGTCAAGGCATGAGCCAAGTCTACAAGACAATGTTCAATTTCCCTGAGGTAATCGTTGACATTTGAATCTCGGCTTGCTGAGTCGAAGCGTTCTATGTCCTTTGCAATGGAGTAAAGCTGGCGCATGCGCAGACCTGTGGATTGATCCCGCTGGTATCTGACTCGTCAGAGGATGAGTACATGTGCTTGCCCCATTGCCATGGCATTGGGTGAGACCACTTCCTCCTCCTGGTGAGGGAGGCTACCTGCTGGTGTTGGGTCTGACAAGATGTCTGAGGGGAGGATTGCAGAAATGGTCTTTTGCCCCCGAAACGTGGTGGACTCGTGTCCCGAACAGGTATGCGCTCTAACTCCGGGAGTTGGGACAATGGTTTTGAAATACTACCTGAACCAGGGGTGGGGTATTTTGTCATAGTGCCAGTCTCCGAGTCCTTTGCCCCACTCCTGTCAAAGGTGGGGTAGTGGAGCGCTGCTTGAGCCTTGGTCCGTGCGTCTCAATTCTCCTGCCGAACTCTGTCATCCGGGGCTTCTTGGCTGTCTTTTTCAGCCTACTGATGTCTTTCTACACACTCCTCCAGCATAGTATTTGTGGTCTGGAGGTCTGTGTAAGGCATGATTGCGTGTATCGAGCCAACTCCCATGGGCGGTAAGAATCTTTACCTCACCCTTGAGTGTTGCTATCTGCAACTAGGCCTTGTGGTGGTAGAGCAGGAACAGTTTCCCAACTATTTCCTAGATAGTGGTTACCTTCCCTTTAGGATTGTGTGCACTATCAACCATGGCGGCCATTTCAGCATCACACTGGGATTGTGTGTTAAGCTCCTCCCTTTCATCTCTAAAGACAAAGAGGAGGTCAGTGACCCAGTTGGCCAGTGAGGTTTCCTCACTTGACCAAGGAGCTTCAGCTCCGGATGCTGATGGGGACTGGGAACTCATATCTCCCTGGTTAGGCAGGTGAGAGGGTGATGTCCAGTGTATCCCTATAGAAACTCTCTGCGAGTTCACAATTTTGAAGCTTTAGCTGAGTTTTGAGGGTGGTGACTGCTGACACCCGTTGCTCTGTGGGAATGCACCAGCCGTTAACCCTAGAAGAGAATGCACAGGGGGGGACCACTTACCTGTCACTCAAAAGCAACTGCTTTGTATTATTAACTGTTCCTTGAGCTGCTAATTAGGTGTTAACCATCACTGTATCAGTACGTCAGATTACTTTATTAGTACCTAGCAACTGAATCTCTCACACAAAAACAAATCAAGAGTAATGAATTAGTACCAATCTAGCAACCACTAACACATCACTTGCAATAATTCACAACCACAACCAGCCTTATGCCTTAGCGGTTTGGACTTCCTGAGGAAAAGGAAGCCAAGAGGGAAAACCTCTGGCTTTGCAAAAAATATTGGAGAAAGCCGACAATTATCATGGCCACACGGGGCACCAATTTATGTAGGGTGCTACTGGTTGTTTAGATCAGTTTTACTATCAGAGAAAACGAATAATTAATCTTTAATAATTATTTATTAAATTAAATAATATAATTTAACTCCTTAAATTCTATCTTTGGGGCACCACTCTTTGACAAGAAAAAAATTATAGTAAGTTACTGATCGAGTCTCATAAAAATCTACACTGAAAGTTGAGTACTTTGATTATTAATTAAAATTTTCAAGAAGGGGATTAACTAGTCAAATTATTACCATACAAATACAACTGTAATCTGGTTACAGTTGGCTTCTAACAACAACAAAGTAACAATACACTGAAGTAATATGGGAGTTCTAGAAACACCAGCCTGAGTCGGACATAAACCATGGCACCACTCACTCCGTGAATTATCAGAGAGAGAGAGTGATAGAGAGCGAACAAAATAGGGGTGCATGCAATCTAACTGAGGGTAACCGCTCTAACAGCGGGATTGAATTGTCTACTTGATTAGGTATAAGACATCATCATTTTAAATGTATAACAAAGGTGATAACTAGGCTTAATATATGTAAGAAGTAGTAACTTCAGGAAGGGGATATGCCAAAATAACAAACGTAACACCCTCTATCTAATTTTGTTATAAAAGCAAATGCAATGGTTATGCTAACTCCCTTACTATCAAAACCAGGAAAAAGTTTGAAACAAAGTCTCCCCTTCCCTACCATTTCGGTGTAGTTCTAGGGGGTTTCTAGAATTAATCCAGCTCATCCAATCCAGGCCCTATAGAATATACTGCAGCCCCAACATTAGTCCCAGATGGTCTTATGGATACATTAACCATCTGTTTGGCTGTTACATTGGCCATCATTGATCTGAGAAAAGGTATAACGCAACAGAACAGTAACATAAAAAAAAATCAACACCAGTAGCTATCATTATTCCCACATTAACCATTCTTTCCATGATCCAAAAAGGTTATCAAACCAATTGCCAAATTTGCGATCTCTTCTTGCGTTGGAGGCTACTTCTCTTAAGTTATGCAATATCTGTATTATTAGGAATATAAGGCTGACATCAAGATGTTAAGTCAAAGAACTCTGCAAGAACCAAGTCATAAAAACTCTCACACAGAAGAACATTTTCAGTCAACACATCCCACTGAGCAAGGACAATAAAACACAAAACTCACATCTGACCTCTACCTCACCTCAGGCCAATTTAGGCCTATTCTCGTAAAACTCAAACATCTGCCCCCCTCTACTCCTCCTTCCCCTTCAGCTCAGAATCACTTCAAACTCACCTAAGATCTACATGCATCAAAATATCTTGTCTGATGTATACAAGTAATGTGACTAGGCATAATGTTTGGTGTGCCAGTGTGACTGGTATATGGTACCACCCTCCGGCAGTTGCAGGATGTGGTATGACGTGTTTGGTCAGCTGTTCTGATATCCCGGCGTTGTAGCCGAGACCATCTGTGTATTTAAACGGGTAAGGGTTGTTCATTGCAAACTATTCAGCAAGTATTTTGTGATTTTCACGTGCACAATGGCAGCTCCCAGCACTCCTAAAAACCAATGGTAAATGATGTAGAATTATTGAGTTGTCATGCTCCGAATGAGATTCTCCATGAGCCCTTAGGAAATCTGAAATACGAATTTCATCTAGACAGCGCGCGTTTGTGTGTGTATGACTTTGACAGAACATCTTGTGATGTTAAGTTATACAACAGGGATGTTGATCATTATACAATGGATGAAGACCTTTTTGTATTTCACGAAAAAGGACTGGGGTTTATTTTACAATCGTGTTTGGAGGGACCTGAATGACACTGGAGATGTGAACAGTTATTCGTTGCAGAGTGGGATGGTTCAACACCCCCATTTCCAAGATACCGTGTGTTTGGTGACCACACTAACAAAAGGACGAATGACTATGTCTACATACTTACCAGCGAGGACAAACTGGGTCTCAGTGACAGAGTCTGGCCTTTCCCCGAGACAGAGCACAATGAATGTTTCCACATTAAGTTTTTGTTTCAGTGGAAAGATGTTCCTATCATGAATGAAATTTTTTCAAAGATAGACACTGTTTAAATGGTGTGATGCATATGACCAATACAGTCAAATTAAGGTCAAGCTGTTTGAGCCTGAGATGTGTGCGAGAGTCCGTAGGAGTGGCCGTATAACACTGCCCACCTACTTACTATAAGCATTAAAAGCTGGTGGTGGCTGTCAGCATTCAAACCAACATGTCAAGACTTTACTATAGACCTTCCTGGACCCAGCGCATCACCTGAAGACATGCCTACTTGAACAAGGGATATGATGCCCCTGTAGGATCCCCAGACATCGGCAATTGGCTCGACAAATTTTGTATGGAGCTTAGCTACAGCAATCTAATTTTCATAACTCACGGATCAGGCTGCTCACTTCCGGATGCAGCGACTCTTAAGTGAGATGACGACACGGATGGTATTATTGGTGTAAAGGGGTTAAATTTTATAAAAGCAGTCATCGTGGTGATTCTGGACCATCTCGTCGACAAAGTTAAAAGACGTGCAACAGTTGTGAAGTGGATCACCCCAGCCAGCTCCAGCATACATGTTTGTTTGATCCTGACAAATATTTCTTTTATACACACTTTGAAGAACTTTCCTGGTAAACCTGTTAAAAGTTGTCATCGGTAAAGCATTGAAAGCATTTGGGCTGACATCACATCCTCTGAGAATCCATGGAGTTGTCGAAGGCATGTTGTGTGAATTAAGAGAGGAGAGCTGCACATTCTACAGAGACTGCGTGAAATCCGTGAGAAGCTGGTGAATGATAGCTGTGAGCAGGCTGTCTATGTGGACAGGTGGAAAAACTGTTCGTCGGTGTCTGAAGTTTGATGCTGACATGGGTAACTGCTGCAGTGTTTTTGATGTGAAATAACCAACATGCTGTATAAGATCATTGAGCGTTCTGGACCAAACAATGTGACTGATATTAACAACAAATAGTTGATTTGTCTAAAGAATCAAATGGGGGTAGTCAGGGGTCTGTCAAATGACTGGACTGAAATTATACAACTATGCTGACCTGAATGATTCTCACTGTGATGCTTAAAACCATACTAAACTCCTCTTTAAAATGGCTGACCTAATATGTTTATGTAATGATATGTGTGTGATGTTATTGTCAATAAACAAGCAGACCATTTGTTATGTTTTTAAAAATGTTGATACTCTGGTTAATAACCTGATTGTCAAAAATACTGATACATGTTAAATTCCTCCATTATCTCTACAATGCATGATGTTGGTGTTTCTATTTTACTAGTTAATCTTGCTATGTACTCTGTGTGGGATGATTGCTTTGATTAACCTGATTTAAAAAAATATTTATATAATCACAGTGTCATTATTTATGTTGAGTCTGATCTGATAACATGACCGAGCTACTGCATAAGGCCTACTACACACCTTCACACCCCGGCTCTTTAGGGGATGTAAATAGATTAAAACGTGGTGTATTAGGGGAAGGTGAGGATTTGCTAAGTGATAAAGAAGTTTTGGATTGTTTATCCAGTCAAGATGCTTATACACTCCACAGACCACTACGCCATAATTTTAAAAGGAATTGGGTCTTCGTTTATGGTATTGATACACAGTTTCAGATGGATCTGGTAGATATGTCAGCACATTCTATGGAAAATGATTATCAAATTTCTGCTTACTATATGTGTGTTTAGCAAATATGCATGGGTACGTTGTGTAAAGAACAAGACTGGAGAGGCTGTGGACAAGTCCTTTAATTCAATTCTACAAGAGGGGAGAGTTCCTCCAAATATAGACTGACAAAGGGGAAGGAGTTTTTTTAACAAACATTTCCAACAGCTGACTAAAAAGCACAACATTTACCATTTCAGCACAGGGAGTGAATTGAAGGCCAGTGATATTGAACGCTTTAATAGAGCATTAAAATGCCGGATGTGGAGGTATTTAACAGCTATAAACTCTAAACGCTACATCAATGTTTTACAAGATATTATTCAAGGATATCACAGAAGTATTAAAATGAGCCCTGTGGATGTCAACAAAGAAAATGAACTGGTCGTCTATGACAATTTGTATGGTAATGTGTGTAAGAAGACACCAGTAGGCCCTTTTACCAAGGGGTATGAACAAAACTACACAGAGGAGTTCTTCACTATAACCGAATGTATACCGCGTCAACCACCAGTCTACAAACTGTCTGTTTATGATGGTGATGTTATCGACAGATCATTTTATGAAGAGGAATTACAAAAGATTATTGTGGGCAAGGGCAAAGCTTTTAAAGTGGAAAAGATGTTAGACAAGAAGCACGGTAAAAGAACCATGGTGCTCGTACGGTGGGTGGGGTGGCCTCCAAAGTTTGACAGTTGGGTTAATGAAAAAGATATTGTAGATCTACAGTGGTCTTAAAACATAGGTGGCAAATGTATATTTTTTATGAGTAATTTCTGCAGTAAACAGCCATGGATGAAGCAGGGTTTTATGTCACATTGCCATGCAACGCTTCATTAGCTCTTTACCCCGAAAACCGAATTTCAAATTACAGAACAGAATAGCCTGGTCTATAAACTTAAAAGGCAGGTGAGAGGTGGGTCTAGCTGAAATTGAATACCCTAGCTCATGGTACACTATTGCTGATGATATGCGAAATTCCACTTCAGAGATGTTAGAAACGACAAAAATATATTTTGAGATCATGAATCTGAAAAGTGGATATAATGACGAAGTTTTGTTTGTAATTAGGGAAATAAATGTACAGCTACCTCAACATGTACGTCTCTGTTACGATTATGTGAAAAACAAAGTGTACATGACAGCGCCACCAGGGAGATCTTTAACATTCCACGGTAAACTAGCCATTATTTTGGATGTAATACCAGAGAAACCATTGGAAGCTGCAAATGAGCATACTGAAAATGAATGCACATCAAGCCGACATAAACGGGGGGTTTTACACCATGTACCTGTACACGGATATCATCGAATACCAATCTGTGGGGGATGCACACACTCCACTTTTGAGATGTGTACATATAACCAGATCGGATCATGAAATGGTCAGTGTTGCATATAACAGTGCATTACGTGTCAGTGAATAAAAATTCTATTGGAGAGATTTGTATTGAACTCAAAGATGACAGAAACAGGGAAGTGCCATTTTCTTATGGTAAAGTTGTCATTAAACTACACTTCAGACCTGTGAACCCCCCCCCCCCCCCCCCCCCCGGGAGTGAGGAGGGGGAGGCGTGGTCAAGCGGTAAAGAAAACCAGGAAAGCGAAAGAGAGCTGTGAAACGCTTTTTATCTGGATTGGCTTAAAGATCTGTTAAAACTATATTCTAAACCATGGCTCTGCTACATACCATGTCCGAGTGTATTAAATCCGAACTGGATCCGTTTACAGTACCGATGACTCAGACAGCTATTGAAAAAAACACATGCATGTTTAAAAAAACCCTCCTTTATCAGCAATATCGGACAGTGCGCCATTGGAGTTTTTCGTAGCGGGAAATGGTGAAGATTACATAGATTTGAATAATACACTACATGCATGTTAAAATCACAAATCCAGACGATTCAAATATCAGAGATGGGACGCCTGTTGGACTTGTCAATTATCCAGGAAACACTTTTTTCACAGGTTGATGTATCACTTGGCGATAGGTTAATTTCACAGAGTACAAACAAGTACCCTTATCGATTAATCATTGAACGCCTTTTAAACTAGGGTAAGGATACCCTGGGAAGTGTTTTCTCAGCAGCTTTATTTGACAAAGATTCTGCAGATCATATGAATGTGAGTGATCTGGCAGGGGCCAACAATGGTCTGACAAAGAGGACTGCCTTTAGCAACAAAAGTGCAGTAGTCAAACTTTTATCACCCATACACATTGATATTTTCTTTCAAGAAAAACTATTGCTTAATGGTGTGGACATTAAAATCCGGCTGATAAGAGGCAAAGATGAATTTTGTCTAATGAGGAGTGATGCTATAGCTTACAAACTAAATATTTTGTCAGCATCCCTGTTTGTCAAAAAAGTATCTGTATCACCAGGTGTGAGATTGGGACACACTCAAGCACTGCTCAACCACTGCCAAGTACCCCATTGATAGGGTCTGCCTGAAAAATTTCTCCATACCAGCTGGAGGACGTGTATCAAATTAGGAAAACCTGTTCTTATGAGCACTGCCCAAATCTATCACACTGGGTATGGTTGATAATGATGCGTTTACAGGCACATTCGATAAAAACACTTTTGCATTTAAACATTACGATCTGGAGTTTCTAGCTGTTTATGTGGCTGGTCAGCAACACCCTGCCAAACAAATGTTTGATTATTCTTTTTAACTCTTAATTATATTTTACCCGTTCAGATTAGGAAACTATGTCGCTTTGAGGTCCTCGCGTGTTTTTGTCTTTTACGTGGGTCTCACAATCACAAGCTCATCAGTCTTTGATCATTAAACAGAGGTAATTGCTATATACCTAAGATCAGTCACATTCACGTTTACACAATCAAAGATACGTCAGTATAGCCCCCATGGAATTGCATACACTTGAATTCAAATTAATGTTTTCTTCAGTAGAGGTCACAGCCACTATTACGGATATAAGTTGACCAAAATAACTTCTCTTATAATAGCTTTGGATTGGCCATGCCGTGGTTTCCCACATACAGAGGTAAGACACACCCGAATTTAGATTGGTCAAGCAGCATTTGCTGTTCGAAATTCCCTTTTGTCTTTGCAAACCAAGTACACTTGAATTAATGCCAAATATTAGTCGTCACTAATCTGACGCAAACTTGTGGTAACATATAAATCATTTAATCTACTTGGGCCACTTTGTTTGCGTTGTTATTGCGAGTAAGAAAATTTTGTCAATTATCACAAGGCAATAAAAATACCCCCCTTTGGCACTGGGTAGTGGGCCTATAAAATCCAATTGGAGTGACTCCCAAGGTCCTTTGGGTGGCTCTGATCTATACAGTTTTGTACAGCCAGGATTACCTTGGTTAATGGTGGCACATACGATGCATGTGTCACACCATCTTTGAATGTCTGATGCCATTTGTGGCCACCAGAAGTTATTTTGTATCAGCTGTTGTGTTTTTGGAGCTGATACATGTCCATAATTGTGGTACAACTTTATCACTTGTTTGGAGGGCTTCTGGAACGATGTATTTATCATCTCTTAAAATCATGCCTTCAGTGACCTTGACAAGTTGGTTCTGCTGCAGGTGCGGTGTCAGCTCTCCATCAGAACTCCACAGTTCTTGTTGGTACTGTTTTAAGTCAATAGGAATAGTCTGAACCGTACTCACAGCAGGAACAATCAGTCTGTCAGGCTGCCATTCATCTCCCTTTTGTGCTGCTAATTTAGCTAATTGATCTGCGATGTTGTTTGTCGTCTGGATTTTTGCTATTGTGCACGCGCACTTTGACGACGGAGAGTGAGGAATC
Organism: Moxostoma hubbsi; assembly: GCA_032164185.1. Classification (NCBI taxonomy): domain Eukaryota; kingdom Metazoa; phylum Chordata; class Actinopteri; order Cypriniformes; family Catostomidae; genus Moxostoma; species Moxostoma hubbsi. Next base: position 4,021,016 of record JAVLUX010000029.1, read on the forward strand.
GCATGTTTTAATGTTAAAATGTTTGATTGGTGTTCCAGCAGATGGGAGGAATTTTCTCAACTGCCACTGTGCCATAAAATCATGGACCGCACCAAAAGTGTATCGACTGCTTTGAGTAATGCAATAAGTTCAGCTTCTTGCGCAGATGTGTTTGCGGATAGTTTGATTAGCAATTGGTTAGTGCCTGAATTGAGAGAGTGAGGAGTCCACACCGCACATCCTGTGTGGAATTTGCCATCATGCCAGTATCGGGAACCATCAACGTACACCTGTGTCTGATTTGGAAGTTCTTGGTCATGAACTGGGCTCTGTACTTCCTGTTTGGTCTGGAATGTGTGTGGGTGGCCCTCTACATCTCCCAATAAATGAGGTAATATTCGGTCGTTAACTGTTGTGATGTCACGTGCCTGTATGTCTGCTAGCTCCTCAGGGATAGTGAGGAGAGCTATTTGCCATACATCTCTAATTTCTAATTTGTACACAGTGGCCTGTAACATCAATGCTTCCCAGTAGGGTTGAAACAGCCCTTTTCTCGGCATAATTCCTACCACTTGTTTATGTCTAGACCATTCTTCGCATGTTAACGGGCGGCTGATTGTTGTGATTTCATCATCCGCATTCGTCATGGATTTAAGCACAGCGACTTTGATTTCTTTGGCAAGTCATTCGATTTTGTTCAAGTCTTTACTGGGCTTTGCAGGTTTGGTTCTTCAGGCCAGAGGTTCACAAGAGCTCGGTTACGAGTTTCTCTCTGTGGCCTGTATCCTAACGCGTCATCGTCGCTATCATTTTGTGTCTCTAGCTCAAAGGTTTCATCCAGTGCTGCTTGTTTAACTGCAGCTACTGGAAACCTTGATTTATCACAGCAATCTTCGAGAGCAGATATGTAATTACTGCCGGTTTGAAGTTTTCTTTGAATTTGATACATTTTTGTTGCCATTTCTTCGCATTGTCTAGCACACCCCTGTTGCTTGTACGCGAACGCTTCGACTTGTGTTCTTAACTTTTGTAATTCGTCAGATCGCAGTCTTTCAATTTCTTTGATATTTGCTATTGTTCGTTCTCGGTTATGGTCTTGAGGTCGTTATGACGGAGCAAATAAACAATTGCAGTGGGAATTTCGATTTTGATTTCAATTTCGCGCCCTCAACAGAATACCAGGATATTATTTTGTTGTTGCTCCACTTTAAATTTAGTCCCATGTCGCTCAACCGAACAAGGATGTTTTGTAATTGCACGCATAGAATCTCCATTATTTCCTCATCTACACTGCTGCTGTGCTTTCCCTGAAAAGACATGTTTCCCATCTAATTCTTATGGCCACCGGATTTTTCGGTTCCAGTCTAAACAGAGGGTATTCCAACCCGTACTAAAAATGTGTCTATATGTGAGGTGCAAACAATCTTTCCCACACTTCTAAAAGGCAAAAAAGATGGACTTACCACAGCAGCTGGAGATAGATCAAACCTCATGTCCTGGGCAGGGATCAAGTTGAATGTCGTGCTGGAAAATGTTGCTCGTCTGGTTGAGATTACGTCGGGGGCACCACTTTGTAATCCCATTTATCGGTCCAATGGCGGTCTCCAATAATACAGGTGAAGGTCTCTGCGCGTTACTCTTTCCTTTTATGCAACACAACAAGATTAAATTAAATACATTTTCTCTTAAGTATTACCTTATTTCATCTGACTCCATAAATGAAAAAGGTTTTAATGATATCTGAGCATCATTAAAAGTGAATGAATGTTTGATTATTCTTTTTTAACTCTTTAATTATATTTTACCCATTCAGATTAGGAAACTATGTCACTTTGAGGTCCTCGCGTGTTTTTCTCTTTTACGCGGGTCTCACGATCACAAGCTCATCAAACAGAGATAATTGCTATATACCATAGATCGGTCACATTCACACAATCAAAGATACATCAGTATAGCCCCCATGAAATTGCATAGGTTTTTAGTGAGCTTTAAGTGAGGAGGAGGACAGGGGAGTAGAGGGAGATGATGAGACTGTAGAAGTGAGGTGTGAGCTGCACTGTGTGCTGCATCTCGGATGTTGCTGTTACATATGCAAGAGAGAGTTCAAATGTTAATTCTGATGAGAGCCTTGTGTTTTCTCGAGGGGTAGTCCAGACTTGCTGGCACCTACCTTACACCCTTTATAGTTTTAACTCACTCCAGACGAAGATTGTGGCCAACACATCTCTCTTGTTTAGTCTGGAAATATCAGACTAGAAGTACGGTTCAGACAACTGCTTCCAAGAAACATTAATCTGATTGTTTATGCCATTTTTAACAACAACATTGAAGTTTCTAACCGAAGGCAGGTGCTTGTAGTCTACTATTAATTGAAACATGAACACCATACAACTTAACGCAATTAAAGACAGAATCACACAAAACACACATTTTCTTGATGTACTACCATGTGATCATTTACCGAAGGATCCATTAAGAACACTACCTGCGTCAGCCATAATCAACACACATCCTTCACACCTCCCTGGTGAACACTGGCTGGCTATTTACATAAATAAGGATGGTTCAGTATTGTTGTTTGACAGTTTCGGTAAAAGTCCTGATTTAATTTTTTTTCCTGTATCGATCATTGACTTTCTAAAATTATTCAACCTGCATTCAATATTCAGCTAAACAAGTTCAGCATTTTACGTCTGTCACATGTGGTCATCATTGTGTTTTTTTCCTAAATCATATGATTCGAAGTCATGATTATGATGATATTATGTTGCTTTATAGTGATGATTTAATTAATTAAAAATTATGAAAAAACTAAGGATAACTCATTGTAATAATACTGCATTTAAGTGTATTCAATGTGTGAAAATGGGTGAAAAGTTTGTTAAATACATGAATTGTAAAATTAATGTTTCTAATAAATAAAAAGATCTCAATGCTAATTGTTTCGATGCAGTAGTTTTTTGAACATCACATAAAAAATAAAATATTAAAAAATTACACAAGATCAAAATGACAACCATACGTTTTGATCGAGTCGGTGATTTAAACATGATTCCTCTGAATCCTTAGGTGTACTTAAATACAATCTTTGTACCATAGAGGATGATGTAGACGGTTTGGTTTTAAATGAACTTATTACATGCCTAACCCCATGGTTTGGTACTGTTGAATATGGGATGTTTCAAGTAGAAATTGCCTGCAAAAACTCAGTCCATCCATGAGGTCTACGGTCACCCCTAATATTTTGTGTGGCTGTAACGCTCTCCACAAGATCCAGCATGTGTGACCCCGGTATAGTATTACCTTTTAAATACAAACTCCCCCGAATCATTCCATGATGTATTTTGCATTTTTCACGCTTCTCAGTGGTACATTTTTCAACACCTCTGCAACATCATTGACCCCACCATCTTCAACCGAGGTAACAGATAGCTCTTTGTGAGATGCATCGGGGGCTGGTAATGTAAGCGTTAAGGTGTTACTGTCCCGATCACCCTGTTTAACTACTGTTAAAAATCTTGGCCTTCTCATGAGTGTCCAAGTTGTCTTTATACAAAATATTTCTTATAGCAACATCCAGATAATTTTCCACGGTTTGTTGAATAGATTCTTGTGTATTAGACATTTAAGCTTATCTAATTGATATTGAGGTACTAAAAACATAATCTCAGCATACTCCACTTTCAACCTTGTTTAGATGTTATCAGACTAGATATAAAGGGGACTGCTATGCTCAAGAGTGGAAGAATAAATACTCCGTTCTGGTTGATCATGTGTTTTTTTTTTTTCTAGACACACCAATCTTTTTATTGGCGATGTATTTGATTTCAGTCTTTCTCCTCTTCAACCGGCAGTGTTGCTGGGTTGTTAGCGGAATTGCGCCATAGAGAACTTTAAGCGTGACCTCATACAATGTTAAAATGAGCTTGTCAGATGCTGATTGCATAATAAGATGCCTTTGCATCGGGGTCACTTTAAATAACATTTTTAACAGGGGGAGGTTTCTAGATAGTCTAGCAGACATTTTATCAACTCACTGTCTTATTTTTTGAACGTAAACTACAGGTTGGTTTGAAAGTAAACTAGATTTATAGTCTATCATGAGGTATCCAAAAGGCTGGTTGGTAGCATCTTGATAGCATTCCATAATATTTTGTGTTTCCGGGGTACATTTGTTTCCCCAACACATATACCTGATTGTTATCACGTAGGTTCTTAAACAATATTAAATAATTTGTATTCAAACTGATGGTTCTGCTGGATTTACCTTGGAAAAATTAATTCTGCACAATATTTATAGCGCTGAGGTTTCTATGGTGCACGTATCGAGTGAATAACTTCTCCTCCACTTCAGAGTTTCCACTCGCCTCCACCATGTCATCAATTATCAACAGATTAGTTTTATTGACAGGTAATAAATCATCATCATTCAGAGATTGCGGTATTCCTTCCACAAATGTAGTGGTATACATTTTATACAGTTCATCATACAGTGGTTGCCAGCAATCATAAATGTACACAATGTTTTCAATCTTTTTAGAAATCATATTTACAACATTTTTCCAGAATTTGAAGGTCCACTTATTACACATGAAAAAGATGTCGAAGTCTAAAATCAAAACCATCACATTAAAAAAATTATTAGTAGCCATATGGTAGCATTGTATAATCAGGGAGTATCTGCCTTTTTATTATACACCACTTGGAATTTTTTAACAACTGACTTGTTTTGCAAAGTGAAGTTCTTTTTATTTCTCACAATCTTGTCTGTGTAGGCTAGGATGTGTCTGGTGTCATGCGATTTTTACATAGTCAACAAGACCAATCAAAGTGTCTTATATAATGGCTATGGAATTTTCTTGGATTCAAAGTTACCCCCTTTGGTTTCATACAAACACCTTTCACAGTACGATATCTGTATGATTTAGGCCCTCCTGATCAAAACTCTGATGTAATCATCATTGCCTATTTCATCAGTCAGATCTCCTAAATAAGGACCCCAGAGGTGGTTCCCAATCGCCATTTCTAGAGATAGATAACGCTGTCTGTGTCGCTATACAACAATCTGTCCCCAAGCTTATAAAATTCTAACCGTGCCTGCGCCGTAAAGGCCCCCAGAAATATATTCACATCAGGTGTGTTGTACATGGCACCATCAGCGTGACAACACTGTACCAGCACAATTTCATCAGACATGAATGTGAAATATTTAGCATCATATTGACAACCAAATATGATGTGAGCAAAGTCTTCTGGGTCTTTCAAAAATTTAGAAGTGGCTAGATTTTCCCTCTCTGAAAAACATGCCCACAGACTAGTCAGCAACAATTTGTTGATAGATCTCTGAGCTGGGTTGTGACAGATCATTTCAAGATCGAGTTTAATCCCCTCTTTTTTTTTTTTAAATAATCATCGATTTAGGCCTTTTTGTCTAACTCTGTGACTACGTGAGAGGGGTAATCTGAGGCCTCCAGTTTAAACTTCAGAAAGGTCTTTACATAATCGGAAAACAGTGTTTCCGATTTCTCTGCAAAGTGCCACACCTCTGAGACTTCAATTACAAGATAACCCTTCTGAATCACCTTAAACGATTCAATGCTCACCCAGCAGCCTGAGATAGACCTCTTTTTCCGTATGCATACAATTTTGTAACATTGATTTGTTTCTCAGCGGGGGGGTTGGGTTGCATTGTAGCCTTAAGTCCGTAATAATTTAAGGGGTTCATAGTCCTCGAAGATTATTTCAGGATGTCCAACAGGGTAGCTATTTCGAGCCTGACAGTAAGGATAAAGACTCAAAAAAATCAACATATCTGACCTTCTCATTTTCTGCTGTTTTGTGGTACAGCTTGTAAGCATTTGTACGACCCCCAAAGAGGGCATCACACGCTTTCAGTCTCTCAGGTGCCAAATAAGTGGTCATAAACGCAATTACATGAGGGTCAGTTTGCTTAAGATTCTTCCATGCACATTCGTACATCACCTCTACATCTAAACAGTATGCATTCTGCAAAACCTCAAGCTTTTCATTAAACATCCTCCTGAGCACACCAAAAGGAATATTTGACATGGGGATTGCGTAGTCAGGTCTGTAACGACACTCATGGCTGTGGTGAAACAGCTGGTAAATTCTACAGCTCTTCGTACACCATCTTTTTCATAATAGCCATCAACAAAGTATCCTCCAAATTTCACTTCACCACGATTTAGAGCATTCTAGAGAGAAATTGGGTATAAGTCCCCATACAGCAACTAGCAAGAGTACTATAGCTGAAAGGATCTACCTGTGTGCACCGCAGGATCTCTTCTCTAAATTTAATACATGCTTCATGTAATAAAATGACATCGTTCATGCAATAGAGGCCAATCTCTTTTCTGAAATCAAAGACTTTACCATCGACTGTTTCATACCACCGATCAAATTTTGCCCTGGCACTATCTGTCATGGTTTTGTACCCGTAGTAGTTTTTTTGCAGGGTATGGGCTTATACAAGTCTGATTCTGTTGAAATAGTGAGGAAAGAATCCTTTTTCTTTATTTTGCAAATTTAATGCAGAAGATGTCTTAGACAGAGCCATGTGGAGGAAGGAGTAAGCATCAATAAAACGCTGCCTAAAAGTCTCATCATACATGAAAATATGTTTCTACATCCTGAGTTTGAGTCCGGCATTGCAGAAATATTCCAGTATTAAAAAGTTGTGTAACCTGCTTGCATTGTGCACTATCCATGTGTAATTTTTGTATCTCGGTTGTCTAAACCTACAAACGAGTTGTCTCACACAACCCTCACCTCCACATTCAAATGTCTCACCATCAAATGTCATGGCGCAAACATAATTAGAAATATGCTTTCCATTATCACAACGTGTTTCAAAATCATAAACGTAATGGTCTGTATTTTCCTTGGGAGGGATAGGCTGTATGAAACACTCGTGTTGACCTCCACGGCTTACATCATCCCCACAATGTAAACACTTATCATTTGGACAGTTATGAGCTTTGGGGTTTTTGGCTGCAGTGTGGGGTAGCATTTACGGCAATATTTTGTAGTATCGCATAAAGATCTACCACAACCATCATCTGTAGGGGTTACTATTTTATGGGCTTTAAAACAGTAGCTAGATCTGCAATAGCGCAAGCAGTCTGGACAGTGTATTGTGTTTTTAGCAGGGACTATTATTGCAAACAGAGCATACATATTTACAGTCATGATTCTGTCTGCTCATAAACAGAAATCGCACACATATGTTGATCCAATAAATGCTTTCAGATCCTTTATCATGTAATAGTGTGAATCATGAATGTACAAATATTCTGTTTTGGGGTGTGGTTCATCAGATGTCCTAACTTTCCATCACTTGACCTGTGAAAGACCACAATTTTAATTTCTAAGGCACGTTGAAATTTTACAATGTCACCTAGTCCTATTTTGTCCTGAGGTGTGAAACCGGCTGCATTCTGTATGATTTCACCCCTTCTTTCTAAGTTGACATGCAAAATCTGCAGGTCGAGAAAATATGCTAGACACATTGAAAAGCACAGATTGTTTGAAATATTAACAGGACAGAATAGCCACATTCGTTTTCTTCTAATTACGTTATGCGCTATATCAACCATCTTCCTATGAGCCCCACCATTCTTCTGGCTATGGATACTGTAACTGCAAACTGTCGTCTGCCATCACTTTCGTGTTACTCTGCATAATATTTTCAAGTTGTTCTACAAAAATGTTTTTGTTGTAGTCATTACTAGATGATAATATGGTGTTTACATCATATTTCAGACTGGGGCCTCACAGTGAAATGTTGATTAAAGCTTCCCTCACCACCCATCTGTCTGGAAAATGATACCATCTGTAACGAGACAGATGAGGAATGAGGATCTAAATGCAGCTTTTAATGAAAAAACAAAAGATGATCCATGTAACTCAGAATATAAAGAAACAAAACAAAAATGCAGGGAACCAAGAGCAGTGCTTAGAACAAGACAGGAATACATTCAACAACTGACAACGAATGATAAAACAACAGGGCTTAAATACACAAAGGATAATGATTAAATTAATCACAGGTGAGGAACAATGGGGCACAGCTGGAGGTGATCAGAGCAGGGAATTATGGGAAGTGTAGTCTGTGAACAGATGACAGGGGAGAAACAGGCCAGCCAACAGTGAATCATGACATAGCCCCCCCTCTAAGGAGCGGATTCTAGACGCTCCAAAAAGAGAAAATACAGAAACAAATAAATTGTCCATGGAATGAAGGGGAAAACATATGGTTTGGGGGAGGGCACAAGGGGCAAACAGGCAGTCCAAGGGGGCACAAGGGGCAAGGAGGATAGTGGAACAAGGCAAGGTAGGGAGCAGATCAGGCAGATGGATTGGAGACCAAGGGGACCAGAGTAGATCAGGCGGACGGCCAGGATCAAGAGGCATGGGAGGTGGACAGGGAGAGGATCAGGAGGCCTGGGAGGCGGCCACAGGACGGGGACTGGGTCAGGTGGTGTGGGGCTATTTTTATCAAGTATACATTAATCAAGTATAATCGATGCCATCTTATATTACAATTATTTCTGTTGGTCATATGTGTTTGTGTATGTGAGTTGTTCAGCATAAAAGTCTGGGAATGGAATGTCAGAGGTACATGGACACTCACACATAAATGACATGCAGATGTTTCCTATTTACTTTTGAAGCTAAAGAAAATATATGTTGAGGCCCCCTCTTAGTAAAGTGTTTTTACATAGTGTGAAAATTGCTCACAGGATGTAAAGATTATTGAAGATAAGAAAGATCGGTTGGGGCCACCCAAAGGTGTTTTTCTTTCAAAACACTATAAGAAACAGGATATCAAAGTTCTCACAAGGCGTGGCTAAAACCTATGTAAGCGTGTGCAAACTCAAGACACATCAGTTGTTTCTGCAGGGGCAACTCGGCTTTATGGTCTGGTAATAAAGTCTATTCTTCTGAAATCAAAAACTCCAAGTCTTTGAGAGTGAGTTGGGCACAAAACGAGAAAGAATCACAACAAATGGCACCCCAGATGGGACAGAACAGGGCAAAAGTGACCACAGCAGCAGGTTGACTGACCAAGCAACACAATAAACGGTGGCCACTGAAAAGGTAAGCAATTGGCTTATTTAATTTTGTGTTGCTTGCCAGTTTATCTGTGGTGGTAAGAACACTCTAAAAGCTCTTCCAAATTGAAATAAGGAAAATTAAATATAAATAAAGTGTTTTGATTCCAGAAGAAATAATTGCATGCAATGATCTGTTTTCTACTGTTAAGAGGGCCTTGATGGATAACAGTGAAAATATTCCTCATGTTGAGGAATTAAATAGTACAGATACTTTTTGACCAGGAAGGCAAACATTTTTCTAAGTGTATGTGTAAAAATCCTGCAGGTCACTCAAGAGGAGTGGTAGAATATTTGTGTTCTAGAATTATATTGTGTTATTGTGAGCTCTGTGTTTATAAAGGCCTTGTGTGTGTAATAAGTGTGAAATTTCTGTGTGTATGGAAGTGTTTGACTGAGTACAAATAATAGCCCAGTACAGGGATTGGAATGTGTGATGCGTCCTTAAACAATAAAAGGAACACACAGTGTATGTTATATGAGCCCTATAAATAAGGGGACAAGTGTGAATATAAGCCCTAAAAATTAAAAATGGACAGGATGAATGGAGTAAATGTTGCCTAATAGAGAAGATTTGTCTTTTATATGTTGAATGGATGTTGGGAATGAAAGCCTGTCTTGTGAAACTTTGGAAAGGAATTTCCTTGGTTAACAGAAATCTTGGCTTTATGGTTTGTTTGGCAAATTTACAAAATTGCAACATTTGTGATCCAGAGAGAAAAACTCAGTCTTTAATACATAACTAACGAAGAGAATATATGCAATTTACAGCAAAGAAAATTTATATTCAAACTTGCATCAATATATGAGGCAAAAGAGTAATACAGTATAAATTAACAATAGGGAAAATAATTAAAATGATGAGACAACACAGATGTAAAACAAAATGTGCATTAACTTTTGGCTGGCAGAACAAATTTTAGTCAAAGGCGGTTCTATTCAGGCAGCACAGGAAGCCTGGTGTAAGATTAGATAAACTGAGAAAAAGTAGCTGTTGACTGGTCATAACTCCTAACTAGACTGAATCAAAGACAAGTATTTAACTTCATACAAGAGAATTTATACAGTTAAGTGATATAACTGTGCTTATAAGTTCATTTCATAGTGACAAGTAAGAATATTAAAATAATATAAAACTTTAAAGTACTTGAATTTAATTTGGGAAATCACATTATCTGAGAAAAAAACTTTGACTCCAGTGTTTTACATTAAACTAAATTTACATTTACATTTATTCATTTGGCAGACGCTTTTATCCAAAGCGACTTACAAAAGAGGAAAAACATAAGCGAATCATCTTAAGGAGACAGTGGTACAAAAAGTGCCATACTACAAAGTTTCACTATCATCACAATAGTATACAAAACCGATATAAATGCAACAATAATTGTTAATACATTTAGAAAGAATTTTTTATTTTTTTTTAGCGACTGGTTAAATACTCTTGGAAAAGATGTGTTTTTAGCTGTTTTTTGAAGATAGAGAGTGAGTCAGCTTCATGGATTGAGTTGGGGAGGTCATTCCACCAACGTGGTACGATAAAACTGAAAGTCCAGAAAAGTGTTTTGGTGCATCTTTGTTTTGGTACAACAAGGCGCCGCTCATTTGCCGACCGCAGGCTTCTGGTGGGAGTGTAGCTCTGCATAAATGTTTTTAGGTATGCTGGAGCAGACCCAGTGATTGTTCTTTATGCCAGCATCAGGGTCTTGAATTTAATACGTGCATGAACCGGCAGCCAGTGGAGAGAGACAAAGAGTGGTGTAACATGTGCTCTCTTTGGTTCATTAAAGACCAGACGTGCTGCTGCATTCTGGATCATTAGCAGAGGTCTAACAGCACATGCAGGAAGGCCTGCAAAGAGAGCATTACAGTAGTCCAGTCTAGTTATGACAAGTGACTGAACAAGCAGTTGTGTGGCATGTTCAGAGAGGAAAGGTCTTATCTTCCTGATATTGTAGAGTGTAAATCTACATGATCTTGCAGTCTTTGAGATGTGGTCTGTGAAATTTAGCTTGTCATCAATGGTTACCCCTAGATTTCTGACCGTTTTGGAAGGCGACACTGTAGTTGGACCCAGCTGCACAGTGATGTTGTGTTCAACATCAGGGTTGGCTGGAAAGACGAGGAGTTCAGTTTTGGCTGGGTTGAGTTGCAGGTGGTGTTCCTTCATCCAGGCTGAGATGTCAGCCAGACAGGCAGCGATTCGAGCGGTCACTGTGGTGTCGTTGGTCTGGAAAGACAAATAAAGCTGCATGTCATCAGCGTCACAGTGGTAAGATAAACCATGTGACTGGATGATGGGTCCTAATGACGTTGTGTATATGGAGAAGAGAAGTGGCCCAACACTGATCCCTGAGGTACCCCAGTAAGTAACTGATGTGGCTTGGATACCTCACCTCTCCAGGCTACCTTAAAAGACCTACCTGAGAGATAGGAGTTGAACCAGTCAAGCACAGTTCCGGTGATGCCCAGTTTAGAGAGGGTGGAGAGTAGGATCTGATGGTTGACCGTGTCAAAGGCTGCAGAAAGGTCCAGCAGAATCAGAACTGATGATCTAGATTCAGCTTTCACCAGTCTCAGCGACTCTGTGACAGACAGCAGGGCAGTCTCAGTGGAGTGACCACTTTTGAAGCCTGACTGATTGTCATCCAGCAGCTTGTTCTGTGAGAGATAGGCAGAGATCTGATTGAAAACTGCCCTTTCAAGTGTTTTTGCCATGAATGGGATGAGAGAGACTGATAGTGTTCTATCTGTGTGGGGTTAAGTGCAGGTTTTTTCAGCAGTGGGCGTACTCTAGCCTGCTTAAATGTAGTGGGAAAAGTGCCTTCAAGAAGAGATGCGTTAATTATGTGTGTAAGTGCAGGTAGGATGGATGGAGAGATGGCCTGGAGAAGGTGTGATGGAATGGGGTCAAGAGAACAGGTGGTGGGGTGGTTGGAGAGGAGGAGTTTAGAGACCTCAGTGTCAGTTAAAGGAGAGAGAACATGGAGAGAGAAGAGTTGCATACAGGAGTTGGGTGTTTGACAGGGTGTGGTGCTGTGAATGTATTGCTGATGGCTGTAACCTTATTAGTAAAAAATGTGGCGAAGATATCTGCTGTAAGTGATGTGTCAGGTGGTGGAGGGGGAGGGCAGATAAGTGAGTTAAATGTTCTAAACAAGCTACGAGTGTCTGGTGCTGTTGATCTTGGTCTGGTAATATGAAGTTTTTGCAGCTTTAACATTATCCGAAAAAGTTGCAAGCAGAAGTTGATATTTACCTAGATCGGCTGGATCTTTAGATTTCCACCATCTCCTCTCGGCTGCCCTGAGATCAGTCCGATGTTCACGAATGACGTCAGACAGCCAGGGGATGGGTGGTGTAGTACGTGCTGGTCTAGAGGAGAGAGGACAGGTTGTTAAGGTAGAGCTAAGTGTGTCTGTGGCAGTGTTTACATTGAGCGTGGAAAATACATTTATTGTGGGAAGAGAGGCAGAGACATCATTGGATAGGCGAAAGGGTGAGAGGGAATGGAGGTTACGGCGAAAGGAAACCAAAGGAGGAGTTGGTTTTACAATGGATGGGAGAGTCATGTTAAATTGAACAAAGTAATGATCAGAGACATGTAATGGAGTAACAAGAATATTTGAGGTACAGTTACGTGTAAAAACGAGATCCAGCTGGTTGCCCGATCTGTGAGTTGCTGTGGTGTGTAGTCTTTCCAAGTCAAATGAGGCCAGAAGAGTATTCAGTTCAGTGGCCTGGAGCTTGTCTTGGTGTATGTTGAAATCGCCAAGAACCACAAGTGGCCTACCATCCTTTGGCAAAGAGGACAGCAGGACATCCAACTCCTCAAGAAAGCTTGTCAGCTGACCTGGAGGGCGATAGATAACAACAACATGTATTTTTTTGGGTTGCATTGTAGTAATGGCATGGAATTCAAAGGATGTATTGTTACATAGTGAAGCCTGTGGAGAAAAAAGTCCAGTTATTATGAATGAGCAAACCTGTTCCCCCACCCCTGCCGGTATGTCGAGGGGTGTGAGAGAAGGAGAAGTTGTTGGAGAGTGCAGCAAGTGTTGCTGTATCCTCTGGACTTATCCATGTCTCCATCAGCGCCAGGATGCTGAGGGTGGCCTGTGTGACGAAAGCTGGAATGAAGGCAGCTTTGTTCACAGCAGACTGGCAGTTCCAGAGTCCCACTGAGAACGAGAGTGGAGCAGGAGTTGAAGTGCAAAGTGGCCGTAGGTTGTGTGGGTTGCGTTTGGTCTCGCATCTGTATCTTGTGAACGGTCTACAACAGATAACAGGGATGTGCTTGAAGGCATGTGTTATTAGTGAGCTAGACATGTTAGCATGTATGTATAAGTAGAATAATAAAAGAGAATAAATAAAATAAAAAAATACTTAAGTGCTTTGGTGAGTGGCACCTTGTTGGTGTCCTTGCTCGGTGGACTCGCACAGGTAGACTCGCTGGTCTTTACCCAAGTAGGTCTTCACACGAGGAGGGCTTAACACGAGGGCTACCATTTCCGCTGCCGCTTCGCGTCAACATTCAGTCCAATAAATAAACACTTTAAGAGCCGTTCAATGGGAAAAGCAGCCATGCCTTAATGCTACTTAGCACAACAAAGCTAGACACGTGGTCAGCCGAAACCGAAACTGAGGGGCACGCGAGGTGACAAGTGCTGGAACAAACGTGACTTCCGTACACCGCAAATAAATTATGCAACACTTTATCAATAAATAATACTCTAAAACAAGTGAAGCACTGTTTGCAGACACTAAAACGACACACTGGATAACCAACACTAAATCTAGCAGCGAATACTATGGGACAAGTCAAACAAATCTAGCACCGAAAACTATGGGACAATTCAAAGCAAAAATACTGTTCAAGACAGTAAACAGACAGCACCTGATCTAGCAATGAATACCACTCGAACGACGATAAAAACAATGAAATAAACACACTTACATACAACTGCAGATTCCTGTAGATAGATCGCTTCTCCTCAACTAAGTAATTGGATTTTAAACAGAGGTTGTATTAAATATAAGTGTTATCATAATACATAAGGTATAATTACGGCAGCCACTCCTGTGGACATATTAGGATTAAAATATCCATTGTGTAAAGAACTTATAGATAAACTCTCAAACAAATGGCAAAAAAGAACCAAAGATTTGATGACAACATTTGATGTATCTTTGTGTGAGGATATGGAAATGTTGATTAAAAAATGACAAAACTAAAGATAAGAGTAACAAAAAAACAAAAAAAGAGAGAGAAGCAAAAAGAGAAAGGGAGTGCTAGCATTGTTCAGGGAAGGAAAAAATTATCTGAAAAATATAAGACAGGCTAGAAAAATAGATGCAGAAGGGAGAGAAGGAGAAGAGGCCCTTGTCAAACCACCTCCATATTTGCCCTCAGAAGGTCAGTTCCCAATACTCAAGGGAACTGTAGAAGTTCTAGGAGAAATGCAGATGGAGGGATATGTGGAGTTAGAAAAAGAAAGACAAACAAGACTGGAAGTGAGACAGAAGGAAAAAAGAGAGTTTAGAAAAAGTGAGAAAAACCTGCCATTAGATTGTTATAAACGAACAGGGGCAGCTTTATAAAAAATGTTTATTGAAATATGATGAAGATGCTGCATGTGAAAAAGAACTATTAGGGCAAGTGAGTACAGAAGAAGAGGAGATTGAAGCAGAAGTGCAAGTAATAGAAGCACAAATACATAAAAGAATGAAAAGAAACAGAAAAATGTATACATCGTAATAGGTAAACAGGGAGCATCTTTGAGTATAACTGAGAATTAATTTATAAAAATTTGGTTTAATGTGGTCCACATGTATCTTTATATTTAAGGAAGAATTGTAAATTGGGGCCAATGATGGAAAAAAGCTAAAGAGTGCCAATGGGAAACAACAATAAATCCATTGATTTTTCATTCTGCTGACAAAAATTACATGAAAGTTGGAGGAAAGTAGACACTTATTTGCATTCACATATGCTGGTAAGCAGTATACCTATGCCAGAAAGCCACAAAGGAAATGCTAACATGTCAAGATAATGGGAAAGAGAAATTAAAAAAGAAGGATTTTGTAACTGATGTATGAAAAGTAAATCTTAAATGAGAAAATGTCACATTCTTGTGTCTGTTTTAAGTGCTGTCTATTAAATTTTATGAGAAAACACAATGTTTGACAATATTAAATTAAACACTATAATGTCTTGATATCTAAATGTAAAAACCCATGATTATATGTTTTGTTTTTTGATTTGTTTAAATATGTCTGGAGAACAATTTACATGTGAGTGCAACTTTATCAGTGTAAACTTGATCAACCAACAAAAATAAGACAGGTAGCATTTATTTATTTTTGCTAGGGAATGTCTGAATGGAGAGATTGAAGAGACCTGTTAGTGCCCTTAATAGAAATAGATCCTGCGTAAGGAGAGTGAGCAGGAGGGGGTATGCCCTGTACTAAAAAATCTCATCTCTCTTGATGTCTTCACTCAAACAAAGGGGCGCCCCGAATTTAGAAAAGATAGATAGCAGATTCTTTTGAGATTAGATATTTTTCTTTTATTTCTTGTTTTATATATACAGTGTAGGCATTGGTTGGTCATGGGTACACTGAGAGATGCCACTAAAACTAGATTTAAAGAAAATAAATTTAAGAATGTGTTTGATCATTTCATGATCAAAAATCTTTTCAAAATTTGCTAAGTTTTGAGAAGTTTTTTCTTGGGTTTGTTCTGTGACCAATCATGCCAGATAAAATTGAAATAAAGTCCCAATTTGTGATATATTTAATATAAAAATTATTGAGAATGCTAATAAATAATTGGTCATTGGTAGCAGGTGAAACCCATGGAGAAACATTGAGATTAAATTGAATATCATAAATAATTTCAAGCTGTCATCATTATGTGTATGTTGTGCACTAACTCATTCTGCAACTAGTCTCTCACCATTGTAGATGGCCTGGCCAAATGATTTATTGAAGCAGAACACTGCAGGAGGAAGTCAGAGGAAAAAAAGACTGAAAGATGTGGGCTATTATCTGATTGGCCTTCACACTATCATGACTGCTGATAATCATTACTGAATTGACATTACAAATGTGGATTACATTTTTCTGGATAAGTTGATTTTGGTCATATATGACTATTTGGAGTTTTGACTTTCCAACTGCCATCCATGGGTTCAATACCCATGTCTAAATTGTTCTGAGGGTCTAAATTTAAATCCAGCATCTAATCGCTGAGTTATTGATTTAAAGAGTAAATATTACAAATGTATGGCAACGTAAGAGTTACCTATTGGATTGGTACTCACCTAAATTTTCCAGAGCATACCTTCACTTTAAAGAAAAATGGTAGTGGGTATTACAAAGAGTTGAGAGAGTATCTTTTTCTTGTGTAAATATTTCTATTTTGAGATGAAATCTATGAAAGTATCACTTTAGAGGCATACAGTTTCTGCACAGTGATGTTTGTCTCTACTATTTAACTGAATCATTTATCAGGAAATGCTGAGGAATATAAGAAAATAATAACTGAAAAATCTTATTGTTAAATTAAGCTAAACATTAGGATTTAAAAGATGAAAATCATGAGAAATTAAAAGGATTTAATGTATTTTACTGATCAATTATTTCAAAACATAAGAGATTTGATGAATTCCAATTGTGCCTATTTTATACTTTATTTTGTTTAAACATTTACTATTTTGTTAGTTTAAAAAGGTGATTTTTGATGTTTCATTAGAATGGAACTTGCTTCACATGAGAGAGTAAGAAAGTAGAGTTATTCAACAGAAATAAAAAAGAAGGGATAAGATAGGTGTTGTAAATGTGAAGCTCAGCTTGAACAGTAGGCTAAAGTAAGTTGTATTGAATGTAAAGAGAATGTTGAAAAAGAGAGGAAAACTTGTGTTTATTAAAGATTTGATGGTTGTTGTTTTAGAAATCATTAAGGGAAATAATGCAGGTCTATATGAACATACTATGTTGGGGGGGGGGAAGAGAGACTCAGTGGCATTTTCATGAAGCATAGATGGTTGTATCAACTAAGATTAATGCATGGTTTTAACCAATGCATAAGGGAAGAAGTAATACAAACAATTAAATAACATTGATAAGGAGAAGTAAATAAGAATATTGGTCTTCATTTTTAGGTTAATTAGTTTTTATCCACATGTGAATTCTGTGTGCAAAACAATGTCAGAAAAGGAATAAAACCACCCATAGCTCATATGCCAGTGCCAGAAGGACAATTCAAGCATTTGTTTATGTATTATGTGGACATGAGAAAGATAGATTTAGCACATGTCTGGAAGCAGTGCTATCAGCAGGTCAGGGGTCAGGAACAGTAATCAAATTTCTAACAAGAGAAGAAGGTTGAAAGTTTTGGAAGAGGATTTTGTTCAAGTTCTCTGTTGGATCCATTAACCCGGTGCAGCACTCAGGGCCAATAATGGTGCAAGCTCCCCCTTGCGTTGCTAGAATGTAATCCAAGGCCACTCTGTTCTGTAAGATCATTATCTTGTGCGAAGCGAAAGTGTCCATGATGTTACCCAGGGCTAAAGCCGTATCACTGGCCAATTTCTGTACAGAATTCGATAGCTTCTGACTTGATCAAGGGCCTGCATGACACCATAAGACGGGATTAATGCTCCAAGAGTTCTTGACCACCATGTTTGTGCACAAGTGAGTCCTGGAATGGAGCCATCTTCTTTGTTTGTGGTAGGAGCTGAATTTTGTAGCTGTGGGGAGCTTGGGGTGGAGTGTGTATTTTCTCTGATAGCTGGTAGAACATAAACCAGGGTGCACCTTCCATTGAATTGGCTGGGGAGGATGCTGTAGACAGAAGTTCCACATAACCAAAAATTGTCAGTTGGTGGAGGGATCATACACAACTGATTTATTGGAAAAAAATATTGGTAGGGATGGGTTCCTGGAGAGAGACTCTGTTAAGTCATTTTCCTCTTTCTTATCTGTTGTAGTAACGTACACATGGGATTCTGTTCCTCTTTCAATCACAAAGCTGCAACGTTCAAGAGGAATTTCACCCAGTGGAGTCGATGCTGGAGCATAAATTTCCATGCACCAATAGAACATCATTGGCAGGAGTAGATCTGTCATGATGGGAGTAGCTGAAGTTAGGTTGCAGGATGGTAGTCCTGGAATGCAACATGGAGAAGCTGGAGGAATTGTTACGTTGTAACATGTATCCTTGTTGTATAATCCACTTGTATGATGATCGAATAAGGTACACGTGTCACATTTGGAGATAGGGTGTGCCACCCATGGGATTCCTGCTCCTACTGAAGGTGCGTGTGGCATGCAAACGTTCTTTCCCGCAAAAAGGCATTTCTTGATATATTCATCAGCTCTAAGAATATGTTGCTTCTGGAGTCCACACTTTGTGCGATGTCCATGAGGGTTAGTAGTATGACAATCTTGATCATGTTGATGAATGACTGAAGGTTCTGTATGTGGGTCTCTGCGTTGTGTATTTTTTATTTATTTATTTTTAATTTTTTTATTTTGTGATAGTTGGCTCGGCAGTGGGTCTAGTTGTTTTCTGGAAGGTTGTGGCTTCATACGCAGGTGAGGAGGTCGGTGCGTATGGGTCTCGGGACAGCCATCAAGTGGTATCTGCACAGAGGAAGAGAGAAAACAAAAGACAGTAGAGCAGTATTTGTTCAAACACTAGGGTTGTAACCTTTTCCGAGTCTGCAATTGTTCCTTCTTTCCCTATTTCTTAATTCCTTTGACACCTAAAGAACAGTGAGGTAAGGATGGACTAGTGGATGGGGAAGGCCTATGAGTGAGTCTTCACCGCAGGGTTGGCCCCCGACGCCTGTTGCATTCGGTTCTTCCCTGGGCTCCTCACTGGTCCGTGTCCTGTCCTATCCCTGTGGGTGGGGGAACAACTTTACAGTGTGACACATGAGTCCAGGATTTCTTTCCCTGACACAATACTGCAGCTGCTGTAATCAACATGACTTGATGTGGTCCGTGCCACTTAGGCTCTAATGGCTTGTTTCTGAATGACTTTATCATGACCCATTGACCTGGGATGATTGTGTGTCCACCTTCTGGTGGAGTCTGCCAACACGACTCAACTCTCTCTTTGGCATTCTGTACTGCCTTTGTGAGGTTTTTGCAGTAAGCAATCAGGGCATCTGAGGCAATGTGTACATCAGCATTTCTAAGATCAATCACACCTGGCATCTGCATTGGGCGTCCAGTAATAATCTCATGAGGGCTCAGTCCTACTGATCTGTTAGGTGATGCTCTCATACTACACAGTACTGCTGGCAGTGCTTCGACCCATGGTACTCCTTCCTGATGCATTTTGCTTATCCTGGTTTTGATTGTTCTGTTCGATCGTTCAACTTGTCCTGATGCTTGTGGCCTATATGGGCAGTGAAGATTCCACTTAATCTTCAACATTCTAGACACTTCCTTGACTACCTGTCCTGTGAAGTGTGTACCTTGATCTGAGTCAATGTAATCTGGTAATCCCCATCTGGGAATAAAATCAGCGACAAGGCATTTAGCAGTATGTGCAGCTGTAGCACGCCCTGTTGGATAAGCTTCTACCCATCTTGAGAACTTGTCTATTACTACCAAAACATCAGTTTTTCCCTTACAACGAGGCAATGATATGTAATCAACTTGCAGGTGACGAAATGGTCCTGGTGGAGCTGGGGTATGTGCTGCTGGTGTAGTGACTGCTGGTACATCATTATTTTTCTGACATGTAACACACCTCTTGGCTGTTTCAGTGACTACATTTCTGAATTTTGGATTCCACCATTGATTTGAGAACCTGTGATTCATCGTTGCTGGACCACTGTTGAGCCAAATATGGCAGCAGTTATTCGGGAGCAACATACTTTCCCCCTTTGGTCCATCAACCGGATGAATCCACTGTGGCTCCTTTGTCTAACCATGTCCATGCTTCATACAGAGGAACGTCTTTGTACAGATCAATTATTGATTCAGGAGGCAGAATTGTCTTCTGTGCTGTACTACCTGAACACACTTGTACAGTTGCATAGAAACAAGCCTGTTTAGCCGCTACATCAGCAAGAGAATTACCTTTAGCTTCTGTAGTATTAGTTGTGAGATGTGCTTTCACTTTGATCACTGCTAATTTCTTTGGAAGTTTCATGGCAAACATTAGATCTTTCACTAATCCAGCATGCTTAATGGGGGATCCAGAAGAAGTTAGAAACTGTCTGGTTTGCCAAATGATACCAAAATCATGAATTACCCCAAAAGTGTATCTGGAATCTGTGTAGATATTTGCAACCGATCCTGAAGCTAGCGTGCATGCTCTTGTTAAGGCTACTAGTTCTCCAGCTTGAGCTGAAAAATGATCTGGAAGACGACCTGAAGCAACCACTTCAGTGGTGGATGTTACTGCATAACCTGCTCATCTGTTACCTTCAATGACTTGAGCTGAACCGTCAACAAACAACACAAATTCTGAATTCTCTATAGGAGTTTCTTTTACTTCACTCGTAGGTGTATTTGTAAGCATAACACAATCGTGAGTCATTTCTCCTTCATCCTCTAACAGAAATTCAGTCATTGCAGACATCATACATGAGGATGGGTTCATGACTGGTGCATGCTCTAAAACAATGTTCGGGGCTGTGAGAGTTACTAACCAATTTCCCCAAAGAGAGGAAGTGACAGAAGTGACTTTTGCTTGATTCATTATTGCGGACACTGCGTGAGGGCATCTTACGTTTACAGTCTGTCCTAACACCATTCCTGATGAAGCCTGAAGAGCTAGATTAACTGCCTGCACTGCTCTAAGACATGGGCCCATACCTTGAGCAACTATGTCAAGTTTACCAGAATAGTAATGAATTGGGCGTAAACTGCCCCCATGATCTTGCATTAGACATGCAGTCATAAAGCCTAAGTGTTCGTGGACATAAAGCACAAAGGGTCTATCAGATTGTGCAATTCCTAATGCTGGTGCTTGACATAGTACTCTCTTCAAATCATTGAACGCTTTGAGGTGAAGTTCTTCCATACAAACAGTATCTGAATCTTTACCATGGCCTTTCAACAAGTCATAGAGAGGCTGAGCAATCGAGGCATATTCTTCAATCCACGGTCTACAGTAACCTGCTGTTCCTAAAAATGAGCGGAGTGTTTTAATGGTAGTAGGCGGAGGTATGGTTTTGACTGAAGCCGCTCGATCCTGTGTAATGGATCTATTTCCTGCACCAATTGTTTGACCCAGAAATGTGACTTGCTTTTTAGCAATTTGAGCTTTGTGAAAGCTGCATTTGTGTCCTCTTTTAAGCAAATAGTCCAACAATGCTGCCAATTCAGTTCGATGTACCTCGTGATCTGTTGAGGCAATCAAAATATCATCGACATATTGGATCATAGTGGACTGTTTTACCGGACATTCTGGGTCACACAAATCACGTCTGACAGCTTGATGGTATATGGTTGGGGAGTTTTGAAATCCCTGTAGCAAACGTGTCCACTGGTATTGTTCATAGTCAACTGTGAAAGCTAACCATGGCTGGCTGTCAGAGTGCAACGGTACAGAAAAGAATCCATTAGACATATCTATTACTGAAAAAATCTTACACTCCAATGGTAAGCCATTACAAATTGTGGAAGGATCTGCCACTAGGGGGGTGATTTTATCAATATGTTTATTGGCTACTCTGTAGTCTATTGTAAGTCTCCATGTTGCATTGGACTTCTTGATGGGCCATATGGGTGAATTACATGGACTGTTGGTTTTAACTAGCACTCCTTGCATCAGCAACTTTTCTACAATAGGTTTGATCCCCTGTATAGCTTCCTTATTGATCGGATATTGTTTGGTGACCGGAGGTGGAGTTCCTGTCAATTTGACTGGTTCTACACCTGTCAACAAACCACAATCATCCTTGTCTTTAGCCCAAATTGGATGATTCTGTAAGAAAGCATACTCTAGAGGGATTGCATTATTGGTAGAAACTTGTGCTGAGGAAATTTTAATGCTAGCAGATTCTGAGGACATGTCTAAAGTTAGATGTACTTGTCTCAGGAGATCCATGCCTAAAATTGCACCTGTATTTAATGGAGCACATAGCAGTTTTGTAGTCAGAGTTTTTGGGCCAAATTGTACCTCTATGGGCGGGGTTTCATACAAAACCTATTACACCAGTTAAAGAAAGTTTGGTTTTCTGGTACGGGATGTCTAAACCTTTAGCCAATTTTGTTGGAATTACTGTAATTTCTGCACCTGTATCAAGCAAAAAATCAATCTCTTTCTCTTGTATGCTACCTTTCACAAAAATTATTTTGTCATATGATGGATTACAGAGGAAAGGTAGCAACTCACAGCCCCAACAATTAGTTTTTTTCCTGGTCTTTTTGTGCTCTTAGAAGAGCCTGAATGAGCTGTCCTAAAGTTTCAGTGGACACTTGCGGAACTGCTTCAGGGTTGTAAGCAGGCTGAGAAGGAGCAGAATTATGCATAGCATTTCTTTTTGTATCTTGCAACTTCTTCCTACACTCTTTCTCCCAATGTCCTAATTTTCCACAGTAGTGGCATTTGCCTTCTTTTTTAGACCACCTGTTTTCTTGTTTTGCTGTGCTAAAGGTAGCTGCTGCTGCTACTCTCACTTTGGCTTTAACATCAGCATCTCTTTCCCATGCAGCCAACCTGTCTAAGTTACTTCTGAGAGTTCTGTTAGACCAAATTAGATTTAGGAATGGCAAAGCTCTTCTGTATTCGGCTACAAGGCCATCTGACCAGATACGAATTAGTGGTCCTTTGTCATCGAGCACACTTTCAGAATCATCCACTATTCCACTGTAAGTTACGGCTGACTGAAAAAAACCTCTCAGTATATTCACTCACACTTTCTTCTTTCTTTTGTACACAGCTAGTAATTCTAGACCAATCTATTTTGGGTCCTAAGATATTCTTTAGGATTTTCAAAACACCTTCTCGCATATCGCTTCTACTGGCATGCTGTAGGTCAGAAATCACTGAAGATTCAAAACTGTTGAATTCAGATTCAGTTAAAATTTGTGACATTAACTGTGTGACTTCTGTTAATGACATGTCATATAGACGCATTTTGCTGATCAATGCTCTTCTAAATTCAGAAAACTGTGTGCGTGCTGAGGGTAAGCTCTGGGATAGTACATCACGTGTTCTGTAAGCAAAAAGAAACTAATGAAACACGAATGTATGCACCCACACAGCCTGACTGAAGCAAAGCGGGCGTATTGACTCGATTTAACCGAAAGTTAAACGTTGTCGGCTCGCGAGAATGGTTTGCACACGCTGCGTGAGTCTGTTGGGTATACTGCAGTCTCGTCACATTTGAACTTTTTGTTTAGCCTCCCATTCAGCTCATGAAAACACACCATGCGATCATGAGGAAGGATTACATCAAGATGTAGATTGGAATGCAGGTGCGGAATTTCATATAAATAAAATAGTCTACTCCTCTCTCGCCATTGCTGGTGTGCCAGTGATTACCCATCTGCGTGGCATAGGTTGCCAACCCCTGTTCTACAGGATAACATCAGGGTGGCTGTGTGCCAGCTGAATCTCAGTAGAAGTTGGGTGACGCAGCAAGACAATGTCCCTAAACATTGAAGTAAATCCACTACACAGTGACTTCAAAAAAAAGAAAATCGTCTTTTTGGAGTGTCCCAGTCAAAGCCCAGACCCTGCTGTGGAATGACCTCAAGAGAGCCGTTCACACCAGACATCATAAGAATATGTCTGAGCTGAAGCAGTTCTGTAAGGAAGAATGGTCCAGAATTCCTTCTGAACATTGTGCAGGTCTAATCCGCAACTACTTGAAACACTTGGTTGAGGTTAATGCTGCCAAAGGAGGATCAACCAGTTATTAAATCCAAGGGTTCACTTTTGTTTAATGGGATGTGTTCAATTAAAACATGAAAGATTATAAATGTTTGTGTGCTATTAGCTTAAACACATTGTGTTTGTCTATATCTGTGACTTAATAAAGTTGAGATAATATTTTAAGGCCAATTAATGCAGAAAACCAGCTAATTCCAAAGGGTTCACATACTTTTTCTTTCTACTCTATGTATATATTATTATTAATAATAATAAAAAAATAATCAGAATTTGTATTTTTAAATATGATATTTAATGTTTGACTGGATTTTCTTTCAGACCGATTTGAGCCTACACTAGATTACAACAGTGCTTTCCATCAAATTTGTTTGTCTGATGGATATCGCAAAGCAACACTGTGTGCAGTGAACCAGAATTACCCTGAGCATCCCGAGCGGTTCACCTTCTGGAGGCAGATCATGTGTGTGGAGGCACTGGCCGGAAGCCTGTACTACTGGGAAGTGGAGTGGACTGGACAGAGGGTACAATACTATGACAAAGAATCCTACATAACATTTTAGAGTTTGCAAAATTTCAGAGTTTTTCACCACCTTTCACAAAAGCGTGATGTGTCATGTAGACCAAAATTATCAGTAGGAATTAAGTATTTGCTACTCAAAGCAGTATGAAACGTGATTTTTATTAAATCTGCCTAAAGGTGCAATCAGTCAGGACTGTCAAATGAATACCTCACTTAAATACTTGAATGAAAAGAATTGAAGCAATCTGTTGGTGTTGGCGGTATGGTTCTGTTCTGGGCAAACTCAACGCCCATCCATTGAGGAATGCATGGACAGAACAGGGAGTGCACCAAATAAACTCCCCACAGTGGTAAAGGAACAGATCCAGCTGAAATATTGCAGCACTGTACAATAATCTTTAAACATTCTGACAGTGCAACAATGCACAATACTTCACTGCATAATAGATTAAACGGCACTGAATAGAACTTAAAATACTGTGTCTAGTTGGAAAATCTAGAGCAAGGACAAATAACACATTGAAGATAGGGATTCCAATTGATAATCAATTGTTTTAGAGCACAGAACAACAAGACAGATGTAGAGAAAAACTAAGGCAAAGCTGCCAGACAAGAGGTGGAGCTGGGGATGGAGGGGGTGTTAAGTGCATCTTGCGTCAATGCAATGGAAAGGCAGATAAAGCATTGAATAAATGGAGGATTTGCTCTGATTTGTAATGATCAACTGAGCTTTAGTTGATTGCAGCTTGACTAATATCACCTGCCTGAATTGACGCTACATTTGATTTCACTCTAGATCATGTTCTCCATTTGTGTTTCATTCATACACATGCAAAAGGGGCAGCCTTTCTATGTACATAAAGGGTAATGTAAAATGAACGTTATATTCCCGAAGCTGGAAAACAACAACAGCTTTTCCACCACTGAGCCGAATGGTTACCTTGCTGATTTGTGCTTTTTGTCACACCTCAAAGGGGAATTTTGATATTTTTAAAAGAATTTGTTTCTAACAAGTTGCTCCATAAATACCACAGCGGTTTTCATTTCAGGTACCTACAGTTATATGTTGTGGTGGTTGCAGGCCTTTACTTATTAGCAATATTTTTAAACACAGCAGCTTCAAAATTCTCATTTGAGGTACAGTATGATTGTGTGCAATTTATGTTGTAGTAGAAAATGTTCAAGTATCTTCAAGTATTCAGTCCCTCCAGGATTTTGCAATCACAAGAATAATGCAAATTCAACAACTCTCCTCATTATTTGCGGTAGCTTGCAATTCTTTATACCCTTACGAATATCCAGAGTTCATGGCAAATTTGCTGCAGATTCACCACTGATAATTTTCACATGCAAATGAGGTTTTGCGGCAAATTGTCCATTTGTTGCCAAAGGTTTGCTATGGTGAAGAGCTGCAAACCTCTGGCAAACATTTGTGACGAATCAAAAGCTTATTTACATGTGAAAATAACAAGTGGAAAATTTGCAGCTAGTTTAGATTTTTTTGGTAAGGGTCATTTCAGCAATTTTTCCACATGAACAGTGAATCTGAGATTATTAGATGACTTTTCTCCACATTTGACAACGGCAAAACAAAATGGTTGAAATGTTTGACTCCGTTTAGATGTATCCCAACTAAACTGCTGCCATTCTATCATCTCCACGACACAGATACAGCAGTGATCAACCCTGCACCTCAGACCACACTTGATCCTGAAGAGCGTGTGAATATTAAATGCTACCTGTACTTAATTTGTCTACGGTCCTGTGAATAATTAGACTAGGATTTAACGTTGCATTTTAACATTCGTGTAAAGGCAAATTTCATTGTGTAAGGCCAGAAATTTTAATATAAAAATAATTAAGGGTCTTCCATTGAACTCGTAGGGTACCTCTTAAAGGTAGAATCAGTATCATTTTGTCTTTGTGTCATCTTGGACTTACACTGACACCTAGTGGCTTGGATGCAGCGTCGTATAAAATCAATAGTTTTCAGTTTCAGATGTCATTGTAGAAATGTAGTATTCACAGTCAGCCATGATTACTTCAATCAATGAGTGAAATTGTCCAATAACAGAGATTAAGCGAGTAGTATTCGGTTGATCATGTGATTTTAACATGGCAGCCCCATGTGCGGACCCCCTCCATGTACAATAAAACAGCTTTTACAGAGAGACAGAGAACAACTTTTAAATATTTGATATTTGTGTGTAATTTTTTAGTTTTTGTCTTGCTGGCTGCATATTCAGTTATGCATTACGGGAGCCCTGCACCGCACCGTTAATTGTATTTTATTTTTTTATTTTTTTTAAAGTCTCTAGTGCCTTCCTGAGCCTATTTCCTACAAAAAAAAGTTTCTCTCTAACAATTTTTTTCACTCTAACATTTTTCTTAACACATTATTTAATAATTTTTTTGCTTGCTAGCTAACAGTTAGCATGCTGTACCAACCTCGGCCACCAGATGATGAATATTGATATTGTGCTTTATTAAATTTGATGGCCCATGTAAATATGCGCTAGATAGACGTCTTTTACCTTTGCGGAGCCTCTGTCTGTGTTTTCAGTGCTGTGATTAAAGGAATGACTCATGTTAGCGTTACCCAAATCAATGAACTCTTTGGAGTGATGTGTCAGCTACAAAGGTACCACGGCAAATTCTCCACTGATAATTTCACATGCAAATGATTTTTTTGCAGAAAACTTATGGAAAATTGTCCATTGTTGACAGAGGTTCACCACTACTGGTGAAGAGCTGCAAACTTCTGGCAAACATGAAAATGTAAAGATCATTTTCACACAGTTGTTACAGAACCACTAGCACTA
Organism: Moxostoma hubbsi; assembly: GCA_032164185.1. Taxonomy (NCBI): domain Eukaryota; kingdom Metazoa; phylum Chordata; class Actinopteri; order Cypriniformes; family Catostomidae; genus Moxostoma; species Moxostoma hubbsi. Next base: position 4,048,340 of record JAVLUX010000029.1, read on the forward strand.
ATGATCTGCACTGCTCCAATTTATTGCATCTCTGATTCACACGCTATGGAGAAAGTCAAACTGTAGCCCATACATTATATTTAAGAGATGCACATTTCTCAGTGCTCTCCCTCATTTCAGGAATTTTCTGAGGAGCCGGGAGTGTCCGGCCACTTCAGCGGCTCGGCTCGGCTCAGCAACGTGGCTGGGAAGTTACATACGTAACCGAGACGTTCCCTGTCTGTCGCTCACTTTAACGTCATGTCGAAAAAGCGACACTAGGGGTCCACTTTAAATCACGCCATGCGCTGAGCCGTGTACGTGTACTGCTGACACAGGAGCGGGCAAGTAACACGTGCACAAGCGACCAACTGTGTTTCAGACTGCACGTACCCTTCCCCAATGCCCCAAAAAAAGTCGTCAGAGTCCTTTTGGTTACCTTAGAGGGGAACAAGATGATGCTTGCCAACCTGGGAACGGGCCAAGCCTGGCTGGGCCTCTTTTCTCTCTATGTTTCTCGGCATAGAGCAAGAGCAGCCGGGGCCCTTACCAGCTTCATGCAAATCAACCATTCTTGATTGTAGCTCTTCTGAGATCTCTTTTTTGCAAGGCATGGTTCACATCAGCAGAAACTTCTTGTGAATAGCAAACTCAAAGTGTGTGATTGCTTTTTATAAGTCAAATTAACCCAAACCCACACCTCAAACTTCTTTCATTAATTGGATGCAAGGTTAGCACTTCGGACTCTAATTAGCGTTTGTTGACGTCTTTAGCCTATGGGGTTCACATACTTTTTACAACCTACACTGTGAATGTTTAAATGATGTATTCAATATGTACAAGAACAATACAATATTTTAATAATTTGTGTGTTATTTGTTAAAACAGACTGTGTTCATTATTGTGACTTAATTGAAGATCAAAGAGCACATTTCTACATAAATGCAGGTAATTCCAAAGGGTTCACATACCGTATTTTACAACACACACACACACACACACACACACACACACACACACTCTCACACTCACACACACACACACACAACTGGCAAGTATAAACAACAAGCTCACATTTCAGCATTTCCTCTCTGGTTTTAGGTGATGGATTAAACGGACAACAGGCCATCGATCCCTCCACTGTAGAGACACAAGAAAGATGTTTAAACTATAAAATAATAAATATAGCTGCAGTCATGGAGGGAAGAAGATAACATATGAAGTTTCAGGAGTCACCCCATACAGGATTTAAACCAGGGGAGTCAAACTCATTTTGGGTAAAAATGAGGGAGTATGAGTGTGAAATTGTGTATTAAAATTAAATGAATATTATATATTAAAGTTATTTACACAAAATTATTTAAACAAAGTTAATTATCTTTAACAATTTAATCATATATAAATTATATTTCATCAACTTTGTACACAATATTTCGACATAACTGAGAGCAACTTCACATATTCATTCAGTCCCTCCGAGTAATTCAGTAATTGAATTCACTGGATTAAGATTCAAAACTCGTGAGATGGTGAATCACTGTTTTAAAAGTACCCTGTTCACAAGAGTCATTTAGTCATGAAACGGACTAAACCAGTCACCGTGTTTGTAGTCGAGTACAGCCAGCGAACACAATGCAATAGAAAGGCGTGCTTTATTTGGTGTTATTCCACGGAGCACACTTGTTTTTATGTCATTCAGTTCAGACTGCAATTTCATAACTTGGGTAAAATATAATGTGTTTAGTGATGCTGGTCGTTCAGTGGTGGAGCAAAGGAAAATTGGAGCAGGAAAATAAAAAGATGCTGTTTTCATAGCCAACACTGGGGATGTGGCTGTGAATGCCCAATTTCTTTTCTTTTTTTTACCAGCTTTTGGATATTCATAAAGGTCGAGCTTGAAATCATGGTCGTGTCTAGAGACTGCAATGACAAATGTACAGTGAAAAAGGGGTTATATTTTGATCTTTTCTCACCTAACACCAACTGGATCACTTCAGAAGACATTGATTAAAACAACTGGAGTGTGAAGGATTGTGTTTATGCTGACTTTATATGCTTTTTTGGAACTTCAAAAGGTCCGATCACCATTCACTTGCATTGTATGGTCCTACAGAGCCGAGATATTCTTCTAAAAATCTTTGTGTTTAGCAGAAGAAAGAAAGTCATACATCTTAGATGACATGACAGTGAGTAAATGAGAATTTTCATTCTTGGTTGAACCAACCCTTTAAGATTATCCCTAGCTAATCATTTCTGGTTCCCAGAACGCCCCAGGAACGAAAATGGAACATTCCCTTTAGGTTTCAACATGGTCCTAAACTCTATATTCTGATATATTTCCTGCAACCCTGCTGTACGTCAATAATCAATCTACAACTAATGTAATTTATCATTAAAATTAAACATGCTATACACACATTTTTTTTTACATGTAGTTAGTTTGGTCACCAAAATCTCGGGTACCCTCAGGACCAGTGGCGGCTCCTGAAAAAATTCTCGGGGGGGGGGGGGGGGGGGGGGGGTCGATTTTTCTGATAATGATTAAAGTGACCCATTCAATGGGTACAGATTTCCCCTCTAGCTACATAAGTTACAGGTGGAAAGCCATGTAAGAAATTAGCATCCAGGAGCCTTCATAAGCAAAAATTACATTGCTTCGCAGTTAATTATTCCACTTATTCATTACTTACATTAATGAATAAGTGGAATGTAAGTAATGACATGGTTAATGACATGGTTAATGTAAGTAATGACATGGTTCCGCAGTTAATTATTCCACTTATTCATTACTTACATTAATCCAGTGTAGTGTGATTGTGTGACACATTTTTAAAAAGATATGTCCGGCAACAACATAAAGACGGGGGCAGCATATAAGTCAATACCAGAAGCATTTATTGACTGATCTCAAACGTATTGGCTACAAAAGCAAACTAAGTTATCACAGTACAAATAAAGGGTGTTCTTTCACATTCCTCAACACTGCATAAATAATCTGCATTTCCATAAACAAATGAAATATCAGCTGAAAATACAAGCAGACAAATTGTTGAGAGAAGTGGATCTTTAGAACTACATTTTCTGGAATGTAGGATATCACAAAAAAAAGTGCTATATAATAAAAGTAAATTAACGTTGTCCCAAATAAGTGAATAAACAAGTGAGGCTTGACCTAGTGTGGTCTGTGCATCTCGGCTTTACACAATGAAGACTAAACCAGAATGATGAGGTGCTGCCAAGTTTAACTAAATAATTCTGATATACACATTAATTACTTACTTCAAAAAGGCCTCATGAGAGCATAATTCACAACAAGTGAGCAGGAGCTTTTGAAAGAGGCTACTGAAAACATTGATGCAAGTTATTGGTAATAAACAATTTGTATAAACTTCCATATACTGTCCTCTTGTATAGATTTGTGAAAATGAACAGTGATAGACATTTTGCCTGAAAACAGCATTTGAAAATAATTTCTAGAAAGGAAAACACAGCTATTTGTATGGCTTTGTAAATATGAACAACCATATTCTGGCCAATTGTATAGATTTGTAAAAATGAACAGATTGTTTTTTTTTTTAATGAATGAAAATTTAAAACAACATCAACTGTGAACTGATTTGGTGCGAGTGTGTGTGTTTGTGTTAGAGAGAGAGAGAGAGAGAGAGAGAAGCTACATTATTTGTATTGAAACTGTGCTCTTCTCTCTTTCAATGCAGCAAAGCGGTCAATGACTTTCTCATTGAAATCAGGCATGTTGAGGTCTAGTTCCCTCTCCATGGAAAGCATGGCCAGTGCATTCAGACGTTCCTGGCCCATTGAATTTCTCGTGTCAAAGTTGAGAAACATCTCTCAGCTTCAGCTGTTGTCATGGGAGTAGTTATGAGGATGTTCAACAGAGTCACGGTCTCCGAGAATGTCTCCTGGAGGTTGTAGCTCATGAGAATCCTGAATTCAAGGGCTGCTGTGGTGCACTGGCACTGTACCAGGTTCTCATAGATCAGAGAGAGTTCTGTCTGGAGCTTTGCCTTGTTCAGCATGGGGTAGCATTCACAGTGGCATTCAGAGCCTCATCAGGAAATGAATGGCAGTACCTTTCAAACATATCTGCTTGCAGTAAGGTAGCACTTACAAGGTGGCCAGTGAAAGAGAACCTTGCTTTGGTGTTATCCAGGATGGTGTCGCAGACCTGTTCAGACAGCCTCTGCTTCTCCTCTTCTCTCAAAGACGTTCTGGGTCTTTTGGCTCCTGTTGCTACTTGCAGCTGCTGTTGAGGGGAGTCCCTGAAGGCAAACAGACCAATGTGTTTGTTAGGCCATGTACAGTACTGTAGTCTATGTGATGCACAGATATATATGAAATGTATCTACGTTTAGTACAAACATTTCATTTCCACTTAAAATGGGCAGGGATGCATAAAGTCTTTTGTGGTTAAGTTAGCTTTTGTGTCTCACCTAGCCTGGATGTTCAGCACAGTATAGAGTATATAAAGTGAGCTAGATCACATCACTGGCCATATATAATGAGAATAGTGTAATTTCTAACACAAATGCAGTCTTCTTTCATGCATACATTTTCAAATGACAAAGCTCTGCTTTGAGAACGATCAAATGATATTGTTTAATCTTACCTTATGGCCTGCATACTGCTTGTGAAGCTGTCGAGGGCAAGTTTGATGAAGACCGCGTCGATGTCCTTCTTCTGGAGCTTCTGGTACAGAGTATCGACGTGGGGCATGATTTTGTGAAAAAGCCAAAGCAAAAAAAATGAAATCTTCATCATGTAGCATCCTCACGTAGCCAGATGCCTCTCTCACGGTGGGCTGGTCAAATGAACCCAATGAACCCGTCCTGATGGCTTCAAAACATTGTATGAGGTTGTCTCTGCTGTTGAAGTTCCACAGTGTGGATGAAGCTTTGGGCAGTCTTCGTGCAACAGTCTGGTCAAGAATGCTGGTCCGTTTGGGTGACCGGGAAAAAAAAAAAAGTTGCAATCCCGCTCAGATCGGAAAAGAAAATATGAACGTTTTTGATGCGAGAAGTAGCTTGCCGCATGATCAAATTCAGCTGATGCGCATAGCAATGCACATAATGGGCATTCTTGAAATGTTCACGCACCTTTTGCTGCACACCAGCCTTCTCTCCCCTCATCACACTGGCACCATTGTAAGCTTGCGCAATGAGTTTAACTTTCTCGTCATCGGCAAAAAGACCGTTCAGTCTCTCCAAAAGCACACTGGCAATTGAGATTGAGGTTGATTCCGAGATGGGAAGAAACTCAAAAAAGCGTTCCTGCACTTTATGCTATCGATGTACCTCAGCACAAGCACAGCTGTGTCTGTGTAGAAACATCCGTGGTCTCATCAGCTTGTATGGCTACGAAGTTCGCCGACTTCACCTCCTCCACAATATGTTCCCTCACAACCGCTAGCATACACTCCAGTAGCTCGTTTTGAATTGTCTTTGATGTGCCCTTGAAAACTTTTGCATTTTTAAGATGCTCCTCAAACACCTCATCTAACTGTGCCACAAAGTTGATCAGTCCAACAAAAATACCAGGGTTGGTGGAACCCTCAGTTTCATCTTTGCCTCGCAAAGCTAACTCAAAAACTTCACACACTGGATTAGCCGGTTGAGGATGTGGCGGTTCTTGCTAACCTCATCGTTGTGGCAACGGACAGATAGCCTGTATCCCTCATCCAGTTGAGTGGCGATGTCTGCTTTGGGGAGAGTGAACAATCTCAAACAGCTATCCATGTGGGTCTTTGACAGCTCATGTTTCTTTATCTTTTCTGAAGTATGGTGCATGTCTGTTCCAGTCGATGTCCAAGCAGTGCTTTCTGCCGTGCCGCCTTCAGGGTGAAAGAGTAGGCAGGGGTGGCAGAAGACTGCATTGGGTATGTCGCAGCATGCAGCCAGGTTTTTCGTTCGTACCAATTTTTGGAAAATCCTCGGGTGTAGGACTTTCCCCCTTTAGTAGAAACCTGTTGAATGATTAAATTTGGTCTGGGAGGTCCTAATTGTTTCGTTGACAATTTATCTTGATTCGTTCGCCAACTAAAAGGAACTTCTTTCAAAGAGACAATCGAGTTGCACTGAACGCTAGCCATCTTGACAGTAGTACGTGAATTGATTGACGCTGCAACCCGCTCTTTTCTTGTTCATGGTTACGTTACGTATGACGAAAGCGCATAAGGGCAAGCCCTCCCAGAACCCATAGAGATTGTATTGAAAGCTCTGATATTTGAAAAAAAAATTTTTTACATGAGAGTCTATGAGAGACTTCTGGGGCGATTTTTCAACCTGACTGAAACCGCCCCAAAAGGGGCGGGGCTATTTTAAGCACGACTTTTGCCTGATTGGCAGATCAGACGTCTAGATTAGAACACTGATAACGACTGTTGCCGTGATAGAATTGGTTAGAAAAAAATCCCTTCCTTTCTCGTTTGGCAGTGCGTCGCCCATATCGCCCTAATGAACACACCACCCCTGCTCAGGACATAATTGTAAAGACCCCTACAAAAACGATTTGGTGCCCCTTTTGTGTAGTTATTGTTTATACTTAAGTAAATATTTTCACTGTAAATACATTTGCACCGTAATGAACACTTCTTGGGATCCACCAGCACATCATTTTTAGTCTGACCGTAAGACGTATGAGTGCTGCCAGCATTGCTGTAGAGGTTGAAGGGGTGGGGGGAGCCTGTCAGTGCTCAGACCATACGCCGCACACTGCATCAAATAGGTCTGCATGGCTGTCGTGCCAGAAGGAAACCTCTTCTAAAGATGATGCACAAGAAAGCCCGCAAACAGTTTGCTGAAGGCAAGCAGACTAAGGACATGGATTACTGGAACCATGTCCTGTGGTCTGATGAGACCAAGATAAACTTATTTGGTTCAGATGGTGTCAAGCTTGTGTGGCGGAAACCAGGTGAGGAGTACAAAGACAAGTGTGTCTTGCCTACAGTCAAGCATGGTGGTGGGAGTGTCATGGTCTGGGGCTGCATGAGTGCGGCCAGCACTGGGGAGCTACAGTTCATTGAGGGAACCATGTACTGTGACATACTGAAGCAGAGCAAGATCCCATCCCTTCGGAGACTGGGCTGCAGTGCAGTATTCCAGCATGATAACGACCCCAAACACGCCTCCAAGACGACCACTGCCTTGTTAAAGAAGCTGAGGGTGAAGGTGATGGACTGGCCAAGCATGTCTCCAGACCTAAACCCTATTGAGCATCTGTGGGGCATCCTCAAACGGAAGGTGGAGGAGCACAAGGTCTCTAACATCCACCAGCTCCGTGATGTCGTCATGGAGGAGTGGAAGAGGACTCCAGTGGCAACCCGTGAAGCTCTGGTGATCTCCATGCCCAAGAGGGTTAAAGCAGTGCTGGGAAATAATGGTTGCCACACAAAATATTGACACTTTGGGCCCAATTTGGACATTTTCACTTAGGGGTGTACTCACTTTTGTTGCCAGCGATTTAGACATTAATGGCTGTGTGTTGAGTTATTTTGAGGGGACAGCAAATTTACACTGTTATACAAGCTGTACACTCACTACTTTACATTGCAGCAAAGTGTCATTTCTTCAGTGTTGTCACATGAAAAGATATAATCAAATATTTACAAAAATGTGAGGGCTGTACTCACTTTTGTGAGATACTGTACATTTAATGCATTGAACATGTTGAAATTCCATAGAATTCCTCATATTTCCATCAAAATCAGTACAGAAATGTGGAAATGTATGCAGATTGCATCTGGTCCTTAGATGTCTGATGAATATTGTTTTTGCAGTTCTCAATAGATTTTGGTTGTGTCCTAAAAAGGCACATTGTGATATTTTTTTTCTGCTTACAAGGTTAAATGAGAACATGAACGTGTGTGTGGCTGACTTTGGCCTGTCAAAGAAGATCTATAATGGAGATTATTACAGACAAGGCCGCATCTCTAAGATGCCTGTAAAGTGGATCGCAATTGAGAGCCTGGCAGACAGAGTGTACACCACCAAGAGCGATGTGGTAAGTCGTCTATTTCCATAAGGGCTCCCGTTGACGAACAGAATGAAGACTAAGATTCAATTCCAGAAAATGAACAATATTAAGTGGCCCAAAGAACTACTGATTTGTGTGTCTTACAGTGGTCATTTGGTGTGACAATGTGGGAGATAGCGACTCGTGGTCAGACGCCGTACCCTGGTGTAGAGAACAGTGAAATCTATGATTATCTGAGACAGGGCAACCGACTCAAACAACCTCCAGACTGTCTGGACAGCATGTAAGTGTGCTTTTCAAATAACTTTTGAGTATCTAATGATGTGGTCCATGGGTGTTACTGTAGTAAAAGAAAAAGCTGCCTGTTATTGATATGTGATGGGTTTTTAATTATTGCATTGTCTAACCACTTGTGGCAGGAAAATGAAGACTAAATACAAAGGTTTAAAGATCGCTTGATGGAGTTATTCATTCGGGAATTGGACTACACTGGTCACGCTGTATATTTTGTGATGTATATTCAAAAGAACCGGCTCGTTAGAGTTATTCATTCGGGAATCGGACTACACTGGTCACACTGTATATTTTGTGATGTAGATTCAAAAGAACCGGCTCGTTAGAGTTATTCATTCGGGAATCGGACTACACTGGTCACACTGTATATTTTGTGAAGTAGATTCAAAAGAACCGGCTCGTTAGAGTTATTCATTCGGGAATCGGACTACACTGGTCACGCTGTATATTTTGTGATATAGATTCAAAAGAACCGGCTCATTAGAGTTATTCATTCGGGAATTGGACTACACTGGTCACACTGTATATTTTGTGATATAGATTCAAAAGAACCGGCTCGTTAGAGTTATTCATTCGGGAATTGGACTACACTGGTCACACTGTATATTTTGTGATATAGATTCAAAAGAACCGGCTCGTTAGAGTTATTCATTCGGGAATTGGACTACACTGGTCACACTGTATATTTTGTGATGTAGATTCAAAAGAACCGGCTCGTTAGAGTTATTCATTCGGGAATTGGACTACACTGGTCACACTGTATATTTTGTGATATAGATTCAAAAGAACCGGCTCGTTAGAGTTATTCATTTGGGAATTGGACTACACTGGTCACACTGTATATTTTGTGATATAGATTCAAAAGAACCGGCTCGTTAGAGTTATTCATTCGGGAATCGGACTACACTGGTCACGCTGTATATTTTGTGATATAGATTCAAAAGAACCGGCTCATTATAGTCAATCATTCAGGAATTGGACTACTACACTAATCGTGCTGTGTGTTTCATGCTGTGGATTCAAAAGAATCAGGAATCTGTCTACACTGGTCATGCTGTAGGATTTTGATTCTCTAAAAAGAACCTGATAATTAGTCAATAATTCGGGAATTGGACCACACTGGTCACACTGTATATTTCTTGTTGTCGTTTCAAAAGAATCGGCTCATTAGAGTAATTTGTTCAGGAATCCTTCTACACTAGTCATTCACTGAAAAGTACCGACTCATTAGAGTCATTCATTCAGGATTTGGGATACACTGGTCATGCTGTATGTTTCACACTGTCGATTCAAAAGAACCGGCTCATTAGAATTGTTTGCTTAAATTGGACTACACTGGTCACGCTGTTTTTTTCACTCCTTAGATTTATTTGTTTGGTAATTGGACTGCACTGGTCGCACTGATTATTTTGTGATGTAGATTCAAAAGAACTGGCTAACTGGAGTCATTCAGGGTTGTATCTAGGCATAGGTGAACTAGGCAGTCAGGGGCACCAGTGATGCAATCGTCACGCCAATACACCGTCGCGTTCACCACCCCATGTGTCCCATCCACATCAGTGGAAAATTGCATGGTTGGGAACTGTTAGTGGAACCAACAGTCATGACAATCATATGGTTCTGGTGTTCGTTTTTTTTGTTTGTTTGTTTTTTAAATGGAACCGATTATGAAGAAGAACCAATTTTCGGTTCCCAACCGATTGATGTCACTGACATCTATGTGTCGCTCTTTATTCTTTACAGTTATTCCCTGATGTTCTCCTGCTGGTTATTGAGCCCAAAGGACCGGCCAAGCTTTGAGATCTTGCGCTGTGAGCTCGAAAAGGTCCTGGAAGATCTGCCAAGCCAAGACCCAGATGAGATACTCTATGTCAATATGGAGGAGTCTTCCGGCGAGCTGGGGGGCGTGGGGGGCCGTGACCCCATAATGGGGCTCCCTTGTGCACTCAGGGCTCTGAAGGGCTCAGGCACAGTGGCCACTGTGGAAGTCCACCACCCCAGCCGGTACGTGATTTGCCCTCAGCACGAGAACCAGCGGCTGTTCAACACTGACTCCATGGAGAGTCTCAACCTTATAGGGTCTACACCCACTCCGGCGCTCCAACCTTCATCCTGTTCCACTCCAGTGCCGCCCTCTGAAACTCAAGCCCCTGAGGAGAGAGATGGCCCAGGTAGCAAGAAAGTGCCCTGGCATTGATGCCACAGTGACTGAAATTGACTTATACTGCCTCTTGTGGAGAGCTGAGTTACTGCTCCTATCCCAATTTTGCACAAACATTCCACAAAAGTTTTTCCTTTGCTTTTCAAATGATCTTTTCTGTTTAGTGTAGATTATGAGAGGTGTTCGGATCATAATTGATATTTTCCAACCAGGTGTGATGCGAAAGGTTTCCATTATGCAAAGTAAAAAAACTTTGCAACCTATCACAAGCATGTGTGGATACAGGATATGCAGGATAATTATAGATATCTATAATTAAAATGATCTTTTTATATGATTAATTAGGTTTTTACTATTAAAAACTGTTGAAATTCCTACGTACTAGTAAAGATGATTATGAATATGAAATGAGTTCTTGATATCAGTAATTACATTGTTGATATCGGAATGCTCATTTGCACTAGTAACAATTAAAACTAGTAAAAATGCTCATTTGTGACGTCTCTAATTTGGTATTCACTAGTGACAAAGTTAATGTCAGATATCTTTAATGTTATTATAACTAGTAAGAAATCCTGTTAAGATTCTGTATCTTTAATTACTCTTACATTTATCCATAATCCATTTCCAGATATTTGAAACACCAAATCTTGAAATGTTGAAATAAATGTACAACTAACAATAATTAGCATTTTTACTAGTTGTAACTGAACAGTCGGTATCGTAATGGATATTCGCATTAGTAGCAATGTAGTTATTGATATCAAAAATGTATATCGGATTCATATTTTTTTTAATAATGATTCGGTCACATCTAGTTAGACTCAAAACAGATTTTCCAGAAAAGCTCAGAAATATACAGCACACTTACCTTAGCCTTATGAGATTCATATCAGTATATAATAAACTAATGTAATGAGGTCAATTTTGTTTTTAAAACTCAATTACATCATATAGATAGCATGCTGCTGATATTGACCATTCACCATTAGCAGTAAACTCAGGAGGTGCTTGCATCTACAATGACCAGTAATACAAAGGTTAGATTGACCAAATGCCACAAACTAGCATGAAACTGCCACGGTCTAGAATTAAATTGAACTGGTCTAATATCTAAAATTCTATCATTTAGATTCGTTTTTTTGTGTGTTTTTTTAAAGAATAATTTCACTGCAGTTCATAGTGACCATGTCTGTCAAGCTCCACAAAGGACAAAATATCAAAAACAGACCATAAAATATAATAAAAAAAAGCAGACTGATCTCAGAGTGAAATCAAAACCAGTAGGTTGAATTTTCTTTAGCTAAAATCAGTCTGGGCTTACCAAATTGCAAAACACTGCCCCCAGTGGCCAAAGTGGATGGACGTATAGGCATTGGGTGAAATATCCACAGAGGGGCGCCAAAAGAGATTTGTGAAGCGAGTTGCTTTCAGCTGTAAAAGCTGTAATACAGTGAAGTGGAATTCATATTTTATAAGCTGATCCCCCCAACCACACCTCAAACATAAACCTAACCATCAGTGGAGTGAAAATGTAATGTTATTGGGAAAAATGCAACCTTCAAATCGTACTCATCAATTATGTGAACGCAATTACTTCCTGGTGTCAACCTCATCTGAACCCAGGTCTCTAACGCAACACACTTCCGGTCGTGCCACATAGGAAGGTAAACACGTTGGAGCTGATGCAAAAAGTGTCAACGGAGATGCTGCTTGTCGGTGAGCCAGCATAATGTGGCCGATCCCAGAATACCGGAACTATCAGAAACATCATGCTGACTTCCTGTGTGATCATGTGGAAAATTAGTCCATTCGACTTCTGTGTTATATTAAAAGATTTCTGAAGTCATATGAGAGCTTTGTGTAACGTGCTACTGAAATTTCTTTAAAAGACATTTTTTGGACTGTTTTATTAGTGGAACAGTCCAAAAACACTTTTAAATAGGTTGTACAGTTTTTTTTTTAGAGACCGTACGTCTGTCCCTCACAGACTCATTGTCATTCCCATCAAAGATGGTGCTGCTGTGAATAACGTCTATAGTTTTGCATTTTATATTAACCCTATAACGCTGTGTGTATCAAATATGATACTCGATGATTGACGGCTCATTTTTCACTCTCTCTTTAAGCTGATGAGCCAAACAACATATGATATGTAAGTTTCACATGTTTATGGCACCATCTAGTGGTTATTTGTGAAAAAAGCCGTTTCAATGTTTATATCAATCTATTTAAAATGGTGAAACTTGTGCGAAACATGACATGATTATATTGTTACTTATATTTTAAAATGAGTATCTCCCGAATATTGTTACAGATCATCCAGTCACAGATCATCCTGTCTCTCCCTGCAATAACAATCAACGATCCCTCTCCCCTGATTACTGATTACCTGCATCTGTCATTTGTATCAGCTCTACTCCTTAAAAGCACTGTTCACCCCTCACTCTTCGTCTGGTCTCGATCATGAATACAGACTCACTTCCTTGCTACCCTAACTCTGATTCTCCATTACGATTCCCAGCTCTACTCACCTTTGCTCCAACGACGATCATCCAGGTTCCACGCTCCTTCGCTCCAGTGTTGTTTCACCCAAGCTCCAAGCTTGTCTACTCAAGCGGCTACAACCCTAGCTCCACGCTAATCCTTGCTCTACTACTACTCTCTCCAGTGACGATAGTTCAAACTCCACTCTCCTTCGCTCCATCGCAGATGTCCCAGGTTCCCTTACCTATGCATCGCTGATTGCATTCCATTCATCAAGTCACTTTATATCAATAAACACAACCTCCGGGTTTATCACCACCATCGAGTCTGCGTATTTGTTACAAATATAAGCAACTTGTGCTCAGTTAAAATTTTGTATATTATTTGATTGAAAATCCCCTTTGAAATCCATGTATCAAATATGATATAACAGACTTTTGAGGAATATCTCTCAATCATCATTACTTTACATTTATGCCCACCACAAAAAAAAAAATCACAGAGATTTGACAATTCTGACATGTACATTTTATATGAACTAATATTTCTGTGTATTTTCATATATGCAGCATGCTCTGTCATTATAAAGATCTCATTATTTTACTTTACAAGCTATTATGATGTCATTGCACCATAAGTTCCTGAGACCCAGCGGAAAAAAAAAAAAACATCCCTTTTTTAAATTCAAACTCTCAAACATTTGGTATCTCTGAAAAGCCCAGGGAGTCTTCTGATAATACCCCAAGATTTACCACTGTGGGAAAACCTCAATAACAAATGTCTTTCACAAAAATGAATTGCTGGGCCTCAGGAGGATAATGACCTTTGAAGCCTAATGTATCAAATATGATACATTCAGTTGTGTGGCCTTCAAAATAGTTTGCAAAAACAATAAAACTAATTATGCTTCTGTCTGTAAAGTTTACTGTTGTAAAACCCTAGTTCATTTATGAAAGGGATGGATGAAAGGTATTGCAATGCAACCCAAAATAATTGTGAGGGAACGTGGGAACTTTTTCAGAAAAGAAATTCTTCGGCGCTCCGAAATTTTTTAATCTGTACTCAGAAATGCAGTTGAAGATGATCAGTGAATAATGACTTAAATCAGTTCATCACACAAACTGTTGTATAACTTCAGAAGAACTGGAATATAGCGCACAAGACATATGGACATCTTTTATGGCATGTTTTGGAGATTGACAGATGTTCTATGAATTGTCGTTGTTGTGTGCATACCGATTCTTCCACGGCAATGAAAAAAAAGACTGCATACAGGTTTGGAACAACATGAGGGTGTGAATAAATGATTACAGAAATTTGAATTTGGGCAGATTATTCATTTAATGTGCTCCTGTCTTCAATGACATTTTACATGAAGTCTCTCAAGCCTCCTTCTGACGAATCCTTTTCCAAAGAAACACATGGAGGGGGACAATTCTAGTCCACAGCGGTCAAAGCAAACCAAATCGCCAGTGATGATGTCATATCAGTTCAACAGTGTAAACAGTCTAGCTAACTTCAAGTTGTATACATGTTTTTTAAACTCTGTTTCTGAGGTTTATGGAATCAACAAAGTTGATAAGTTTGTTTCATTTTTACACTGATATGAAACCAATTTTGTGGTTATGGTCATGTTATTGTAAGCTGATTTTGAAGAGTAGAAAAGGGCAGTAGACTGAACCGTTAGACCACACAAATGCCAGATCTTTCTTATCGGAGGCTCTGCCCCACACTCAAGCACAGTTTTATACTTTTTGTTTGTAAATTTGATATTTTGCACTAATCATTTTTCTAAGTGTTTTATGTGTGTGTCTTTGTTTATTATGTATTGTTTTGAATCTGATATCAAATTTACACAATGATATTATAATCTTATCAAAATATTAGAATATTACAAAAAGTTCAATGCAGATAAAAACTTTTAGCCGATCACAACATTTTTACAATAGCTTTTTATATACATTTTTTTAACCATTTTTTGATGCATTATAATGTGTTTATTATACATGAATTGAAAAAAACAATCAAATCTGAAATATCAGTAAAAGTGAATGAGACATTCTGAAACAAATCCTTTTACAGGTACATCATAGAACCTGTGTGAGAACTCTATGTAATGTGGTACTTTATTATTGCCATCCCTCTTATATCAGTGAGCCACAATGCTTTAAATGTTACATCAGATGACAAACCATAGCGGTCCTGTCTATGTAAATAATGATACCGTTCATGTGTGACAGAGCTCAAACAGAATCATCTTTGAGAAACATTTTTGTTGTCTAAAAGCCGTTTAGAGTGTATGACAGAAGCTCAGCATTAACCTGACCAAAACCCCTAGAATCTGTTGTTTTAGACATCTAGTGTGTGTATGTCACATGCTCGTAATTTTGATCACTTTTGTCACTGGCACCAGTCTTTCGTATGGATTTGAAGGCCTTTTATAATTTCAGCTGACTGCAAATGGTGACCGAAGTAAAAATCAATATTCATAGAAGCACATGCTTCAAAGTGCCTTTGACAGCCAGTACGTTGCCTTTAAAATGGCTCAGTAGTTGATACACAAACGTTTAGCTTTACTGTAGGTGTATATTATGTCTAATATTGTGATTTTTGTATTAAATAAATACTGCCTGCATAATTGATGAATGTTTTGTGATGTGTGTGTACAATTAATAAAAATATAAAAAATGTTTAATGATAATATAAGCAATTTTACTTCTATATTCACTTTAAATTTATTTAGAATAAAGATAATTAAGAAAGTCGAGTTCAATTAAAAATACATTAGGCTTATTTGACAAGTTGATTTATGTGAACTTTCCGTCTTAAATTGACACAACCTTAACATTTTAAGGCAGCACAAATACACTTTTTTTAAGTTGAAACAACAAGATTTTTTTACAGTGATCGCTCAAAATCAAATGTTAAATTATAAAGAGGCTAAATATAATCAATTATATTTACATGTGCATACTTTGTGCATTAGGTTTATTAAAAGTGTTCTCAAGCAGTGGCCAAGTCGACATTATTATGTATTAAAACTAGTGCTATCAGTCGATTCAAATGTTTAATCGCAATTAATCACAATTAACTACAAAATATTATGCGATTAATCACATATTTTGAAAGTGCTGAAATTTGACACTATATACAGCACTTATTTTATCAAAATTCCTTTATTTTCATCTTAGGAAAGAAAACAAAACAATATGTAGCAATATAATGCTTTATCAACATTTTTCAAACACATCCTTCCACAGTATAAGGATAGAAATGCACTAAAATATCACCAATTCAAGTTACATTAAATGTTTCCCAAAGTGTAAGAGGGAGTTTGACTAAATGAAAGAACTAGTCCTCACATAGGATCATTTTCATTGCAATGGGCATTAAATCTCTTAAACTCTCATCCTCCACAATATTAATCTGCCAGTAGTCTGTGGCTATCTGCTTTCCCACAGCAATCGTGAAGCTGCGTTCATGATTCACGTCAGAGCGCCAATGGCAGCGTCAAGCTTTGAACTCACCATGAATAGCCCTTGCAAACAAAAACATCTCATTCTGTGTTTTGGTGATAGTTAAGATTTGACTTGCTTCTGTGGTCATTAAAATGGCACGAAAGCTCTTAGCACTGTATGATTTACAAAACAAGCCCAGATGGGACTTTTATCACTTACAGGGAAGCAATGTCAGAAATTATTTTATATACTGAGATATCAACCTCCAGGGCTTCATCATATGAGATTATTATGACAGTACCACCCACAAAATGTCAATGGGTCACGTTATGCTATTATATGCTAAACTTGTAGGCTCGTCCTGTTGGAAGGGTTCTGGCGCTGTTGTGTGTGTGTGTGTTTGTGGTGTGTGCATCAGTTCTGTCCTTCACACCAGTGTTAATGCTGTAGTAACGGTAAATGTGTTAATTGCAATTAAGAAAAATGTTTAAAGCATTAAAACATTTAAATTAATCACATGTGTTAACGTGTTAATTCAGACAGCTCAAATAAATAAATATAATATAACTAATATAATATATTAATATGAAGTTCCTCCTATGGTATTCGGTCATTTTTGACCAAAATACATTTTCCTCATTTAATAAAAATGGTTTCTTTTATCTGAGCAGTACAAGACTTGGTGACTTTTCCTCCATTTGCCATATGAAAAATATAATAATAATTTACTCTAGTTAATTAACCATGAATAATTTAATGGTTACAATGTTCTTACTACCATGGTATTACTAAAACCATCATTTGTATTAGCATTATTATAGTTTTACTATGACTATCAGGGTTACTGCAGTAAAAACATGGTAAACTTCATCAAAACGACTGTCATACTGTGATGACTTTCTTTCTTAGTGTTCGCTGATATCCATAAAATTGCAGTTGGTGACTTTCCTTTTGCATCTCGTGACCAAACATCATGATGTCATCTCCACAAAAATCAGTCTATTCATTGTACAAAGTGATTGCTTCAGAAGACTGGATACACGAGTCACAAGCACACTATTAAAAGTAGTGAGAATCTGATGAAATATTAGAGCATACCTGTAATCTGACTCCTAATGTTTGGTCTTCCCTTGCTATGTTGCACTTTTCATTTCAACCCGACTGAATATAATCAGAAGACATTCTGAAATGTATGTAAATATGTCCTTATACTTAAATGTTTACTTCAATTGTTTTGCTGCTGATATAATTCAAACTAAATTAGAAAGGAATGACCTGCTCCACAATATGAAGTCTCATTCTGAGTTTTGTGCACTAAAGTAAAAAGGAAGTTTTCAGCTTTGTAGCGATTTTTTTATATTTCGATTCCTGAGATATAATTCGTTCAATGTTGGCTGATGTTGTCATTTTAATTATTACCTTCAGTGCAAAAAACTCAAAATGTGTTTCTGGGTCACATTTGATGGAAATGAAACACACAAACCTGTGATGGGTCATTGAGTTTGCTTGAAATGTATTTACTTGTGTTAACTGAAGGAATATTTCTATAAAAGTTTATAGCAGACTTTCAGAAATATACTCTTGTCAAGCACAGGCACTTTAACTTTATTCATTATAACTTATTTACATAATGGTAAGAAAATGAATCAAACCAAAAATTCTCCAAAATTCTCCACGTTCACATTATTGTGAAATTGCAATAAATAAAAACTAATGTGACTTCCATTTTTTTAATTGTTTGAAATATTTTTCTATTCAATTAAGGTGCATGAAAATGTACTAAATAATAGGAATGACAATAATCATATTTGTTCTGATGTGTAAGAATTTGAAGAATTCATTTGATCTACAGAAATCTGCCAACAGTATGAATTTAATTTAAAGGGATAGTTCACCCAAAAATTACAATTCTGTCATCATTTACTCACCCTCAAGTTGTTCCAAACCTGTACACATGTCTTTGTTCTGCTGAACACAATGGAAGATATTTTGAAGAATGTTTGTTACCAAACAGTTGTGGGGCACCATTGACTTCCATAGTATTTTATTTTTCATACTATGGAAGTCAATGGTTGTCTCATGGCAGCCCATACCCATATACCCATAGTTAAACTATGATATGTGCATATTATAATCTTGATACCCACAAAATTGTATTTTTTACTACCATAGTTTTCATTTTCCTGTATTATCACTATGGTTAAAATATGGTTACTCTAGGTAAACCATGGTCAATTTGTTGCGAGGGAATGCAAACTATTTCAGAAAAATAATTTCCGCCCCATCAAATTCAAATATATTTTCTAAAAACAGTATTGAGTCAAACCTTTTCATATTATTATTCATAATAGTGGCAAAATTGTTGATCTTGGTGGAAATGATGCCATAACTGTGGGACAAAAATGTGTATTTATATATATATGTAGAGTGATAATGGGTAAATTGGGACACTTTTTTATTAAGATCCAAATTCTAAATGACCTGACATTATACTTTTATAGAAAGCTTAGGATGTCTCCGACACAAGCAAAAATTAAGAAATGCTAAATACTACAAAGAAGAACCGCCGAATACCATCTTTTGACCAAATCCCAGATTTTTTTTACAGGCATTGGGGGACACTTTATTTATTCCCTTTTAAACAAACTAGATGAGGACCAGAACTTAAATGTAATATTTAAAGTATTATTTTTTTCCACATTGGTTTATTTAGAGTAAAACATTCACTTGCTAAATCCATTGGTAACACTTTAAAATGAGGTTCCATTTGTTACTATTAGTTAATGCATTACATATCATGAACCAACAATGAACAATATATGTTTACAGCATATATTAATCTCAGTTAATGTTAGTTAATACAAATACAATTGTTCAATGTTAGTTCATAGTGCATTAACTAATGTTAACTAATATAACTTTTGATTTTAATAAAATACTATATGTTAAAAAGTACAACATTTATTAATCTTGGTTCATATTTAAGTATTGTTCATTGTTAATTCATGTTAAATAATAACCAATGTTAACAAATGTATCAATTAAGATGAACAATTAGTAATGCTTTTAAATGTTGGTGCAAAACATTATCACAGTAATCACTGAAAACATATACATAAACACAGTTCAGTATATGAATATATTATCATTTTGTTCACATCAGCACATAGGGAATCTCTTTCACACATGAAATTATGAAATGGCTTATTTATTTAAATATATCATTTACTTATTCGTTTAGATGATCGCATATTTAAATCATAATAATAATGGTGACCTGTGTGAACGCCCCCGTCATTAGAACTTATTCTCATGACCTCATAATGCTCGCGCTCTATAACGCAATATAAAGCGCACACTCGCCAGATCGCTCTCATTTACTGAATACAATTCTACAGAGCGCAAAAGCATCTACAGAAGAGTTTACACACAGTTTATATAGATTGAACAACCCCACATCGGACATCATGTCCACACACTCGTTGTCCATGTCTTTGTCCACATCCCAGGACAGATCTGATCTGTTCAGCGTCAGCAGTGATGTTCACTCTCACTCCGACATCTGGCCTGTGGATCTCCAAGGGTCTTCAGAGACCGTTAGCCTGGAACTGGACACTCAGAGTGGCAGGATGGCACCTTCTCCTGTCAGCATGGAGAACAGCCTAACATCAGGTGATGGAAATGAAAGTGGACACTGAGGGGTTTATAATGAGATACAGCAGAAGTAGTAATTGTCTTTTGGGGTCTGCTGGCAATGATCTCTTACTGAAATAAGTTTTCAGTGGCCAATACACTGATATGTTCAGAAAATAATGCTGATATATCCTTCACAATACAAATGCATATGAGATGAGATTGCTGAGATTAAATGAACACATTGTAGTTAGGTTGTATTTGTTTACATTAGATAACTACAGTAGTTCAACTGAATTATGACAACTTTTGCCTTTCATTTTCATTGTTAATTGATTCAATTCAGATCAGATTTCATCCATGAAACCTGTTGGTAAACAATTTTTAACATCTTGACATTATTTTTATCATAAAGGACAACTTGACTTTATTTTATTACTTAACTCTTGTGCGACCTTCGGGACATTTTTGTCTTTCTCAATTTAGTTTTTTCGATGATTTTGCCAGTGTTAATGCCAACGACATAAATTGTACCAAAGGTGTGTATTTTGGGGGGAAATTTGATATTTCAACCTCAGTTCCTCAAATACATCTATAATACACTGTGTACACAAAATAGTCACACTCAGGAACTTCAGGACAAAAATGTCCCCATTGAAACCCATTAAAACAGCAATATTTGATCCCAATGCCATTAAAGTGTAAAATCATGAATTATATCATATTATACTTTCATTCAGGAGCGCTGGCTTCACATTTTAATTCTTCCACCAGATGGCGCCATTTTTCCTCATGTTTAGCCTATGGAGCAAATACATACTTTTCCCCTGTTTTCTGTTTGCTGTATTATAGAGCACTGCAGGACAATTGAATAAATGATGCAGCTGAAATTATGTGGGTGTGTTGATATGGATATTAGAGTGTGTTTTGTGTGTGTGTGTGTGTGTGTGTGTTTATTGAGAAAAAGAACAGTGTCATTATGTTGTTTTACTAATGTTAACAAATGGACCCTGATTTTAAAGAGTTACCACTATATTACTATGGTGTACCTATAGTTAAACTATGGTATTTGCATATTAAAACCTCGATACCCACAAAATTTTGATTTTTACTAGCATAGTTTTCCTGTATTATCACTATGGTTAAAATATGGTTACTCTAGTTAAACCATTGCTAAATGTATTGTGAACAGTATAGAGTCAAACCATTTCATCTTATTTGATAAAAGGATATGTTATAAAATAATGCCTTTTTAAATGGAGTTTCTCGACTATTTGAAATCTTTTGCATGACTGAAATGTGAAGGGATGTCGATGTAAACACACCTTTACATCACTTACTTGTGTTGATTTCAGTCATTATTCATGTAAAAAATATAGATTTCCCGATGTATCGCACTGTTCATTTGAAAGATCTCGATATCGATTGTTAAATCTCAAGATAACCTCCACTACGATGAGAGGAAATCACCCGCATATGCAAACAATTTTACATTATGTTAAACATATTGGGCAACTGGCTTGAAAATGTTTCGATATCATGGATGATATAAAGTTATTCGAGTCTCTCTCCTTAACATGGATTTTCTTAAAGAGACAGTACCCGTTTTAACACGTTTAACAAATCAATGTAAATACTTGTAAATAGTACAAATTATGCAATTTAACAACATGTAACAAAAATATAATATGTGCAATATAATGTTTTGATTAAATGCATTGATTTGTTTATTTTTAAAAAGCTAAAATGTGACCAAAATGATGAGATAATAAAATTACACTTTTAATATTTTACAGAGTTTGAAGGTCCCCTGTATAATTCACAGCATTAGCTGGGAGAATTTATTTAATATGTAAGCAAAAGGGACATTATAACTGAAATATACCCATATGGATTGATATCGAAACAAAATCAAATCGAATAATTCGCTTGTGAATCGAATCAGGAAATCTGTATCAATACCCAGCCCTAATATTTACATTAGTAAAACGGTTATTGCATACCATTTCACTTATGGAAAATGGTAACTCATTTCTATTATTAAACTAGTTAATGCATTCTGAACTAACAATGAAATGTATTTTTTATATAAATAAACATTAACAATGATGAATAGATAATAAATAAATGGCATTAAAAATATTGTTTATTGTTAGTTAATAATGCATTCACTAAAGTTATCAAACAGAACCTTATTGTAAAGTCCATATTTGACATAGTATTTTCTCAAAATTCACCAGGAAAATTGAAACAGAATTTTCCTGTGCTAGCTTCAATGGCTATTTTCTTGGTGATATCCTGATTAAAATGTAATAATTAATGTTAAATAAAATATTATACATTTAATTTATGTGTTTTACATGTATTTTCATATGTTCATAAAAGATTTTCACTGTTTAAAAAAAGTTACACATACTTGTGCACATGGAACAAATACATATTTTAACACTAATGCAATTTGAATTTGTACACATTTATACTCAATTATATGAAATATAATTTTAACTGTGTTCATAGACAGAACATGTCAGATTTATTTATGGAAATATTACCATTATTTTGAATTTATAACATTAAAATTAAGAATGTTGACTTCCACAATTTTTCTAATGTATGTAGTATTTATGTAAATACTGTTTGTGTGTGTGTATATGTGTGTATATATATATATATATATATATATATATATATATAATAGGGCTGTCAATCAATACAAAATGTAATCAAATTAATTACATAGTATGCTGATTAATCAATCAAATTTCTAGCATACATAAATATTTGCTGAGAAAGCACCAAATAACAATAATTCAATATATAATGATTAAATTAATATAAATAAAATAAATTCTAAAAAATAATAATACAGATAATTAAAATGCATTACATCATTTTGCCACACAAGTAAAGCATGAACAAAATACAAATAGTCTCTTTAGACTGCAATATAGTGTTTATTTCCATATTATTGAACATAAGCCCATCATTGACCTACAGTTCACAGAAATCACTTTTGCAATTAAATTAATCAGTCCGTCCAAGGTTTACTATAAGGGCTTGTTTAAGGACACGTCAATGTCCACCTGCATCAGATGAACGCTTTTGGACCACCTCCCATCATAAACCGTTATTAGGTCACTGTGTCAAGTTAAATGAATTTTGAAACTTTAAAAACATGTCTTGAGATACCTGCCTTCAGATTGGTACTCCATCAATCTGTGTTTGAACACAAGAACATATTCTCATCTTGTGCTATCTGCTCGTGGCGAGAGTCGTTTGTTCTTTGTCTGTTTGAGCGGAGTGTAATTAAAAAATGTCACTTCAGAAATAGTATTACTTTTTTGAAACGGCACAAACTGTGATTAGATTAACAAGGATGGATGCGTCTGTGTATGTGTGTCTGAGAGAGAGAGAGAGAGACGGAGCGTGTGCAATCTCCTGTTACCACTCCCAAGCAGAGATGCTGTCAGCTTTCTGAAGATCAGCTTTCTCAGTGGAAAAATAGCATCCAAGCGGGGATAATTCTCCCTATTTCGCAGTAGATGGTGCGCAGTTGATCGCTATAGAAACTGCAATGTCCGGCACCATTTTAAACAGCACTCATTGTGTAATTAATCAGTCTGTTGTGTCTCTCAGCTGTGATGAGCTGTAATGCTGAAGTTGTTTGTTTAAAGCCATTTAAAGCTATTTCCTAGCTTTAGTAGTGTAGTAAGTGTAGTAAGCGATCACGAAGAGCTGTTGTATGTAAACGGCTGATGCAGATTCACTTCACGTCACCTAACTGGTTCATATTACACACAAAAATGATTTTTATTTGAGTTGAATATTTATTTTTCTTCATTTTAGATGAACCATTAAATATAAAGAAGAGGAACGGAATCTGCGCTTTCTTCCAGAGAGCGTGGAAGGCCATAAAGAGACCCTTCCTCCGCTGCCGCCGGAACAGAGTGGAGCCAGCTACCTCTGATTTCCTGCAGAATTACGGTGAGTCTTCTGTTATGGTTTATTTTAGTTCGGCCCCATTTTTATTTGGGATGGGGCTAGCTGGCATTGGTGCCCCTTCAAAAAAAGGCATTAATATAGTTAATAAAAGACTATCAAATCAAAGGAGCAACCTAATGTATTAGCATGTTCTGTTTGTGTGTATGTTTTTCAGGATCAGTGAAGTCCTGCTATATATTGGGAGATTTGCTGGGAGGGGGAAGCTTTGGCATGGTGTTTGAGGGAATCCGTAAATCCGATGGCAAAATGGTACTGCACGCTCACTGAATTCAAGACATTGATTATTACGTAGAGATCTGTGTCTAATGTCTTGATCAAAACGTGTATGTTTACAGCAATTTACAACTTGTAGTTGTGATATGCTTAATCATCTCATATGTTCAGGATCAGGTGTTCAATAATAACTGTGTTTTTTAAATATTTTGCAGATTGCCATCAAACACACTGATAAATTGGTAGATGAGCATTATGTTGTCATTGTAAGTTGACAAAACATGCTGAATATATATCATTATATATAGTTTTATGTGCTGATTTATAAAATTAAATAATTTTATTGTAATTAGACTTACTTTAAATTAAAAACTTAAAAATTCATGATTGTTTTTGTCACTTTTCTCTAGCCGGGGTGTTCCAAACCACTGTTTGCAGAAGTGGGATTGATGCTTATGGTGAAACAGCCTCCCAAAAGCCCTCATGTCATTGAGCTGTACGAGTGGTTTGACAAGCCCAGCAGACTCACATTGATTATGGAGTACCCTCAACCGTGCGAGAGCTTGAAGCATTTCATCTCAGATTGTGGACAAATAACTGAACCAACAGCACGTGTCTTAATGTGTCAGGCAGTCCTTGCAGCACAACACTGCATTGACCATGGCGTCTTTCATCGGGACATGCATTCAAGAAACTTCCTGGTGAACAAAAACACCTTGAAGCTCAAGTTGATTGACTTTGGGTGTGGAGAGATGGTCATTAATGAA
The DNA here is from genome assembly GCA_032164185.1 of Moxostoma hubbsi. Lineage (NCBI taxonomy): Eukaryota > Metazoa > Chordata > Actinopteri > Cypriniformes > Catostomidae > Moxostoma > Moxostoma hubbsi. Next base: position 4,073,323 of record JAVLUX010000029.1, read on the forward strand.
GGCTACCACAGCAGGAAATACAGGGGTGAGTGCTAGAGGTCGATCGATAGGGGATTTTGCTAATACTGATAACCAAGGTGGTGGAAAAGGCAGATAACCATTTTGTATGTACAATATATAAAGTGTGTGTGTGTATATATATATATATATATATATATACACACTGGTGGCCAAAAGTTTGGAATAATGTACAGATTCTGCTCTTATGGAGAAAGATTGGTACTTTTATTCACCAAAGTGGCGTTCAACTGATCACAATGTGTAGTCAGGACATTAATAATGTGAAAAATTACTATTAGACATTTTTTCCAGAACTTCTTAAACTACTTCAAAGAGTTCTCATCAAAAAAAAATCCTCCACATGCAGCAATGACAGCTTTACAGATTCTTGTTATTCTAGCTGTCAGTTTGTCCAGATACTCAGGTGACATTTCACCCCACACTTCCTGTAGCACTTGCCATAGATGTGTCTGTCTTGTCGGGCACTTCTCACGCACCTTACAGTCTAGATGATCCCACAAAAGCTCAATGTGGTTAAAATCCGTAACACTCTTTTCCAATTATCTGTTGTCCAATGTCTGTGTTTCTTTGCCCATTCTAAGCTTTCGTTTCAAAAGTGACTTTTTCTTTGCAATTCTGTCTTTCGCTGTCCTTTTCTACATATCGCGGGGCCGTTTTGTGGTCCGTTCTGCATTACACGGCGGCTCATTTTAGCTTATCGTGGCCCATTCGGCGCGTTTCGCGGCTGACCCACCAGCCCGCTTGGTTCTCCCGATGGCCAGTCCACCCCTGATCGGCCCCAAAGTGCACGGAAAATGCCCGGTATGCAAGATTACCAGTCCAGCCCTGGATATGACTATCATAATAATAACATATTTTTTTAAAGTGTGATTACAATGCATAGATGAGTAATCCAAATAAACAGTGAAAATTGATTATTTACATTTTTACATCCATGTGATTTTCTCTTGGTCATAAAATATGAAAAAGGTGGCAGTAAAAAAGCAAAATATACAATAATATTATAAGCTGCATGCACAACCTGTATTAGCTTTAGCCGTTTGAGCTACGGCATGGGTCTGGTGCTTCTGCCATTTTACAGGGCATTCCTTGTCAAAACTGCATGCAAATTTCTCTTGAATATTCAAATCTACTTGATATGTGTTCATCTAACATCGATCTAATGAAAGAAGTCACAAAATCATTTGTTAGGGTACTGATCAATCATGCGCTCACTGACGTCACTAACGTAAACCGATCATGAATTACTGTATCCTTGATAACAAGTTAGTGCTTTGATCTAAATTGATTGACAGCTTCGACTGTTAATCACCAATTGAGGATAGGCAGGCCTAATTATTTTCAGGACATCCTACAGAAAACAAGAGAACTTGAGTTTGTTCGCTGGAATAGGCATAGATAGACATGATTGATTAAAACTCAATGTGTAACACTGATGGAAGTAACGTTTTTTTGGGCTATTATGTTTTGATTGAAAAATGGTCTGTACAGATTAATTTAAGAGGCTTTAAGCCAGTGGTGCTCACATTACAATGTCATGAGATCCACTTTTTCCTAATACCAAAACTGCAGTAGTCGGCACATGTGTACCAGATTCCCAAACTAATACTAACTAATTTATTAATTGGGTAAACATTGTTCTTATTTTATTTCTGTTGTTTCCTTGTCCTGAATAATTATTTCAGAACATAAAACAAAGAAACCAATTCATTGGCTAAATTTTCTAACAGCAGTATCAACCAGAACAAATTCCTGTACCTGACATGCATTGGTGAATAAAAGTGTTTCTGATGCTTATTTTAAATGACAAAGCATCTACTTTTATTTTCTTTTTTTTTTACAGGAGCACCAGGTTACTGCCCACCTGAAGTCCACACGGAGCTCAAGTACCATGCTGTCCCAGCAACTGTCTGGTCTCTGGGTATTTTGCTTTTTGAAATGCTGACCGGACATATTCCCTTCAAATTTACGCAAGAAATATTGTTTGCCGATCCCAAGTATCCCAGCTTCTACTTATCCAAAGGTGAAGACAATGACAGAAACACCTGTGCACAATCTCAGACACAAACAGATCAACATTATTAGAGGATCTGTGACCTCAATACAGTACATATTGAGATATGCACAAAAGTTTTAGCTTCCAAACATATAATATACAGGTTTTCAATATGCTGTATAATCATTTAAATGCTGGCTGTCATCAACACTTGTTATATGAGAAAATGGACTCTAAACAGTTTAAATGTACCCTTCACTAAAAGTCTTCTGAAAGGGCCATTTGTGAAAAAATGTCCTTTCTTATGTTTGGAACGACCCTTCGAGTGGCATCCTCTTGGCTGCTAGTGATGGGTCGTTCATGAATGATTCGTTCATTTTGAACAAATCTTTTATGTGACTCAGAAGAACGAGTAGTCTCAGAGAGTGATCCGTTCATTTTGTGTTGGCCGCGCAAGCGCAACCTCTGTTTGTTTGTTACGTGAAAACCGCATAGGTGCTGTACTGGAAACAGTAATGATTAGTTTACATCTGGAATCTTCTATATGGCTGTCATGTGACAAAAGAATGAACGACTCTGACCTGATGACTCGAAAGGTGAACTAATCATTTCTGTTTCCTGTGTGAGCAACGCATAGCGTATATGATATTGCTGTCACGTGACAAAAGAATGAACGACATGGACGAGAAGATTCATGAGGTGAACTAATCTTTCTTTTTCTCGTAATTTGTCCCTGGCTGCATTATCATTTTTTTTACTCAAAGATCCAAGTCAGTGAAATGATCCGATCTTCACATCCCTATTGACCACAAAAATGCAGTTTGGAAAATGCCCACAGGCAAGAAAGTGTTTCTTCTTGTGATGTTTGTTGGCAGTTGCCAATCAAACTTATGGTGCATTACTGCCACCTACTGAGCTGGAGTGTGGAGCGACACAAGAAACTTTCAGTGAAGTCAAACATCAGCTGAAGTGCTACAAAAATTCCCCATTACAGAATCAGGGGGCATGAATAATTTTTAGCATTTAATTTATATATATATATATATATATATATATATACTATATATACTATATCCATCCATCCATCCATCGTCAACCGCTTATCCTGTACAGGGTCGCGGGGGGCTGGAGCCTATCCCAGCTAACTTTGGGCGAAAGGCGGGGTACACCCTGGACAGGTCGCCAGTCCATCGCAGTATATACTATATATATATATATATATATATATATATATATATATATATATATATACTATATATAATGAATCCTCATTGAAAGGGATAGTTCACCCAAAAAATGTACTCTCGCTCATGCCACCCCATATGTATATGACTTCCTGTCTTCAGCAGAACACATTTGAAGAAAAATTGAAAAATATCTCAGCTCAGTATGTTCTTATAATGGATGTGAATGGTAACATGATTTTATTTTCCGCATTAATGTCATCCACCAACTCAGTGGTAATGAATGTCTTACCATGTACTTTTTAATTATAAATAATCACTTCCATTAAGCAGCGGTATGCGCATTCATGAGAGGGCTGAGGTCACACGTATTGGCGTTGGCATGTTCACGCGAGAACTGACGCGCTGTTTACAACTGAGCAGGGCTGGACTGGCAAGAGAAATCGGCCCGGTATTTTACATAGCAACTGGCCCATAAGTTGAGCAGGGTGGTTGTTGAGCGTGTTCTGCATATCGCGGTGCTGTTTTGTGGTCCGTTCTGCATAATGCGGAGGCTCATTTCAGCTTATTTCGGACCATTCGGCCCGTTTCGCAGCCGACCCACCAGCACGCTCAGTTCTCCCACTGGCCAGTCCACTCCTGATCAGCCCCAAAGTGCGTCATACATTTCATTAAACAATATGTACCTCACTTGAAGGAAAATAGCTTCTGAAATATGTGATTCATGTCAACACTTGTGTCACTATAACTAACCAGCTCTCTCCTGAAAATCTGTACAGCATGCAAGGATTTGATTGGCCAGTGCCTGACACGTGATCCAGAGAAACGGCCAACGTTAGAGCAGCTTCTACAGCATGAATGGTTTCATACATCTGAGCTGTAGGAAAGCTGGGGATTTGCTTCATCTATGTTAGAGGTAGTGTAACAGAAAGGGTAGAAAACCACATTTATAATCATTATTTTTAGAGCCTAAGCAGTTCTTTCATCCATCTTTGATTTTATGTTGTGACATTTAAAAATATGCATTGAAACATAACAGCTGTTGAACAGTATTGAAGTTAATAAAGGTCATTTGAATGTTCTGGTTCACTGACTGTCAGGGGCGAATTCACAAAACAGTTGTGTCAAGAATCAAACCTGTGCAAATTGTGTTGAGTAAAGATGAAGTAGACGAGTGAAGCCAGTCAATGTTAAGAATTCTACTGCTGTTTCTTCCCAAAGGTTGGACACATACATACCATCCAGTCTGAAGACCACTGAAGACTCAACACAGGATTGTCATGGATGGTTGAAGTTTAGTATAAAAGAGAGCAACGACTGGATGTAAATCTCCACTCCAGTGGATTTAAAAAAAGACATGGATGGAGCATGTGCAGCCTATAAAAAAGAGGTGCATTTCAAAAAAGAGGTGTACTGTATATACCATCCAGTCTGATGACCGTTGAACACTGAAGATTCAACACTGGAGGGCCATAGATGGATGAAGTGCAGTATAAAAAAAAGACCATCGAATGGATGTCCTAAACATCCTTGGAGCAGTGCATTTAAAAACAAGATAAGAATGGATGATATGCCTCCTAGTGTAGTGCATTACAAAGAGCATCATGGGTACTCTTCAAAACAACAGATCCAGAGACCAAGAACAGCTCTACAGCTTCACATTATCACTCACGTGGAGAAGATCCATTGACTGAGTCTCGGAGTGATCCCTCCATCCACTCGGTTGCACACAATCATCTTTCCATTATTGTGGAAGGACTGGACTGGTCAAGAAGGCACTGACAACTGTCCAGATGACCCATACATACAACAAAATCAAACTTTGGGGTTGTGTTTCAGCCAATAAAGAAAAAAACTGAAAAATTAATTACATGATTTATTTTGTATTATTAGGGTGATTCCACGATTGTGGTGTCATTAAGGCTTTTGAAGTTGTTGTTTTTTTGTTTTTGTTATTTTAATAGAGCCCAGAAGCCCAATTCTATCCAAATTTGTATAGCATTTTATTATAGTAAAAAATGGACCAAATGTGATTTAAAACCAGGAGTGATTTATTTTTCATTTTGTGATAAAACAATGAAATAACAGGGTTAAATGCCTGATTGAAAAAAACATGATTGAATATTGGCTAACAGGATTGAACATAGTGTAAGACTTTGTCTCTTTTTACTCAATTACAGTGTTTGTGTTCTCGAACTTTTCCCCTCTTTTCACACTCTCCATCTTGTGCCCAAACTAGAAATTCTTATCAAGATTTGTTTTACTGTTACTCTTGAATGAGTACTGGTAACAGGTTTGAAAGTAACAAGGTTGAGATTTTAGCATAAAATTAGCAAACACACAAAATATGGCCAGCTAGTGTCTATGCTAATGCCATGTGGACACTGAGACTTTATTCACAGCAACAGCCATCTTTGATTTGTGAGGGATAGTTGAACAGTCTCTTCAATGGGCGGTACTGAAATTGAAAGGGTTTTTGGATCGTTTCATGGGCAAAAAATGTAAAAAACATTTTTCCAAGAACATTAGACGTGATCTAGGAGCGTTTTACAGCTTTATGCCGTGCCATTGAGGAGATCAATCTATCCCTCACAGCCTCATTTTCAAAGACGGTGCTACCGTGAACAAGGTCTTCTCTGCAGATTCACATAAAATGTATCTAGAATTTGACCACCTCTGTAAAGATCACAATATCACTGAAAATACAAAACAATGAGAGAACTAACCTGTAATATTACCATTGGCATTCAGGAAAATTAAGACAATGTCACTTCCTGTTGAACATGTTATTTGTGGAATATTCCAAGTGTTTAATAGGTGTTCAGGTAACAGGATTGAGCCTGTACGTTTTTTTTCTCACTAATAATAAATTATTCATGACCAAATGCATATTACAAATGATGGAGCTACAAAATAATGCACAGGTTTGTGTTGCGTTTCCACAATGGGACTGATACTGCGGATCTTTTCTTTATACTTTTATATACTTTACTAACTTAGTCAAAGTATCAGAGATTTGAACTTTTATGTCATTTTTCTACTGATACCTTTTCTAATCAACTTAAATGACTATAATTATCTCTGTATACCCTGAACAGTTGCATTTAAAACATGCTAGCGTACGAGTCGCGTGGACACGGCACACGATTTGACGCATGCACAGAGTGCTAGGAAGTGTGTTTGAGCTTGAAATCATGATCGCCATGATTCGACTGGTGATGACTGTTGATGTCATGATTTATTGTAAAATATTTGTTACATTTTGGTCTGTTCTAATTCAAAATCGATTTGATCTCTTCAAAAGACATGGATTGAATCACTGGAGTCTTATGGTTTACTTTTATGCTGCTTTTAGGAGCGTGTAATGTTGGTCACCATTCACTTGCATTATATAGACAAACAGACATCATATCTCAATTAAAATATCTTCGTTTGTGTTTTGTGGAAGAAAGAAAGTCACACGACTTGACATGAGTGTGAGTAAATGATGAGATAATTCTATTGCTTTTACTTTGGGATAAAATAACTCTTGTGTTGAACATTAGTGTTTCATTGTTTACACTCAGCATTTTTTGACTGTCCATGCCTTTACCGGACGTCCATTATAGTAGTTGACCAGGAAGCAAGTGACACTAAATAGCTGGTCAGTACTCCCACATACTGACAATGGTAGGGTTTTGTCAAAGAGTTTGTTCTTCTTTATCCTCCAAATGCAACTCTCAACATGTACTCTCAAGCTGGCAAAATACTCTGTCTGCTGGACATCCTCTCTACACATTTGGGAATTCTTTGACCGATAGGCAGGTTGGTTAACCTTGTATGGGACGAGGTCATCCACCAGCAACCCCTTATCAACCACAATGGCCATGTCTGAGGTGAGGCATTTGAAAATTCCATAAAGTTGGAAAAACTCCCAGTCTCTCATAGATTCTGCATACAGCCCAGAAACAAAAGGTAATGGCACCATGTGGTGAAATGCCAATAATGGCCTTCAATGTAGTGTGTGATTTGTACGAAGCATACAACTTGGTGTTTGGCAATACAATTCGGTGCAATCAAGCACCACTTTAGTCAGGGAATGAAAAGAAATCTGGTGGTAAGGGAGTTTTAACTTCCTCTTCTGCGAGAGTTCTGGCAAACTTACAGAAAATGTGCTGCAAATTTGCCACTCAAAATTATTTTTAAATGGAAATGAGCTTTGCAGCAAACTCTTCATTTTTGCCAAAGGTTTGCCGGATGCTCACCATCACTGGTGAAAATCTGCAAACTTTTGGCAAACAATTGCAGCAAATCGCAAGCTTTTATCGTGTCAATATAATGAGTGGGATATTATTTCATGTTAGCTATTGCATTAACTAATGTTAACATAAAGGACCTTATTGTAAAGTCTTACCCATTTATAACAAAGTTTGTAAGGAGGAGCAAGGAGGAAGCGGGAGATGGCGAAATTCAACTTTTTTTTTACAGTAAAAATTTTTTTTACAATTTATTTTACAGTAAAAAAACACTTGCACGCTGTCTCTGGGTGTGTGTGCGCATGGGTAGCTCTCTCTCTCTCTTCACTGGCATCTGGCTCGCTCATAAAACCCGTCTCCGCTCTCATTGCCAGGTGATGATCCTTACCGTTCTCATCTCCTGATCTTGCTCTCCATTCACAAGCCAGCGATCAACCACGCCACCACCACCACACCATTATTTTAACACTATTTATTTGCATACGGTTGTTCTTTGTTGGGTCAGCTCAGCGTTACTGGCAGAGGAACACTTGGCCCTAGTGATCAGCACCATCTTGGTTTTTGCAGCAGGTTCCACCAGTTGCCAAGAAATGTTTGTATGAGGCACTTCTACGAATGAAATGATTATCACGTCATAAGATATTATGGTTAATTACAATATTATATAACAGAGAATGACAGTCTATACAGGCAACCTAACACAGTGACACAGCTAAAATGAGTCTTTACATTCTGAGAAAACAGGAACTAACCTTGTGTAAAAACTCATTTTCTCATCTGATCCAGCGATGCTTTGCAACCTAAAACGGGACTGTGCAGTTTCCAGCTTGTGTTGCAATTCTTCCGTTTCATCTTCAACTCTTTGTAGTGAACTATAAATGTTGCCACCTTGTGAATCTACTATTTGGTGCAAATAATTCCAGGCACATGCACATACTGCACATTCAGAGTATGCACGGTTAGAAAATCGGGCCGCACATGCTGTCTCATTTCAGATAAGCAAATAGGACATATTTCAAATGCAGCCTTTGAATGCAACCTTCTTTCACCTGAATTCGGAGGATGCAAATGTTTATCTTCCGTTGGCACTAACTGCCCACAATTCTTTGTGTCTATGGAAAAGTATAGCATTTCTTTGACGAAATGACACAGATTAACCTGAAAATATGGTGTTCAAATGTAATTAATGTTAATTCCCAAGCTGAACTACCTCAGTAGACAGGAGTAAAATATATAATATGTAAAATTGTATAATAAATAACGTTAAAGTATTAATTAAATTAATTAAAGAAATATAAAAGTATGGCCACAAAATACATTTTATAAAATACAATATTTTTCTGTTTCCATTTGTCCTATGAAGCCCGTCTCGTTTAAACAAAGCTAATTCTGGGGCCCAGGTAGCTCAGCGGGTAAAGACGCTGACTACCACCCCTGGAATCACAAGTTCGAATGCAGGGCGTGCTGACTGACTCCAGCCAGGTCTCCTAAGCAACCAAATTTGCCCGGTTGGTCCAGAGGGTACAGAGGGTAAAGTCACATGGGGTAACATCATCATTGGTCACTATAATGTGGTTCTCGCTCTCAGTGGGACGTGTGGTGAGTTGTGTTTGGCTGCCGCGGAGAATAGCGTGAAACCTCCACACACACTCTGTCTCCACGTTAACACGCTCAACAAGCCACATGATAAGATGCACGGATTGACGGTCTCAGACGTGGAGGCAACTGAGATTCGTCCTCTGCCACCCAGATTGAGGTCACTATGCCAACACAAGGACTTAGAATTAGCTTTGGTTTTTTTGTTGTTGTTTTTTATTTCTCCCCAATTTGGAATGCCCAATTCCCAATGCCCTCTAAGCTGAGGACACTCTGTATACTGCAGCCTACAGAGGACACATCCTATCTAGCACAAGTCTTCAAAATGAGACACAGCTGTTCAGTGCTCAAGCACTCTGTTGATGACAAACTTCTGGCAAACATTTGCATGTGAAAATAAAGAGTGGGAAATTAGTCAGAACTCTTGATCTTTGTAAGGGAAGCCACTTCCAGCTATTATAGCAATACAAAAATATGATATATATCCAGCAATATAAAGCAGCATAATTTATCATCATATTACCATTGATTATTATTTTCATTAACACACTAGTTAAAGTAGTTGCATATACTTTTACCGTTTATCACACTTTGCCCGTGCAACTCTTTTTGTGAAAAAATGGCAGATGACTGCTAGACCATGGGAACCATCAGGGTCATTCCTGGTATTCGGTGCCTTTTGAAACATTTAGAAAATCAAACACAGTTTCTAGAATCACTTCTTGTATAATCGTGTTAGGGAGATGTAAAGTATTTGAAAAATTATTTTGGTCAAGCTCAGGTAAATACATTCAAGCATTTATTTAACAAAATAAATCAAATGGAGGACCAAAAATATCCACCCTGTTTGGGACAAATTAACTTTTGTGTACATTATTTTAGAAACCCCATGTCCCTTTGTCCTCATAAAAGCTTATCAGTTTATAAATGATCATAATAATAACAGGGTGGACAAAACCTGAAACCAAAAATGATTTGGTGACTCTTTATTTATGACTATTCATTGTTATTTAAATAACAGGATTTACATTAAAAAAAAAAATCTCAGTGAAGCGTGGACAGCCATATTGCAAAAGGCTTGTAATTTTTTATTTCTTAATCTGAATTAATTAAGAACTTCAGAACAAAACAATGCAGAAGGAAGGATCAGAGCTCTAATATTATTGGACGAACACCTAATTTGGTGGAAACAGCCTATAGAAAAACCCATTAAAAACAATGTAAGAGCATCATGTGAAATCACAGCTCTGTAAATCTGCATGAACAAACCTTGAAATTAAAATCCATGTTTTTACCCATAGTCATGCTCTGTGCTTCCCAAGAGGTCTTCGATATATTTCCATGTCATTTTGTCAAGTTGGAATGAGGGTCTGTGGTTGTGTCTATTAAACTATTTGGCTTTCAGCATACCAACAACTGTCATCTCGTAGACCTGGCCAGTAGTATTTATTCGAACCATTGCAGTGCATGCAATTCACAGAAACGTTGCCTTCTTCAACATCAGCTATGATGCCTGGGTATGGCTGCTGGTCATCGTTTACCATACACCACTGGCCTATATGGCTTGTTGTGATGTCTGGACTCCATCTGGTGCTATCCTGTTCTGTGTTAGAGGTTTCTGCAGCCATGACAAGCACGACATCTTTGAGATCATAGCAGGGACAGTCCATTTTTGCCTTCCTTGATTTTACATGTCCAGCTGATATCTTTGCATTTAATCTAGCCAGGGCAGATGCTCATTACCTGGTGCATCCTTAAGGTCTGCTTTATAGCTGTTAAAAGGGGCACCTAATAATAAAATCAAATATACATTTTCCATGATAACTAACTTTACCACCAGAAGATTTTAGCCGTGTGTGTTTATATAAAGATTCATGTGTGAATGTAATTTTAAACATCTCTTAAAATCAGTTACCTTTGAGTTCAACTGTTGTCTGACTGGCCTCAACCCTTATGTAGCTTTGGGCTCAAAAATGACCCCTTTTGAACTTTGCATCTTTAAAAAAAAACATGGTTTCCTTCATCTCAGTGGCATGAGGTTTGGTGATTTTCTTACATTTGCTATCTACACATGCGCACACACACACACACACACACACACACACACACACACACACACACACACACACACACACACACACACACACAAAGACACAAAGGTTTGGGTGGATTCTGGTGGTGTGATGAAAGCAAGCATATTTTTATTTGTCAAATTTAATCAATAAATCAGCCACAATGCAGAACATATACACACAGAAATTAAGGGGCGATACTATAACACATCCAAAGTGGACTTCCTCACACACACGCACGCGCACACACACACACACACACACTGGAATGAATAGGACTATATGGAAGGAGACTATAACAGAGAGCATTTTTATAGAATTTGTCAAATAAAATCAGCTAAATTGCAGAACACACAGAAATAAAAGGGTGAGAACATAACACATCCAGAACGGAGAACACACACACACAGAGCGAAATGAAAGGGTGAAGATCAAAGGCTGAGTTTGAGACAGTTGACCTTTTCCACTGTGGGAAAGTTTACGCTTAAAGGTGGGAACAAAATATTTATTGTAAGTATTATGCTTGTGAATGAATTATTACTGTTTATTGCTGTTGATTTTATGTTGATAACGTCTCTGTTACATATGTAACCTCCGTTCCCTGATGCCCCAGGAGCCTTGGGAAAGTTTTAAGGGGACCGTTGTGCCCGGCCTGAAAGCGGCGAGGCACCTCAACACTGACTGCGCACGCTCGTTGAGGAAACGTGCAAACATCGAGACTGAGTCAAACTCCATGCTGAGAATAGAGATGCTCTGAACTGGAGTAAGCTACTCTTTTCCCAGTTGACCTGAAGCCCCAAATGGCTGAGGCGCTTGAGCACCAGCCGAAGGGGAGGACTTGTACTAATACGCCTGGCCATCGAATGTGAACCACAGAAAGGGGCGGTGTCGAGGCAAAATTGAGACGTGGAAGTACGCGTCCTTCAGGTCTGCCGCTGCGGACCAATCTAGATGTCGAATGCAGATTAAGATGTGTTTCTGCGTGAGCATTTTGAACGAGAGTTTGTGCAACGCTTGGTTGAGAACTCGCAATTCCAAGATCGGTCGTAAGCCGCCGCCTTTCTTGGGTATGATGAAGTAAGGACTGTAGAGACCCTTCTTCATCTCGGTTGGAAGGACAGGCTCTATCGGGTCTTTGAACAAAAGAGTAGCGATTTCCGCGCAGGGACTGGGCATGTTCACCGTGTACTGCGTAAAAGCGGACGTCCGTGAAGGGGGGCGGGGGCCTGGGAAACTGAATTGTGTAACTGAGTCGAATGGTCCGGGCCAGCCAGCGAGACGAGAAGTGAAAGCCATGCGTCAAACCTCTACGCTAGGGGCACCAAAGGGACGATTAATTTTGATGTACCCAGCAGAGCTTCGCAGCGGGGCGGAGCAGGTAGGGCAGCGTCGGGCAGCGACAGGGCGACCCAAGGCTGGGGTGCTGAGAAAAGACTCAAAGCACTTACCTTGCTCCGCACACCCGGCAGGGTGCGGGTTAGCGACTGAGCAGGAGGAGGCCCAGGGTAGGTGTCCTCTAGACTTGACGGAATCGGCCGGCCGGGAAACAGTCATGGGGGCTGGAGGCAGGTGGTCTGTTGAGATCTGGCGGCAGAGTGCCGTGAGAACAGCATTTGCGGACCAGGTGATCCAGAGACAAAAGGAAATAGCTCTGTTACTGAGAATATGAGAATGTGAAAACTAATTCAACAAAAAATTCTCCTCCCGGCCCTCCACCGGGGATGGAGCAGTCTTACCATCTCTGGAGCTAACGTCTTGGTCCCTGGGTCGAGTGTCTACGGAGCCTTCCGGGTCCTCGAGGGGGTCCGTGAGATGGGGACGTCAGCTTCCTGCGGAGTGCTCGACGCTGGGGCTGAGAGCCGGGCCCGGGATGAGGCGGAGCAGGGTGTTTCATAGCCGCAGGAGGACGACCTCGGCGAGCAGACGGGGCATGGCCCATGGCGGCAGGCTCGCGGCGGGGCGGGATGTGAGATGGTCTCCGTCTGCTTCACCGCTGAGGACTGCTGGGCAGAGTCGTCAACGGTGGCGCCGAATGGATGGAGCTGGGAGACAAGGGTGTGGGAGAAGGTGTGCCTTGTCTACCTCCCGCATTTCGACTAGGTCCAGTCCATAGATGCGTTTCTGGACCACAAGGGTGGCCATCGCCTGATCGAGTGCCAGCGCTTCTGACCTCCGTGGCCCGGGGGCATGGTTGGTCATCCAGCGCAGTTCCTGCAGCACATCAAGAACAGGACTACCCAAGGTGCAAGTTTTGAAGTGCTTTGGCCTGGCGTTGGTTGCAGGAAGGGCCTTGGTGTGCAGGGCGGAAGCAGTCTGGGACCATTCCACCGCGAGGGTAGTGAGAGCGGAGAAGCCGCGGCTTTGCTCAACTCGTCATGCACGTCCGAGAAGAAAAGAACCGGGGTGGGGCGCAGCTGTGAGCACTGCACGAGCCCGCGGGACCGATCAAGTAGCCCGGGAAAGCATAGCAGACCTCCGTGTGTCAGGCTGGGCGAGCAGACCCGAAGGTGTCATCAGCATTAGACGCCGCTGTAACGCTCTCCGATGCAGCAGTGATGTCATCCAATTCTGAAGCAAGCAAGCGTGTCAGGGAGGCGGGTGGTTCGAGGGGGTTTACCTGGCGAACAGAGCCCGTCATTGTCCCCAAATCGCCTTCATCGCCTGCGGCGACTGCATCAATCCCGTAGGAAGGAGGCGAGGCATGGGGGGTGGCTGAAGTGGCTTTCTCTCATTACAAAAAAAAGCTGTGCGACCGCAATGTTGCCATGGCTATGTTCTCGCACTGAGAACATGAACCAGTCATAAAACGCTGCCTGCGTGTGATCGCAGCCCAGGCACGCAAGGCAGCTTTTATGACTGTGAGAGGTGGGGAGAAATCACTGCATCCAGAAACTTCACAGGGGCAGAAATTACATCTTTATAAAGACGTGTTCTGAAAAGGATGTTCAACGCTGCTGTGTAATGCTCTTTCAGAGAAATAAACACTTTTACAGAGAAAATCACTCTTTTAATGTAACTCTTTCAAACTCTGCGCTGTCGAAGCGCCCAGGGGCAAACTGCACTGCTGTGCAGAGAAGGAGAAAGCCACTGAAGTGCGCCGTAGATCCAACAGCAAACAGAGCGTCAGAGGAACAGAAGCAGGAATCTGGTGTGTGTTACTCGCAGCTGACTGTATACACGACCATCGGCTTCAAGAAAATTACTGAATGAACGAGCGTATTTCCCTCGCCTTTGTACCCGTATGTCTGGGGGCGGGGTATGCAAATACTGTTCGCCAACTCTCATTGGCCTTTTTTCATAGATCAGAGGCATATTCAGCGCACAAGAGAGACCCCTAGTGTCGCTTCTTCAACACGACGTCGAAGTGAGCGACAGACGGGGAACTATTGATAATTTGACCAGAGGGTGTCTGCCTGCTTTGATCTTTAACACTGTGCTTACTGTTTCCATCCAACCATCAAAAAACGCAGAATGGGAAAACACATTTAAGATGTCCTTGTATTTTGTCATCCATTGTTTGTATGCCTCCCAGACCATCTGTAGGGGCTTTCAAAACCAGACATCCAGGTAAAAGTCTGCCTTTGTGAGCGCTAGAATGTAGCAGGAATGTTTGACCAGGTGTATCTAAGTATTTATTTGATCATTCATTTTTGTTCATACACCATGTTCATTATTTTGTATAAATATAAACCTCTCATTATTTGGGTGGCTGTGGCTCAAGTGGTAGAGCGGATTTGGATTCACATTGATTTACCTTTTTTAGCTACAGCAGGGCAGATAAACATTTTAATTTATGATGTTACATGGATTATATAACTTGCATCACTGGTGGAATTTCTTTTAACTCCGCACAACATTCAGCACTCGTGGATTCACACCGATGAGTGAATGCCCCTCATATCTTCACAACAGTGCAATGACAACCCATCTCACCATGAAACTTGTCCAAGTGTCTCGTGGCAATATGGACAACATGGACCCGTATAAGGTTAAATATCAGAGGTTCTAACTTTTCTGTAATTTCCAGAATGACAAAATATGCTTCATCCAGATGTATTTTTCAGTCATCCACACAAAACCTACCACACCAACAGTTGAACAACAGGAAATAAACACAACTCAATTCAAATTATGTACAAAATATTGTAGTTGTAAGTGTATTATTACAGGATTTATTTGCTTTGTTTTGACAGACATAATCTTTCCAGGAGCACAGTGGACTCAAATAGCTCTGGTCATGTGACTGTTTGCACCACTTACCCTAGTGGAGCACCACATTATACATTATTCAAGGACCCGGTAGCTGTCGCCAGGGTTGGGAAGTAACAGATTACATGAAACGGATTACATATTTAAAATACAAAATAAGTAACTGTATTCCACTTCAGTAACAATTTAAATAATTGGTAATTAGAATAGTTACATTCAAAAAGTATTTTGATTACTGAGATTACTTTGCATTTTATTGTCATTTGTGTCATTTAATATTTTGTCCTTTCATTTTTTTTTTGCAACATATTTTTATTGAAAACTGAATCGAATCACATAGAATTGGCAACTTTTACCATTTAGATTTTAAACAGATAACAGAAGACAAGAAAGGAAAAAGACAAAACCAAACCCAACTTTCCCATTTTGCTTGTAGACTCTGTTCAGAGTTTCAGCCAGTGATTCCCCAGAGGTTTGCCATTTTGAATGATCCATGGTACATTTTTCTCATTCATTGTGACAAACTTTCAGGCTCATTCTACTCCCACACCATACACACGCTACAGTAGCCAGAGCTTATTTTCGCTGTGCATGGATATGACGTCAACACGGACGGGTGAATAACATATACAGGTATATGCAATTTCCCGCAAAATCTGTCCCGACAGCTCGAAAATATTAATCATCATTATAGATTTATCAAAGTGTATTTGGGAGACATGGTTTGGAAGATGGATTTTTGTTGCACTCTCTCATTAATAACATTGTTACATAGTGTAGCTTTTTAGCCTTGAAATCATCATATCCTTTCACTGCCCATGTAATACCACAAGGGTGTGCCATAAACCTATCAACATGGATGCAGTCAGAGCATTTTGCAGACAATTTATAACGATATAAAAATAATATCTAAAGTACCCCAAACTGTACCAAATCACAAAATCATTTTTCCTTTTGTATTGACATTGAAAACAAACTCTGTTATGCATTAATGCCAGTGTAATTAAAAAACACCTTTACTTGGTACATCTCTTTCACACACTAGCTGAAACATTGTTTAAAACCATAATGGAATATTCTCAAGTCCAGTAATGTACCTAGCTCCCCTTGACAAAATAATTTCACAAGCAGTAAGATTATCTGAGAACTAAACTAGATTTTACATGTTGAGGGGCTTGCAAGGGCATTGTTATTTTGGTTGCTGGAGTGTTTTCAGTGTGTTGCTAGAGTATGCAGTTTGCAGGGTGTTTTGTGTACTGTAATTGCTAGGAGGTTGTTTGTTAGACAAGTCTTATTACTTAAAGGTTCACTAATTTTTTCCTCATAAAAGTTTAACTCCTAAAGACATGAATTGTAATTTTGAAACATATGTATAAAATCATGACCACTCATGTGAGATGAAGAGTTCATTCATATCAGTAACCTTATAAAATATGTTTTATTCTACATGGAGAGGGTCCACACATGTTAGAATCACATGACCAATGAATACTACTCACTTAATCTCAGTAACCGTCCTGTTATTGGACACTTTCACTCATTGATTAAAGTAATCATGACTGACTGTGAATACTACATTTCTCCAATGACATCTGAAACAGAAAACTATAGTGGCAAACTATTTTAAATGATGCTGCACCAAGTCCAAGATGACACAAAGACAAAAAGATACTGAGTGCACCTTTTAAAAAGAAATAGCACATCTCTCCTTAATAACAAACCACTCAATCTGAGGTACCATGAATGTTCGTAACACATAATTGCTTGCACATTTTAATACTTTACCTTTGCAAACACTACTAATAATATGTAAACAACTACATTAAATACCATAAGGCAAACGTAACTGTAGCTGTTTTATAGGTATAGAGGGAGCATTGTTTCTATAAAAAAATATTCTTCAGGCTCTTTTCAGCAAAATGAGGATTTGAATCACATGTGACTAATATTTCAGCCTCACATCTATTTAATAAACTATCCCCTTTGAAACCGTCATATAGCTGTCATAAACCAGAAAACCAACAAAAAGGTTGGTAAAAACTCAACACATTATATAAATGTGTGCATGATAACAGCCTCCTTTTGTGCAGTGTTTAGTTTGGTTTGTTGGGGAATTCTCTGTGCCTGTCATCATCTTAATTTGGCACTTAGTTAGTAAGGTGTGTGTGGTTAGTTTGGCCAGACATTAGTGTCATGCCCATGTTATTTACCTGTCTGTTCCTTCACTATGTGTGTGTGTCTTCTAAATGCTGTGAGAGCTTCCTGGCCAATATAAGAGAAGGGCTGTGTGAGCAGCAGATGTTTCAGAGAGTCTGTTAGCCTCATTTCCTGGGCGGAGAGCTCTTGACTCTAATAGTGAAGAAACAGGAACCCGAAAAGAGAATGAGAGGGATAGAGCAAGAGTGGGAGAGAGAAGTTATTGGAACGTAAAGCTCTCACAAATCATTTTGTCACCAGCAAGCTCTGACAGGCATAGAGGGAGTGTGTAACAAGAGGGAACTAATAAAAAGAGTGCTGTGCTGAAGATAAAGGAAGTGTGAAGGACTCTTTTACTCAAGACTGAAGTCAAAAGACATAAAAGTGGACAGACAGAACAAAAGTGAGGCGATCATTCACTGCCGGCACTACTGCAGTACACTCTTGGATGCTTCTGGAAGCTCTGTTTATTTCGCTATTTTCATTTACTCCATCTGTCACTCGAGACTTGTGGGTTGGACATGGTTTGTTTGATTTGACTGACATATCATCGAGACCAAAACGTCGAGGGTATTTTTTCCAAGGGGATCTGTTTTCCTTTCAATTCCTCAGTGAAGTAGTGTGTGTGTGCGCGCAGCATTAGGCATGTAAATGGATCCACCAATTGTCATTGAAGGGAACATGAGGTAGTAGCTTTTTGTAGAACCAAAACTTGCATCTTATTTTACTAATCTAGAGTGAAGCTTTTGCTCTGTCCTCAGTTATTCGAACTTGCTGGAGAGGTTGACAGCATTGCCCCTAATGAAGAATTTTGAATGCAGCTTGATTACTAGACCTTTGCATGTTAGCTGAAGTATTTTCATCATTACTATTATCTGATTATCTGTAGGCTGAGTCAAAGCTTCCGGAAATGTAATCTGGCCGGGGATCCTCTGATCAATCTTCTAAGGGAATTGCTCAGCTATCTTAAGTGGACACAGCTGTTGTCTTGTTGGGAATGCCGGCTGCAGCGCACTGGGTTATTGAGACCGTTAACTGGACTTGTTTAGAGGGTTCTGTGTGAGCTGACAAGCCTTTGGGTGAGGCGTCAAGACCAGAGAAGCAAGCTGTGAGTAGAGGGGAAAAGTTAGTGAGCAAACACGCTTAACAGACGTGTCATTGTGTCTGGACGCCTGCGTGTGTTTTCACAGCAGGGCTGAAAGCTTGTCTAAGACTATTTGAGAGTCAGTCCAGACACGTGGATGTGAACAAGCATTTCTGTGTGCAACTGCCAGCAATCAGACAGTGCTAAAGTTGTGCCAAAACTAAAAAAGCACTCCATTTGCTTGTGTCTCTATATGTCAAGGCTGAGTTGTATTCAGAGTTGCGCCCTAGGAATCCTGCATGCTATGCAACTCTACGCCATCTGGATGTAGCTTTGAGACAGTTGAAATATCAGGAATCTCCCGAATCCAACAGACATCATCTGTTTTGTTGCGTCATTTCAAGGTGCTTTCCAGCATCACCATCAGGTAGCATTACCTCTGCAACCAGTACACACTACTGCTTTTGTTTGATCCAAACGCTTTACGTCAATCCCAGGTTTCTGACGAGCCACTTGGCTTCTTTAAAACTGATTCAAGACAGTTTGGATACAGATTTGCCACTATGAAGTTGTTGTTCTTGGCTT